>OZ005654.1:239337039-239894376 GCA_963930645.1 Salticus scenicus | reverse complement strand
GTTTGATTAAAATCGGTAAGAGTTATTGTAAAAACAATTATTTTCCTTCGATCTGCTCCTGCCCCCCTCCCCCCTCTTCCCCGAGATATATATTAAATGAATGTTGTACCAAATCAATTGAAATTTCTAAAAATGTAGTTTGAAAGTCATTTTTTAAATTTATTATTTGATATTTATTATTTTGCGATTTGCGAATTGGAAAAGTGCCCTTTTTTCCGGTGCCCTTTTTTCCGGTGCCCTTTTTTCCGGGTGCCCTTTTTTCCGGTGCCCTTTCTTCCGTGCCCTTTTTTCCGGGATCCACTTTTTAATCATTAAAAAATACAGTAATTATATCCAAATAGAAACTACAGTTGCGATAAGAAATAATTATGTGTATTCAGTGTACATTTTTATATGGCTATTTTTATTTTTGAATATCTAAAGTAGGGAGTGAATATTTTAGGAGTCTGGTTATTGAAGAAAGTCGAGGATAAAGCTACCGGAGGGGTTAGTGAGTGAAGACAGCAGGGGTCAGAGCCCCATAGTACAGCAATATGAATGTACCAGCGGATTAAATTTGATATATATATTTTTTTTTAATCGACTGCAATTTATTGTTATCTTTGTAAATATTCAAATAAAATAAAATTAATTAATTAATTGCAAACAAATTGCATAAAATTTCTTTTGTGATGCTCTGTAAGAGAATAATTTGTGCTACACATATCGCTTTTTGCTGTAAATATCGTTTACGCGATCATTTAACCATAATTATATTTTATTGACCAGTGTATTACCAAAATTTTGTGCAAATAAAGATATTTTCTTAATTACTTTCGACCAGTGTTGAAACAAAGCGTTTATGATTGTAGTTTGTTTAACTGCCTGCTCGTCCAAGCTGCACTTTACTTAAATATAAATTGGTTTTTAAGAAATTGAAGATGTTATTAACGTATAAAGTAATGTTTCCTATTGAAAGTGATGTCTGCATCTGCATCAAATATTAATCATTTACAGGGCCTACCAAAGAATTTGGATACATTACAGCTTATGTGTGTCAACTATTTGAAGCAGCACCATTATTGGCTGAGAGTTTCTTATCTAAGTGTTGCTAGACGGGAAATGCCAGGTTTGAATCCAGGTCGCTATCGTCCTTCGAGCCTTTCTAATTTTTCCGTAATTTTCACTGACTATCGCGAGCTAACATGGGGTAATATCCTTATGGGAGATCCTTGCGGAGGGTTTTTCGCCCTGGGCAAATTTTTGGAGTAGACAACCGACCATAATCATCATTATACATTTAAACTTTTCTTTCTTTATTTTAGTACACAGAGAAACAAAGTAAAATTACAAAAGTACGTCATGCTGTTTCAGTTAAAACAAGATTTCTGTAGGTTACTTATTTACGACAACTTGAACGACAATAATTATTTTGTGCTTCAACCTTATTTCATATCTAAATACAAAAAGAGAACTAAATGCACTTGGAAATGGAAAATGTTTATAATTTACTGAAACCATTTTTTTTTTCTTTTTTTTTTCCATGACTTATTTAGATTCACATTTTTTTACATTTTGACAAAATTAAAATAAAAAAGAAACCACCCTTCTAAAAAGAAAAGAAGAAGGGGATATTTGATGGAGAAAATTCTTGCAAAATAAAATGTAATTGCCCCCTCTCCTCCACTAAACAAAATTAATAATAATAATAATAATAATAATAATAATAAATAAAATATTTGTTCACTCTGCGTCTATGATCAGTTATATAGTAAGCAGTAGTCAGTTGAAATAAGGGAAAATATAAAATAATCTGCTCTCGTAGAAAGTGAACTCTAGAAGAAATATATAATTATACATGGCCTTTAATAGAGGCGTATTGGTATTAAAATCAATGAGCAAAATGTGGTACCGAGAGCTACACACTATAAATATAAATGTAGGCAGCCCTTGAATCCTACGTGCCAATTTTAGCACCTTTCGGCTACCGTAGAATTTTAATAGACATTTTCATTTTATTTAAACAGTGAAACTCTTAAGGAAATATGTAAAAAATAGTTCTATTTTCCTGTAGCCAAAAGTGCTACATTTGGCATCTATATACAAAGGTGGGCTTTAAGACCCTTTAAGTAAAATCTCAGCTATTATAGTGTCCTACAAAGCATATTCCGTGTGTTTACGAGATAAAGAAAAAGAGAGAGAGAGAGAGAGCAAGATTAATTATTATTTAACATAATACACTATACAAATCACCAGACCCTTTCGCATTCAGATGTTTTGCCAAATATTGCATGAAGTACACAATTATCTTTAAACTCTAACAGTATAAAAGCATGTTACCTTATATATATTATACCTTATATTTATATATATTTCAATGAAAGTTTTATCTCGAAGGCAAAATGAGGACCTGAAAAATACACACACACAAAATAGTAATAATAATGATGATGATGATAATAATAATAATAATAATAATAATAATAAAGCATTTAGGATGACTTTGTAAAAAATTATTTCTTGAAATGCGTTCTGGATGTAGCATGTAATTATGAGAATTCTTCCAACTCTCTGTATTCATTTGTATAAAACTAGCACATACACTCAAGGTAATATAAAGATTTCTTTAAAAAATTGAAAAGTTTATTATTATTATTATTATTATTATTATTATTATAACTTGTAGTGTTTTCAAACTATTGCAATGATATTTTATTTATTTATTTAAAAAACTTTACATACTATACAATAGAGACATGCGATTAGAATATAAAAATATTAAATATATGATAAAATATGAGTACACTAACCGCCACTTAATAAATTCACTGGTTAATAAAATCAACCGCTTAATTTGATCAAATTGCCGGGACCGAAATCAAATCAATGCAAACCAATTTTAAAACTGCCGCTTAATAAAATCAGCATCTCCGGTTATTAAACTGAAAAAAAAAAAAAAAAAAAAAAAAAAAAAAACTCTTCTGCAGAAAAAAAATGTAATTTATGCACGCTAAACAAATTTTTATTTACACTGTGACTTTTTATTTCTGAAATAAAATCGAAAATAAAATATAGGAAACCCTCTGTTTTCTCTCTTTGTCGAAAATTTTACATTTACAACATTAAATTTTACATTTACAGTAATTAAACACACCCCATCACCTGTCTTAGTAACAATTTCAAGGAATGTATTCTTCAAAGCGCGGTAATAGATCACATTTTGATTTGATTAGGCGATTTTTTTTATAGTTTAATTAATAAAAGACAATTTCTAGTTCTTATTCTGATATAACTAAGAAAGAAGAAGCTTAAACTAAATTTTAATTCTTCCCAAGGAAAAGAATAAAAAATCTATAAAGCGTTTACCCACATTTTTATTTTCATGCAATGAATGGTAATATAATACTCGCAAATTGTAAATAAATATTAATAAAATCCCCTATAATTTTCCTTCTTTGCCTCCTCGACTCACTTTTCTTACTAACCCCTGCGGGGCTCTGAGCGCTTATTCGTTGCTTTGCCTTTCACTAAATGGGATTAATAAAATATTATAGAAATCCCATATTTAACGTCAAATTAAAATACTTAATATTTAATACCACATTTATTTAATCATTTTATTTTATTTTATTACTTTCTTCTATATTCAATAGAAGAAAATATTGGATTCGTAAAAATTTTCTATCTCGGGTTTTTGATGGATTTACACGTTTTGAGAGCTGTAGAACACGATTTGACCATTTTTAGAAAATGTCTGTCTGTCTGTGTGTGACAAAGTTTTATGGAAACTGTATCTCAGGAACTACTGCACAGAATTTCGTACAAATCGGTAAGTAGTTACACATAGACATAAATTAGTGTTTACCAACTTTTGGTAAAAATTGCCTTACAGGTTGCGTTGCCATCCCGCTTTTTCTAAATTTTTAACATGGTGGTATAGGAAAAAATTTTGTATAAATGTGCATAAAGAGAATTATTTTTTAATAATCATTATGAAATTTAAAAGAATTATTTGTAATATAGTCAACTGGGAAAAAAAAAAATTGTGTATTTAGGAGCTTAGTCATTTTTTTTTTTTTTTTAATGTAATATTGAGAATAAAATTGACTTTTTTTGGATATTTAGTGTTATACTACCTCTCTAATATGAAGATCGTCTGCATTACCATGGAAAATATTTTTTTTAAATAATGATTTTAATAAGTTATTTTTACTGAGTGAATTTGTATAGGAAAATATAGAAGAAAGTCATGTGGTGGCCACAACATACTAGTTTTTTTTTTTTACCTTTGTTTGTTCTTGTTGTTGAAATATTGCGCTTTAAATCAACTCTTTTTTTTTTCTTTAATAAAATAAAATTCGCAATATCATAGACCATATTGCATTACAGCGTTAGTATATGACCCCCTTTGTGATTTTTAAATTCCTGTCAGTATTTGGCGATGAATTTTTTATTTATAATTGCTTTTGTTTTCGTTTTTTTAATCGAGTAACACTTTTTTATCGACAGTCTATAATTTTTATTATTGAATTTTTTTAGTTAAGGCTTAGTCACAACTGTAATAATGCATTTAGAAAAAAAAAAAAAAAAAAACTCGCCATTTGAAACAAATAAAATAAGAATACAAGATAAATTAAAATAATACATGTAGCTCTATGTAAAGTCCGATTTAGCTGTTTTCTTTAAAAGGTATAATTGTTTGCCGAAACAATGAATGGGATGTGAAAGAAAACTTTATTTAAGAAATGTCTATTGTAGATTGTAGGAAAGGCACAATAAGAGGACATAGGGAATGCATAAAAATTTTTCTATAGATTTACACGACTTGACATATCTAGATTTAATCATTTTAAGAAAATGTCTCTGTGTGTGTTAGAGACAACAATTTTGTGCCAACTGTATAACAAGAACTACTGCACAGAATATCATACAAATTGATATTCTGTGAGGACTTACTTGGATTTACTTGGAGATTGGACTTACTGAGGATTGGACTTACTGAGACTTACTTGGACTTACTGAGGATTTACTTGGAGGCCAAAGCGTAGCCTTGCTTTTGCCTCCAAGGCAGTTGCACGTATTTGCACCTGATGAAGAAAGGCTACGCCCTTTCGAAACCGGTTGTGCTGATTTTAAATTTATGGTGTGTGAAGAAGTTTTAATTTCTTTCTATTGTCTGTACGCCAGTTTTTGAATTTATTTTTGGCAATTTTGTAATAACTTAGCAAGTCATACCAGGGTTGCCAAATTTGGCCTTTTTTTTTTCAGTGGTCACCAATAATTTTGAGAAGTGACATTTGATATACATAATACACTATCAATCTTCGAAGTGATTAGTCAAACGTTACAAATAAAAATTACTGATGACTATTGATTAAAAAAAAAGGCCAAATTTGGCAACCCTGAGTCATACCCGTTCTTTGCAATTCTTTTGAAATCTAAAGAAAACAACTTCAATTTATATTAAAAATAATAATAAAGTAAAATAAATGCCGGATAACCTAAATTATCAACATCTTTGAATAGCAAATATTTCTATGAGATATATTTGAATATCCAGTAACTTTTATTTTCTGAAAAACAGGCACCCTTACAAAGGAAACGAAACGATTTCTGTGTTTACAAACAGAGATGAGTCTCTATATTTTTTCTTCATCTATATCTATATTCTGCATCTATATCTATACATACAGTTTGAAATTTTGAGGATTTCAGTGGTAATATTAAACCATTTGGAGGATTATGTATTTTCTCCAAATTATAATGCATACTAGGTACCGTTTTACATTTAGTTTTATTTCAAAAAAAAAAAAAAAACAGCTTTCTTTCTTTCTTTCTTTCTATCTTTCTATCTTTTTTTTTTCTTTTTTTTTTCGTTCTTCAAATAGAGATTATTAAGTAAATTTTGAAATCACCTATTAATGTCAGTTTACAAATTATTTCTGATGTCAAACTAATATAAATATAGATCAGTGGTTTGATAACGAAAGCATCATCCAAATTTTATCATTATATGGTATTGTATTTTATTTTATTTTTTACGAATTATGCACATATTAAAATAATAATAATAACAGTGGTCAAAGCAATCAAATAGAAAAATATAGGAAGGTTTTCAAGCAAATACAGGAACATAATTTCAAGAGAAGATTGAGATAGCCAGTATAAACGAACTTTCTCTAACATTATTTTATAATCTTGCTATCATAAACGACTTTCTAAATAATCCATGCTAATTTAATCTCATCTAATTTGGCACATAAAATAAATAAATAGATTTGTTATTGTTTACTTTTTACATATTTAGAAAATAATACATTTTCAAATTTACAATCTCTTGCTTGTTTGGCTTACGTACCAGTTTGCATCATTTAACATAAGTTCACATATTTTTAAAATAATGACACCTTTTTACTTTCTTCTGTATTCAATAGAAGAAATTATTGGATTCGTAAACATTTTTTTACCTCTGGTATTCAATGAATTTAGATGTTTTGAGAGGTCTAGAATGCAATTTGACTACTTTTAGAAAATGTGTGTGTGACAAAATTGTGTGACCACTGTATCTCAGGAACTATTGCACAGAATTTCATAAAATTTGATATGTAGTTGCATCTTGACATAACTTAGTGCTTATCAACTTTTGGTGAAAATTGTCCAACAGATTGCGTTGCTATCACGCTATTTAAAAATTTTTAACATGAAGGTATAGGACAAAATTTCCTATAAATGCGCATAAAGAGAATTAATTTTTTTTTAATCATTAAGAAATTAAAAAGAATTATTTATAATAGCAATAGTCAACTTGGATTTTCATTTTTTTTTTTTTTTTAATGTAGGTACATCGCTTTTCTCCCGAGGGAAAGGGGGCGGGGGAAACTTTCAATAGAGCTGCGTCAATACCTTTAAAACGAATAATTAGATCATCGATCTGTGATAATTTAAAATAAAGTTGTCGAATTTTCTTTCTTTTTCTTTTTTCTTTTTTTTTTTTTGTTTTTACAATAAATAAATAAATAAGTAAAAATAAAATAAATAAAAACAGACTACCCCCCCCCCTCCACACACATACACACACCACCACCTATTTTTTTTTTTTTTTTTTAGGTGTGATATCGAAAATCAAATCGACCTTCTTTGGTATTTAATGTTATACTTTTTTACAATGAAAATCGTCTTCATTCACCATGGAAGATAACTTAAATAAATAACGATTTTAACAAATAATTTGTATTGAGTCAAAGGAAAATATAGAAGAAAGTGATATGGAGGCCACAACATACTAGCTTACATCATAATTTTAAAAAATTCAAAAGGAAAAAAAATAATAATATTCAATAAACCCTTCAATTTAGCTACATATAATTGGTTAAAAATGGTTTAAGGTAATGAATTGTGTCCAATAAATACAAAAATATAGTACATAAGCGAAAATATTAAAATGGTAATGGCATTAAGAATTCTTTTAATGGTTGTTTGAAAAAAAAAAAAAAAAATGTTTCTAATGGTATTTTTAAGCTGTACAGTTAGTTACAATGTTTACACTAGGACATATTTTTATTTTATTCAACTGAAGCCGTGGGTAAAATTTTGCCTTATTTTTCTGTCATATCTTCTGTTAAATTATCCTTTTTAAAAAATCTTTTATGCGTTACATACCATTGATAAGGTTTTATTAATCAATAAATTGTTGAAGCTATAAAGTCAGTTTCAAGTCCAGTGGATCATTCTGAAATTGTTTATGAAATTAAGTCAATTTTTATAATGAAAATACTATATTAAATTAATTTTGTAATGAATGCATACATGCATTATTTTTATGGAAATATTTATAAATTTAAGAAAAATGACTGATAGTGTAGGTGGATATTATGCATTTATACATGAACGTTAAACCACAAACAAATAACAATTATTAAAAAAAAAAAAAAAAAAAAAAAAAAAAAAAATCAACAACTCTGTTATTTGAACATTATGATCAAATAATTTATATACGACAAAATCTTTGAGAAATCTTGGTATATATATATTAATAAAACAATCTAATTGTTTTAAAACTTTATTTTATTTTAGTTTTGTATTTTTTAAATTTAAATTTTTAAAATTAGTTTTCATTATCTTGTTATATTCTTAAAATTATAATGTGCGCAATATTATTTACAGATCACAAATTACGCAATATATGATTTCCAATTTCAGTGGCTAGCAAACTCAAAGAAGATTCTGTTTAGATTTAGTATACTGTTAAAAAGTCCCTTGCTTTATCTGACCGATGAAGCCCGTGTCACCAGATAAACAATCTATCAACCTCACCCTTCTCTCTCCCCCACAGGTTTTCTCTTCTCTGGCAATTGCACTTGCAAAAGAAAAAATGCTGTTCCTCCTTCAACTATTATCAAGTTCTAGAAAACCACTAATTATCAAGATATCCGTTTCACCTCAGCTACTAGGGGGGTTTTCGGTTTTTCTGTAATTGTATGCCTTTTTCAAACATTTCCATTTGCAAAACTTTCCAACACCGTATATAAAAAAGATTTGAATTTAAATCCAAAGACAAGAAGTTCTTCTCTTTTTACTGTTACTAAAAATTAAATGTAGTGTGATCAGCTACTCCGTATATAAAGTGATTAAAATGTGTAAACTGAAACTAAATTTCAATGTTATGGAAAATACATGCAATTCATGTAAAAACAAATTTAATTTATTCATTATAAAATCGTAATAAATAAATCTTGTTCCTTTATTTTTTCTCAATTAATTTAAAATAGTTAAAATTTAAGAAATATATGTATGCGATTTATTTCCTTTCCAGTGATTAAAATTTCACCTATACTTGTAAAAAGAATAAATTTATGTAACTTAGAAAGAAATTATTTTAAATTTAATAATATACTTAAATATAGCATTTGTTGTAGATATGGGGAAAAAAAAAACTACACAATAATTACACAAAGCACATGAAAAAAAGCATTCTGAGGTAGAAAATAGAAAACGCACATAAAAACTAAAATGTTGTTGGTCACCACAATATTTTCTTCTATATTTTCTCATACAAATTCACTCAGTACGAATAATTTATTAAAACTATTATTAATTAAAATTATCTACCATGATGTATGAAGATGATTTTCATCTTAAAGAAAACTAACACTAACAATTCAAAGAAAGAATAAAATTCAAAAAATTTTATTTCCTATAAATAACATCTAAAAGAAAAAAAAAAAAAGGTGTTTTAATAATAATTAGCTCACATATGAAGTTTCTTACGAATATTTGCCATAGAAGTTGAAATATAGCCTTTCCGGTATCGGGAAAACTTGCTTTATAGTAGCGTCACCTATTGGTTGGCATGCATCTAAATTGAATCAGCATAATATCTCACAATGACCTCCTCGCATATCATGTTTCGTTTGATTATACACAATAGATCCTGAGATATAGCCTTGTCTTAAATTGCGAAAATCGCTGTATAGCAGCGCCCCTTGCTGAGTGATGGTCCCCAAAAATTTATAGGTACTAATTTAAGTCAAGATGCATATACATATAAATTTTTATGCAATTCTGCGTAGTAGTTCCTGATACATAGCTTTTCCTTAAATTTTGGAAATCGCTGTATAGCAGCGCAATGTGTTGAGCAACTGTCACCAAAAGTTGATGGACACTAATTTATGTCTAGGTATATCTATATATGAATTTATCATGTACAATGGTTACTGATACACAGTAAGCAAACAATTTTTGTCACACATATAGGCAGACAGACATGTTCTAAATATTATCAACCCGTGGTCTGGACCTCTCAAAACGTGTAAACCCATTGAAAACCGGAAGTCTAAAATATTTACAAATCCAATGCTTTCTTCTGTTGAATATAGGAGAATGTAAAAATAGAACTGCATTAACTCTAGATTAACATATATCATAATAAATTAATGACCAAGGACACGAACAATCTAAATGCATTGGTTACAAGGTTATTTGTAGGGCACTGAAGTCTTGCGTTCGAGTTCCCAATTCCCAATTTATTTTCGCCGCTAAAGAGCTATCTTAACATCACTAAATTCTTAATTTCATTTTATACAATGATTATGCTTAGTCGTGTATGGTGTATACGAAATGTTGTATGTTTATAATAAATTATTTATTCCTACTTTAACCAACAAGGGGCGCTTTCAAGCATTTTAAAATATCATTAAAATCATTCACTCACTTAAACGCACAATATATCCTGATCTTATACAAATCCTTTTATTACAAGACATTTTAGCCGCTAGGGGCGCTGTAAGCTATTTAAAATCATTTATCATAATTTCACTTTGTACAATGATTTCCTTTACGAAATATTCTTTATTCATAATACAATACAAATTTCTTGTTTGACCATCAGGGGCGCTGTGAAACACTTTAAAATGTCCTTAAAATCATTCACTCACTTAAACACACAATATATCATAATCTCGCACAAATCTTTTTGTTTGAACATATTTAATAAAGATTTTGCCGATAAGGGGCACTGTAAGCTATTCTAACATAATTGAAATTCTAATTTCACTTCATACAATGATTACACATAATCATGTATACGAAATAATATTTATTCAGAAAGGTTTATAAGTTCCAATTTTGACCACCAGGGGTCACTGTGAAACACTTTAAAATATTATTGAAATCATTCATTCACTGGAACATAGGATGTATTTCAATTTTTCCTTAGGCGAGTCGACTAAAGAATTTCCGAAATTTAATCATTCTGCACAAAAAAATATAGTTGAATTCCCAAGATATGTGTTTAAAACACAGGAGTACATATCTGGACATTAAAATGAATATACATATTTTTATTTATGGTATCTGCAGCACAACATAAATACATATATAATTTTTATGTAGCACAGTGGCTTTCGAGTGAAAATAAAAGTGCCCTCAGAATTCTCTGTCCACCGTCCTCTAAGTACATGAACGCTTATTTAACACAATTTTTCAAGCAATTCTCTGAATAAACGAGTAACCACTCAGAAAACCTGAGTTCGAGATTAAGTTACTCGGATTGAGTGTGTAAACTTTCAAAACGAGTAACTCAATCTTCCTCGGAAAGATGGTACTGTGCTGACTCAGTTTTTTTATTTTAAAAAATGCAATTTTTATTTAAATTAATATTTTTTTATGTTTTCGTGTATTTTTCATCTACTTTAACATACAGTATTAATATTTTGATGATAGGAATTAAATTTCTGTGGGTACTCGTTATGCGGTAAAAAGAGTGGTTACTCGCAAGGGCGGGTAAACAAGCATGTATGTGTGTATGTGTGTATGTGTGTATGTTTGTGAACACGCTAGCGTCTAAAGGCTTTGTTCGATTAACCTGAAAGTTGGTACGTATATTGTAAGTCACCATAGTACGAACCCTATAGATTTTGGTGAATCTAGCACTTATATTTTTTTTACAGGGACACAAAGAAAAATTCTTTATCATTATGGCCTATGGGACCAAAATCTTAAAAGTGCGATAGCATCTAAACGCCTTATTCAATTGATAAAAAATTTTATACCCATATTATAGGTCACAGATACTCAAGCTGTATAGATTTTGGAGAATCTAGCACTTATAGTTTTTTTACAGGGACACAAAGAAAAATTCTTTATCATTAAGGCCAATGGGGCCAAATTTTTAAAAGTGTGATAGCGTCTAAACGCCTTATTAATCTGAGCAAAAAAATTGTACACATGTTATAGGTCGCATTTGCACCAACTGTATAGATTTTGGTGAATCTAGCACTACAGTTTTTTTACAGGGACACAAAGAAAAATTCTTTATCATTATGGCCTATGAGACCAAATTTTTAAAAGTGCGATAGCATCTAAACGCCTTATTCAATTGAGCTGAAAATTTGTATGAATATTATAAATCACTGTTGCACTAACTATAAGCATTTTGGTGAATCTAGCATCTATAGATTTTAACAGGGACAAAACGAAAAATTCTTTATCATTATGATCTAAGGGCTCAAAGTTCAGTAGCGTTAAATAAAACCTCGTGTGATGTATGGAGAAAAAAACACTCTATTATGGTTTTCTCTCTTTTGTTTGTTTAGCAATTCCTCTTTCTTTATTTTATCTACAAAACTGTTAGTTACTCAATGTTCGGAAAGTCGAGTGGAGTCACTCCAGATTTTTTTTACTTTCCGAACACTATAGTGAGGAAAGTATTGTAATCATGTCAAAAATCCGAATTGGAGATTTTGATGTTTCTATACGTTTCGAGGTCCAATGAGTCCATTTTCACTATTTTTGCGATGATGTATGTATGTGTGTGTGTATGTGTGTATGTATGTGTGTATGTGTGTATGTCTGTGAGTGAACACGCTAGCGTCTAAACGCTTTGTTCGAATAACCTGAAAGTTGGTACGTATATTGTAAGTCACCATAGTACGAACCCTATACAATTTGGTGAATCTAGCACTTATAGTTTTTTTACAGGGACACAAAGAAAAATTCTTTATCATTAGGGCCTATGGGAGCAAAATCTTAAAAGTGCGATAGCATCTAAACGCCTTATTCAATTGAGCAAAAAATTTATATACATATTATAGGTCACAAATACTCAATCTGTATAGATTTTGGAGAATCTAGCACTTATAGTTTTTTTACAGGGACACAAAGAAAAATTCTTTATCATTATGCCTATGGGGCCAAATTTTTAAAAGTATGATAGCGTCTAAACCCCTTATTAATCAGAGTAAAAAATTTGTACACATGTTATAGGTCACAGTTGCACCAACTGTATAGATTTTGGTGAATCTAGCACTTACAGTTTTTTTACAGGGAGACAAAGAAAAATTCTCTATCATTATGGCCTATGGGACCAAATTTTTAAAAGTGCGATAGCATCTAAACGCCTTATTCAATCGAGCTGAAAACTTATATGAATATGATAAATCACTGTTGCACTAACTATAAGCATTTTGGTGAATCTATCATTTATAAGTTTTTACAGGGACACAACGAAAAATTCTTTATCATTATGATCTATGGGCTCAAAGTTCAGTAGCGTTAAATAAAACACCGTGTAATATATGGAGCAAAATACTCAAACACTCTATTATGGTTTTTTCTCTTTTGTTTGTTTAACAACTCCTCTTTCTTTACTTTATCTACAAAACTGTTAATTACTCAATGTTCGGAAAGTCGAGTGGAGTCACTCCAGATTTTTTTTTATTAATTGCTGTAAAATCGTCTGCGGTTTTAAACATCCGGTCTCCAATTAGACGAAAAAAAATTCCGTTGTATTGTGAAATAGCTCAAAATTACTTTTAATGCTTTTATCATTGGATTTCGCGAGGTCAGTCTAGTACTGGATACCTGACAAAATTTAATCACATCCTATGACGTAATTTAATTATTGGCCAATCTTGTATCGCTCTTTTAGGTTTATAATACAAAAAATTTAAAAATGTGTTCAGCCAAATTATTTTTTGAAGCCAAACAAATTTCACGAAAGAAGTTCACTTTAATGCTTTTTTTTTAATACTAACAACACGTTAACACAAAATTGTTAAAGTAATTAGCTTTCTGTCTATCATTCTGTAAAGATGTTATTCTTTTTACGAATGTCTCTGTAGGTGTTCTTTTAAAAAAAGGTTATCGTAATGGCTTCCTCTCTTTTTATGTCTGTCTCGAAATAATAAACTGAAATTCGAACCTACTCATTCCACTTTGTCCAAAAATGTTATTGATATATGTATCAAAGAAGTTAAAATCAGTGCAAGATAAATTTAGCCTCAATGAGCTAATTACGATTAGTAATATATTAAATATTTCATTCGACATTACTGTACACGAAATCTCCACTTGTATTATCACACTTTTTTTTTTTTAATTAAAGTCTCTAAAACATAATAGTGATGATTCTGTCACCCCTGATTCAGAAATAGTTGAGCAAACAAATAAATATATATATTTTTTTTCATGCAGTTCAATGATATTTCTAATACTGATAAAGTTGCTAATGCGGGACTGAAAATGATTTGTGTAGAAATAACAAGAAAGAAAAATCATGCAGTACGCATTGATTAGTAACACTTTCCAACTGTACGTAATTGTTGTATCGAATAACTTTGAATATTCTTTCCCTACCTTATCACACAACAGACAGAAGGACTGCAAAATATACAGATAGACTAATTGATTTTAAAATTACTCTTAATCATTTTGGAAAGTGTTAAAAAGGCTTAACGCAAAAGAAAATGCAGCCATTAGATTATAATTACAGCTTTTGATCTTCTGAATATTTTAGTGTAGACCTGTAAATCAGAAAGTTAATCATATCATATTCTATACAAAACATTATATCAGAATATAAATAATACATTTCAATATTGTTATGATTTTTTCAGTAGAAAGACTTTTAAATATAACTTTCAAAAAATGCTGTCTTGAAACGTAATGCATTGGCTTTTTTTTTTTGTTGTTGTTTTTGTTGTTGTTGTTGTCCCTGTAAACAAACTAGTTGTATAAGACCTATTAATGTATTTTTAAATGGGGAACATTCTATACGGGAAATATTTATAAAAATAACACTCATAGAACACAATGCTTTCGAATGCTTTTGGGTGGCACTGTACACAAACCAGAAGAGATATTCACTCCATTTTCAATACGGAACACCCGATAGTGAACTTCAAGAAAATATATCAGTTTCGAGAAATTCCATAAATATTTACAGGAATTAGAGCTCGGACAGACAGGCAGTCAGATAGACGGACATGCAGATACACAAAACTGAAATCATATTCACACTTAAAAAATGCTAGAAAGTGTTAAAAACGCTTAAAGTAAACGAAAGTACAATTCTAGCAATTTTTAATTAATACCTCTTAATATAACTGGATATTTTTGTGCCACCCTGTAAATCTAATGCTAATTCTGCTATATTCTATGCAAAGCATTCTTTTGTGCATATAAATAACATCTTTCAATTTCCCAAAACTTCGTGGAAAGTAAAGTTATTAAAATTTTATTTATAGAAATATCTCTCATAGAACGCAATGCTTTGGAACACATTTGAGTGTCCCTGTGTATAACCCGATGGTGGTATTTTCTCCATTTTATACAGGAAACATCCAATACTGAACTTGAGCAACATGTTTCAATGTTATTAAGATATGTCGACAGTAAAGTTATGAAAATAAGGTTTATAGAAATACCTCTCATAGAATGCAATGCTTTGAAGTACTTTCGGGTGTCCCTGTACACAAACCAGTAGAGGTATAAACTCCATTTTCAATAGGGAACGTTCGACAGTGAACTTGAATAACATATACACTAAGCGACAAAAAAAAAGCCGCACTTGGATGTTTTTCTTTTCGCCTTCTATAACCGCCAATTTTATCGTTTAAAAAGCAAATTTTCGAACAGATTTTATTATGTTGTCCTCCACATACCCTTTAGCTTTGTGTCTAGTGTTAAAAACAAAATGCAATTGTCAGGAAAATTGTAATTTTAAAATTTATTTCAAAAATGATAACAATAAGGCAGTTAACGATGCCACAAAAAGTATTAATTTTTGAATGAAAATCGAAAAATATTTTAATACGTGAGATGGAAAAATAATTAAATGTTAACGAAATATTGGTAAAATAAATTTTAGCAAAATATAAATTTTTTTGGCCTTTTAAACTGGGAATTTGGCTTTAGGAGGTCATGTTGCTCATCCAAGCAAGATAACCGCAAGTTAAAATGCGAATGTTTAAAAAATCGATTTGTATCATGTTCAGAACTTAAAAAAAAATTTTAAAAAGTGTATAGTAATAATTAATTTCTTCAAAAACAGTGCGGGAACACAAAGCGGGTTAAAGAACAGAAGATCTGCGAAAAAAGCCATTATTAAGGAAAAGAATTAGAAAAAACAATACTTTAGTTGATCAAATTTTAAAAACATTATAAGTTAATTATTAGGCTGAACTGGTGTTCTCTGATGAATCAAGTTTTCTTTATTTCGAGCAGTTGAAAAAAGCTAGAATGAAGACGAAAATGTGACCGACTTAATGAAAATTGCACTTTTAAAACAGTTACACATTCACCGTACATTATGGTACGGAGGTGCATAACTTTTCAAACACTCGGAGAATTTTTTTTTCTAAAGGGATCAAATAACTCGAAATAAAACACAATTTGCATAAAAGTGGTGCCTGACCGACTATTTTGGAGGTATCTTAGATATTTCCGTAAACAGCATTTGAAGATAAAAAGACACCTTACTACACGGCGTCTGTGGTAAGTTAATTCACTTCAAATTGTCAAAATTTCTTATACGTTCCCATGAGAACCTATAATTCTGTAAGTAATCATACCTTTTTTCACTTTAAGTTAAATCCCACAAAGGATATAGTAGTATTTCTTCTTTACCAGTCATGGAAATGGTCAAAATCGCGATCCACTCGAAAATGTTTCGTCTATAAAAAGGCGGGGGAGAGGGGAGAGGATTCGAAATTTGCAGCCTATAACTCTGCCAGAACTAGGAAAAATTATTTGTGATATTTTGCACATTGAAATTTCTGAGATTTATATTAAAACACTGTATAAAGCTATGCCATTGCGCATTAATGCAGTAATTCCATATAAAGGTGGAATTAACCCATTGCAGAATACATATTTTTAACAAAAAATTGCTTAGATCTAACAAATAAATAGTTTTATTTCATATATTAAAATATAACTTGTTTATTTCGTATAATAAATCATAATAGAATGCAAAGTGTATAGTTATTGCATTATGTTCAAAAAGAAAGTTTTATGCAGATTTTTAAAAAGTACTTCGTAAATTGCAATAAAGCGAATTATTAAATCGAAAATATACATAGGTATCATTTCATACCTTTGGTATGATGCAAACAAGACTGTTTTATTTGTTTTAAAAATTAATTTTAAAGTTATTACAAATAAAAAAGGTATAAGTCATTTTTTCTGCAGTGCGGCTTTTTTTTTTTTGTCGCTTAGTGTATCAGTTTCAAGAAATTCCATAAATATTTACAAGAGTTAGAGCTCGGACGGACAGACATTCAGTCAGACAGACGGACAGGCAGATACAGAAAACTGAAATCATATTCGCGCTTAAAAAATGTTAGAAAGTGTTAAAAACGCTTAACGTAAACGAAAGTAAAATTCTAGCAATTTTTTATTAATAACTCTTAATATAACTGGATATTTTTGTGCCACCCTGTAAATCTAATGCTAATCCTGCTATATTCTATGCAAAACATTCTTTTGTGCATATAAATAACATATTTCAATTTTCTGAAACTTCGTAGAAAGCAAAGTTATTAAAATTTGATTTATAGAAATATATCTCATAGAACGCAACGCTTTGGAATACTTTTGAGTGTCCCTGTGCATAACCCGATGGTGGTATTTCCTCCATTTTATACAGGAAACATCCAATAGTGAACTTGAACAACATATTTCAATTTCATTAAGATATGTCTACAGTAAATTTATGAAAATATGGTTTATAGAAATACCTCTCGTAGAACACAATACTTTGAAATACTTTCGGGTGTCCCTGTACATAAACCAGTAGAGGTATAAACTCTATTTTCAATAAGGAACGTTAGATAGCAAACTTGAATAACATATTTCAATTTCATTAAGATATGTCTGCACTAAAGTTATGAAAATATGGTTTATAGAAATACCTCTCATAGAATAATGCTTTGAAATGCTTTCGGGTGTCCCTGTACACAAACCAGTAGAGGTATAAACTCCATTTTCAATAGGGAACGTCCGATAGTAAACTTGAATAACATATATCAGTTTCAAGAAATTCCGTAAGTATTTACGGGAGTTAGAGCGCGGACAGACAGCCAGACAGACGGACAGACAGACGGACAGACAGACAGACAGACAGACAACCCGATGTCATAATTACTTTTCAACCTTGTTGGAAAGTGTTAATAAAGCGACCATAACATTCGCGGATATGGAAGCTTCCATTACACCCTTTCACGCACATGAATACGTAAAACGTTCTCACATGTTTGGATAATTTCCAGAATGCAGCGAACGTATTTGGGTTATCCAATATACATTTTTTTTTTTTTTTTTTTGCCAAGCGGTCTCTGTTCAGTCCCCGTTCAATCTGAGCAGGTTATTAATATTGGTACTCTCTTAATAAAACTTTAATCAAGGAATTCACGGTTCAAATTAATGTAGCCACTTTGTACCACATTCCTAATCAAACAAAAATGACGTCCGTTGTAACGACGTCCGACAGTACAGGGATATTTTATAAGAATGACGAAATCAAGATGATCAAGTAAAGACAAACCCAATTACGAAGTGTTGAAGAAAACATTAAAACTACAGACAAACTTACGACAAACCACGATGACGAATTCCAGACGTCTCAACAGTAAATACTTGAAGAGGAGTTTTCCATCTGATTGACGACAAACTCCTCAGACATAAGATTTTTTTTTTGTTGTTGTTGTTATTATTGTTCTTATTCAGAAGATTTTAATTTTTTTAAAGAAAAGCTCATTTCTATGCTGACAGCTTTGACGACGTTTGGGGCCATGAATAGTGACTTATTTTGTCGTATACATATATACTACATATTTACTACTACATATTTACTATTGTTGATGTTTTGCTATTGTGAAGAGATACTCTTTTTTTTCACTCACTGTCTGTATGTTTCAGATTCTCTGTTGGTGGAAGGCCGCCACTTCAGAATTCCTGAGTACGATATGGGCCCGGCAAGGCGTCTTCCCGTGCGACACCATAGTTACCAAGTGGCATCCCCACGCCACTGAGGAGCAGCTGAAGAACAGCTAAACCACCAGAGAAAGGAAAAACTATCTAAAACTGGCAACAGCAAGACAGTGACTGAAGTCAGACGAGTTTTTAAAGGATCAAGACGTGCCGAACAGGCGCTGCTCGTTGAATGTTGGGTTTTAAATATAAAACTATCGAGCACTATATTTTAGCCATATATGATGAACGAAAAAATTATGTTTCAATAAATATTATTGTAAATAGGACTCTTCTAAGTACCTCATCGTCATAGTTTTAATAAACCAGACAAATATTAAGATCTTATATTCTAATCAGTTCCTACATATATTCTAAGCACTTCCTATGGATATATACTGTAACGAAATTTCATAAAACATCTAACATAATACATAAAACAAATCTATAATATAAGTTAAACTTTTTAAAACACTCTTACTTGTATATAAATAGACGCTTAGGCGAACAGATACTTATTTATCTTCCTTTAAATATATTTCTTGAGTTATACTAAAGAAATATAATACTAAAAAATAGCGTTTTTTTTTTTTTAAATGACATAGAATTCTGCACCTCATATTTGAAGACATTTGTCTTAGATTTTGATTTTTCAGAACGCCAGAAACTGTGTAAAGAATTTCTTTTCTTCTTTTTTTTTTTTTCTTTGAACCGAAAAAGTTTTATTACAACGAACAAAATGATATGGTAGTAAGAAATTCACACGCATTAAAAACAATACGATATTTTCTACAAAAGCATCTAAGAGAATTTTAAATATATTTTTTGAAAGAGAAAGATAAGGTAACATAATTTTGAGTAATATCAATTTTAATGTTTTTTTTTTTCTTATCTACACAGATTGAAATATTTTGTTAAAACAATCAAATGTTTTTGTTCATGCAAAGAAGAAAAAATATTCTTAAAAAATGGTTAACAGAGCCTAAATTCTTTATTGCTTTAACTATAACGCTTTCGTTATTTTAACCAAATAGTTTTGTTGATTAAAACATATTCGTTTAAATCAGTACAACGTTCACTTTTATTCTGTGTACACAGAAGTGTATAACGAAGCTTGTTGGACTATCCAGTGACAAATACTGTTTATTCAACCACATTCATTTTAGTTCCCCATCATTCTATAGGTTTGGGGAATTTAAATAATCATGAAAACGATTTTCTTAACAGAGGAAAATAACGGTAAATTTCGCTTAACATGCATTAAAAGAAATATTTTTACTTTAAAGCTATAAAACCAGCTTTAAAACATGAGTTAGCAGGTTTGAATGAACATAATTGATTAACTATGAAAGTTCAACTTAGAAAACTACGGCAGTTATTTGAAATTTACGAAAATTTCAATGTGGCAGAATAGGGGAAAATTTCGCATAAAAGTCATTTTGAGGGATATTTTCTTCGTAAAAATTTCAGACCACTTTTAAAATATCATTTATGATTTTGGCTTGACCGTAGTTGACTGCGAATATTCTAATTAGAAAATTTTGTATGTTACTCGAATTTTAATATTTCTTTAACATAGTAGAACAGAGAAGTATTTCATATACCCTTGCACTATGGGGATATAACTATGTGGATATATATTCCTTGCACTATTGGAAAACAACATGGAAATGCATAAATTCTTAAATATCAAAATAAACCCATTATAATTAATTAATAAATTAGGATAAAATAAATGTATCTAAGTGAACGGTGAGTATACTAGGTGGGGGATTTCAGTCTGTCACCGTGTCGAGCGATCGTCAAATTCATTTCTCTGAACATGGATATAGTTACCTGCAGTAGAAATTTATGAAAACAAATCTATGAGGAAATGAGCAGAGTCCACCTATATTAACTAGTTAATAATAGTAGCAAGTTAGCTTGTTTAACTGAACAAACAAACAAACAAACAAAAAAGAGTAAAATAAAATAATTTTAAAATCTATTAACAAAATAATTTTATTTTTCCAAAAGATATTTTTCTTCGGTGCTGATGATTAAATATCTGTAAAATATAACTAAATTTTCGAATAAATAAATAAATATATATATATATAGTGAGGAACATAAATTTTAATTTAAACTTTTTTTTTTTCCTTCATGTGAGAAATAGGTATTTGGATGTAATGCAAAAATTACTTGAATAAGAAGGACTTTTAAAAAAAAAATAATAGTAATAAAGCGAAAATGGTCGAAAATAGCATAAATCCATGACGGAATACTTGAAAATGTTATAAAAGGTATTTTTTAGCATTTACATTTGTGACCAACATAACAAAGAAGTTGAATAAATGTTATGTGGCTAAAAAATCTTTATTTTGACAATATCTTTTAGATCAGGCTTGTCCAACCCAAAATACTTGGTGGGCCACATTGGAAATGTTTTTTATTCATGCGGGCCGCACTTTATGCACGTACGTGTGCGTACATATGTTTTTTAGTGTATGAATCATGTACGTATATGTTATTTTCGGGGGAGAGCAGGGTGAAGATTCAGAGCAGTATACATTAATTTAAACTATTTTCATTCATAAATTAACAATAATATCACAAAAAATTATGAAATATACATAAATAACCAAAATAAAATAAATGATTAATGGATCTAACAATATTTCAGTTACAACAGTCTGATTCTTTAGCTGCCATAATCGTTGAAAGGTATTTTCACTTCGATAAGTCAGAACGGATTTATTCATTTTTAATATGTTACCCAAAATGTCAAATTTTAATCGTTATCGTTAGTCTCCTCGTGGGCCACAAAAAAAATCACTCAGCGGCCCGCATGCGAGGAATAAAAAATCTTCGATATATAACTTTTAGTGTAGTTATCTATATAATATTTCTCTAACGTGGACCAGTTACGATTAAATTTTATCGAAACAATATGACAGTGTTTTGATCTGGATTGACCAATCAGATGGTGTTATCTGATTTTTCAACCAAGACTAAAAGCACGCCTTCAGCGGCTAGTGACAAGCAATGTGGTGGCGCCCTCTATTATATATTTTTTATATTTTCCATTCATTAAAAATTAAATTAACATTATTTATTATTATTTACTTATTTATTTTGTAGATACATTTGTTAACTATGGAATTCCTGTTATGTATGGTGATATATGTTAATTTAATTCCGCCAAATTTTAAGAAATAATTGATTTTTAACACAACAACAACTTAATTCTAAGAATTTTTGACTTAGCAGCAGAAAAAAGTATTTTCTAAAATTAAAATTGTAATGCAAATATGAAAGGTATAAATCTATTACATTAATAAGAAAAAGGAAAAAAAAACTGAAGAACTCCAGTGATTTTATTTATGAATTTTTTCTGAAAATCATATTAGATATATAGCTACTATCATGCAGATTATCTGGGCTGGAAAAGCTATAGTAAGTAAAGTGATTGCCTTACTATAAAATATGATTTATATTTTTATCGTATTATGAGAAATCTAATAAAAATAAATAATGATCTATAATATTAGAAAATAGTATAATATTAGAAAAAAAAAAGTACTATCTCTCGAACATATGCTAAAAGTATTGCAAAAATGGTAGTTACTATTATTTGCTGACAAACAGAATTTTACTAAAGCTGATGTAATCATTGAAAAGTTTCTTAAAAAAAAAAAAAAAAAAATGTTTAACTTCATTCAAACGAAAAGATGCGCCATCCTAAGTGCATTTTGTACTTATCTATCACTTTTACTGCTGCAAATAAGAATTCTTGTCACTTTCCTAAAAGAAGAAAGGAAAACTAAAATGTTAGATTCTACTTTTACGAGTACCTTTTACAAGGGTAACATTACAGAAAAGTGCAAAGCAAGCTTTACCAAATATGTAGGTTTATTTTGTGTGTTTCTTAAATTAAATAACTTCAGTTTTGAAAAGGTTGAGTTTTTTTTTTTTTTTTTTTTTTTTTTTTTTTTAATTAATTATTTTTTATATCGTAATTTAGTCAGTTATGAAATCTACAAAAAGTGCAAATCCAGCGTTACCAAACATGCAGGTTTATTTTGTGTATTTTTAAATTAAATAGCCTTCAATTTCGCAAATATATATATTTTTTTTTCAATTAACATTTTTTATACCATAGTTTAAACAGATATGAAACCTGCACATCATTCTAGTACATTTTTATAAGTACTGTTTTATGCACACATGTAATTTATTATAAGGCAAACTATCATTGCAGAAAATATAGTATAGTGTTGCAGAGAAACCAAGGTGAAATATTATCTGTGGAGGTCTTTCTAAGCTGTCATAGCTCGTATTTACACAAGTTTCAAATAATACCAGAAAGCCTCAAAACGATTAGGCCGACGACTGTTTCTAAGAATAGAGAACACATATTTAAGTAGTGGTAAAGTACTTTTTTTAACGCAAATTTCTTTCATTTTTTTCGTACATAGCTGTATCCATTTATATGTTGTATAACATATGGGATAAAATATTCATTCGGGTATTGTTGTATCGTAAAAATTGTGAATTCTGTAGACGCCAATATATTTTCAAACATATATGTTGTTAAACAGATAAGACCTCATCTTTTGACATGGTATGGTGAGAGAAACTGATACAGACCATTCACAAAATATGTATAGAGGACAATACCTTAATTTCGATATCAGATTTTCTTAAGAGCAGAAAAATAAAGGTACGATTAAATGGTGTCTTACTCGCATGAAAGAAGGACTTGGGGCGGTGTACCACAAGGTTCTGTCCTCAGTCCCCTGTTGTTTCCGATTTACGTCAATAACATTCACCCACATCTTCACAAGGAAACGAAGGTGGTCTGTTACGCAGAAGACATTGCTATTTGGCACTCGGATGAAAATCTGAGTCAACCCGAATTTTCTCTAAAGCCATCACTCAAAGGAATCTCGAAGTGATCAAACTGCTTAAAATTGAAAATAAATCCACAGAAATTGTCGTACAGCATTTTTTCCACAGACAGAAAACACAGACAACTATTCTCACCAAATTTGCTCCTGAACAATCAACCTCTGTCAAAAACAGTAAACCCTGTTTACTTAGTGCTTTCTTTAGACACAGAACTACGCTTCTCTAAACATGTTAATAAATGTGCCAATAAATCTCTTAAAAAGCTGAGAATCTTGAAACGTCTGTGTGGCACAGATTGAGGAATAAGTCCTAAAACTTTGAAAACAACATATACTACGCGATTTCGACCCATTATGGAATATGTATCACCCATTTGGTCCCATGCTTCGAGTTCGAAGTTGAAAAAAATAGATTGCATACAGGCTAGAGCTTCAAAAAACATCATAGGAGCTGTTGCTACCACTGACAATGTCAAGTCGCAGCAAGAATGCGGACAACAATTACTTGAAAGCAGAAAGAAACTCCAATTTATTAATTTTACCAACAAGATCAGAAGTCGTGATAAAGATCACATTAGCAATCAGACCTTCAAAATGTGGAGCAAAAAGTACCAGGCTCAAACGATTCTCAACATTGCAATTTGATGAAACAATTAAACAACAGATTGGACTTGATTAGAATAAGTATGAGATTCTACAAGAATCAATGCAAAACTCAACACTTCCGCAAAACACAGAAATTAAAACTTATCTTCTTGAACCCTGCTCCAAAAATGAACCAGTGTTAACATCAGAGCCAATTGGCTCTGAATCAAAACCATCAATTCGTATTTAAATGAAGACTACATATTCGCCTTCACTGATGGATCTTCAGACGAGACTTTGGGAAATGGAGGGGCTGGCGTAAATTTCATCTTTCCACAAGGTAAAAGAACAGAACATTTCAAAGTTGACGCATGTAAAATATCCTCAAACTTCACCTGCAAGCTTCTTGCTATTCAAAATGCTTTAAACGAATATTTTAATCTTCAAGAAACATAGAAGGCAGAGGGACTTGTCATCTTCAACGACTCCAAAGCTGCCCTTTTGGCAATTCCAAAAGGAGACTCGGGACTTGTGCGGAATATACACAACATACTGCAAATAATCTTCAGCTTAAATAAAAAATATATCATGCAATGAGTGCCAGCACATATTGGAATTGTGGAAAATGAGACCGGGGATGCCTTAGTGAAAGAGTCGAGAAAGCTCAATAATGATAAACTACCCTATGCTGTAACACTTAATGATATTAATGAAGTGGCAAAGTCAAGATTAAAGGATAAGAGAGTGAAACTTAAATATCCAATCTGTGAACTAGACACAAACAGGACCCTGGCGAACACCCTTACCAGCCTCAGAAAACTCTACCTGAGAGGGATGAAAATCCTAAAAGATGGAACTACAAAGAACTGCAGAAAATGTGGCTCTGACACAGAACTGTCACCTGAACATGTCCTCTCCTATCATGCCATCTTGGCCATTATGCAACACATTAGTGACTGTCCACAAGAATATCTCTACTCGGACATTTGCCTTAATATAGCTGACGCCGTGTTTAAAACCTTCGGTTCCATATAGTGTTTTTTTTTTTTCTCCGTGTCCACAACACACCAACCAACCAACAGAAATATACATTTTTAAATAAAATTGCATAATAGGTTGCATTTCGCTTAATAGGCCTTAAAATTATATATATTTGCTAACATTCTTTATATAATGTAAAAAATTGCAATAGCAAAGCTAATTGAAAATGGACTAAATTAATCAAGTTTAATGCGTATATGTTTCTAAAATTTCAATGCTACAATAAAATGTTTTTATCATTTCTAAAAGTTTATTTATAAAAGAAAGAGATTATCTTATGTTTTAAATTATAAGAGTTATACAACTGTCTAAAATATACATAAAATTCCTTGAGATATTATAAAACCTTATTTTTAAAAAATGTCCTGTGATGCAAAAAAAAAAAAAAAAAAAAAAAAAAAAAACAGAGGAAAAAAGAAAAAAAAACAGTGTGTTGTCAAATTTGTTGAAATATCTCAAGCTAAATTCTTAATTACGTAACAGCGCAATTTTATTTTTCAGATCGGTTTCTAGTTCTAAACTGAAAATATAGTTTTCTCACATGTAATATGTAACACAGTATAAATAAATAATATATTAAACTTTTTTTAATAAATTCACGAAGACAATTATACAAAATACAACTTTAATTGTTGGCTCAGCTGAAGAAGCAGTAAATTTGAGGAAGAAAGATGTTTATGTTACAGAACGTTGAAGAAACTTGAGTGTTTATTATTATTATTATTATTATTATTATTATTATTATTATTTATCGCCTTGAAGCTGTTTACCAGCAAATATTCTCGATTAAAACGACTTCTTTTAAACATTTTTTTTATTTTTTATTTGAATAGTTTTTGAATACGCCATTTTTTAGTTATTGAAAAGGAAAAGCAAATCCCGAGAAAGCTAAACATGAGTATATATATACACACACAATGATCAATATATATATATATATATATATATATATATATATATATTGCGTACTTGGGGGTTCGTAGGTTGTCCGAGAATGAGAGGCGAAACGTATAAAAATTCAAGAGTTTTATTTACAGAAAATTCCAGAAGAATACAGGTCTATAAACTGAGTATCAGCTTCAATTCCACCAATTAATACAGCTTAATTAACAGCAAATCCACAATACAAACTGCATAGCATTAACACATACAGCAATGCAACTGTATTACCAAAGGGGCTTAGAGTTCTTTCAGTAGCAATGCATGCATTTGTGAAACTGACTGACACTGATCGTGATTTAGCGCGCTAAAGCTTCTTTTATACAGCTCTCTCGAACCCAGAAAGTTCGGGAAAAATCCAGAAACTGCTCAGCCAATCTGGTTACAGCTTCCATATTTCATATATCGATAATAAGGATTTTCTCGCCAATGTCGCCAAAAAAATCGCCAAATTTAGCAGTAAATCTATTACCTCCCTTATCGGAGCTTTTGCCGTTTTAAAGGAAAAATTAAGCTATTGTAACGCAAAAAAGAACTGGAAATTCAGAAAATTGACATTTTATCAACTTACTAAGACTTTTTGAAAGAATTTATACAAAAATAAATACAATTATTTACAATTTTGCAACAATATTGTGTTGAGGGATATATATCTATTTATCTCTCTCTCTCTCTCTCTCTCTATATATATATATATATATATATATATATTCAGAAGCTCTATTTTTAAAGTCTTTAACTTTTCAATTTCATGAAAAATGGATGTAGCATTTTACATTTTTAAAAGGTATTATTTCTCACGTCACTGAATACATCTATGATCTGAAATGGACGTTATTGAGTGAGAAAAGGAACATCTGAAACTGCTCTTAACGTAGTGGCGAAAGTTAAAGGGGAGTGTCAATCAATCAATGTCAAAGTTTTCATCAAATTAATTTAAAAGTGTATACATCTCGTAGAATGGATAGTTTCATAGAAAATACTTTTTAAATCTTAAACTTTGTTTCCGTTTAAATTTCGTATGAAAAACCTATACTTCTTTATTTACAAATCGTTTTGTGCTATGTGGAATTATACATACATGATTATATATATTATTTATTTATTTATTTATTTATTTATTTAAATAGGTATTTTAAAATTTAATTTAAATAGAATAAATTTTAATGACATATATGTGTCAGTTTTGCGTTGTTTGGAAAAATTATCTACATGTTTATAATCAAAATATTTTAAAAGATAAAAATGAAATTTCTCTAAATTCAAAAGGATTTCTTAAAACAATTTAAAATTGTGTAAATCGATACGCATAACACACACACACACATTTTAATGAATAGTGATTTGATGTAAAGTATTGATAATTAATTTTATTATTATATTGAAAATTGATTTTATTATTTTTTATTTTTTTCTTAGACAGAGGTTTTCCAAAACTTTTTTTCTTTTATTTGTGGAACCAATTTCAGAAAGAATGAAATACGTTTAAATAGTATCTTTAATTTTATACAACTTTTATATAACATACTAACTTTTTGAAAAATGTAATATGTATAAAACATGCACTCTGCAAATATCAAAAACATTTTTATCCTTTATTGTATAGTACCATTTATTATTAGTCTGTAGATTTTTACATACGTTGACTTAACCTAGATGAAGTAGTCATTGAGAGATTAAATCTAGGACAACAATAAAAAGAGTGAGACTTTAAATTGTTTCTAAGTTACAGAACGATTTCGACCCACTGCACTGAGAAAAAAATGTATACTGCCTTCATTTAGAACGAATAAGTAGTCATTTTCTGATTCCATAAACTAGAAATATAGATTTATGTGTTATGCGTATAAGGTAAGCCAATAACCGGGATAGAGGACATGATCGAGAATTTCTAGTCTACACATTTCTAGATGGTGAAACAATATTCTGAATATTCTGAACTTTTTGTATTGCGAGAAATTCTCTCTTGATTTCCTAGAATTGGGTCATAAACTCGAATTATCGCTGCTAAAGCTCGCCTCTTGTGTTTGCATTTATTTGAGAAATATTCAAATAAGTTTCACCTCGATAATATAGGCACTCGCTATAGAATTATAATAGGGGTTTCTAGAACTCACTTTCACAGGGAACTAAAATTTATAACGATGATATGGAACTATTTTTACTAGAGTCTGAATTTAGTTTCTAGATGTCACTCACATAAATTTCTCTAAATGTGAATTTTTATACAAAATAATTTAGGACAGCGGTATTCCGGTTAAGATCGATTAATATAATCATAATCGGAAGATTGTGGGTAACGTGAGCTGCGTTAGGACCGTCGTGTGCATTGGCTGGTAGTACGGGAGATTGAGTGAGTGACTTTTATGTCACACTAGAGCTACGCTATGACAAATTGTTATAGGTCTAGGATACATCCCTAGAGGTAGTCTAAAGCTCCTACATAAAATAATAGGCCGGCGCATTACCGCCATTTTTTTGCCTCCGAAGAGGACAGCATTCCCGCTTGGCGTCCTTATTTCTTCCCTAATTATTTTAAGAAATCTTGATCTGAAGCTAATACGGTCAAGATAAGAGCAATAAGCGACAATAATATTCCTAAAAACACATTTTTTTCACAGTACATTATCAGGATGTCATTTTATTCTGAGGATATCGTACGTATGTACTGGGGTAAGATGCGTTGTTAGGGCGGTTTCTGTTTCTTTTACAAATTGTCGCCAAAATTCAAATACACAGTAATAGAAGGTCTGTGAACACTTTATATTCACTTCTTGAATGATTATAGCAGTTTATCGCTAAACAAACTTCCATACCATAGTTTACTTAGCTAAAATTATGAAATATAATAAAACAAGTTACTCTAAAGTAACGTAAGACGATAAAAAAAAAAAAAAAAATGTTTGTCGTTTGTTTATCAGAGAAACGTGCTGGGTACATGTGGCATCCCTAAGGCAACAAAATGCCTGATGCGCCAGCGCCAGCTCGTATATATAGGTGCCTTAGGGTAGTCTAGAGCCATGTCATCACAATTTTGATCCTTCACAGAGGGATGGCTCCTCCACTTTGGTGACATCCCTCCCTCGGTGTTCATAAACATGTAAAATCCGTCACTGTATGTTTTGTAAAACTATACTGGAAAAAAATATTGTGAGCAAGTTACACATATATTTTGTAAATGCGTCTAATTTATTCCAAAATTAATGAATATCTAATTATAAATTAAAATAAAAAACTTTATTAATAATGGCAAAGTTTCAGTAATAAACTCAGTGATTGTCTTTTAAAGTAAGATAATTTTTATATCAGGGATAGGGAACGTAGTTTAATTTGTACTTTTCCCCGTTAAGAATCATTTCTTTATCGTTTGCAATGTAGCTGAGAGTGTTTTTTTTTTTTTTTTTTTTTTTTTTTTTAAGCAATTTTTCAATTTAATTTATATTTTCCTTATAAAAGCATAAAACGAATTCTCTTTGTAATTTATTTTATTTTATTTTATTTTATTTTTTATCTTAAAAAAGTTATTTAATGTTATTCCATGTCTTATATGGAATCATTTGTCGTTCATATTAATACTTATTGATTTTATTCCCAGGTGGCGCATGACAAATATAATTACTTTTCATCTGGAACCAGGTAACGGTATTGCGTTGGCGATTTATTTTAGACCAAGTTTATGCTTTCTCTGTTCCAACCGTCATTTAATTTTCAGATTTTCCCATAGAAGTTTCATGGGAATAATTTGAAATTAGTTTTGCGCCCTGGTGCGAAACATTTCTATCGCTATCCTTTTTTGGCATTTTTACAACTTTGCTTTTGCTCTCATCCTGTCGGCATTCGTTCTATTACATAACTCGTTTCAAATAACAACAAAATTTGTCATCAGACTTCTCCTTTAATTCTTCGTATCCGTCATAGCCACTCTATTATTTAATGGCAACTTTTATATACTGTTTATTTAAATGAAGCAACTTCATACAATTACGCTTTTATGTTTCACAAAATAAAACAACCTTTAAAGTCATGCCTTTCATTTTCAAGTTGTATTTTAATTCTTCGAACCTGAACAATTGCCCCACTATACTTCGATCTCAGCATCTTACAGATAAACTACATAATAAACACCTTTTGGGGTTAACATGAGGTTAGGTCTTCCTTTTGCAGAAAAACCAAAATTTTAATGTCGTACAGCTGGAGAAGAGGATCCTAGGCCAGCCCTTATATTCTGTTGTACTACTTTAGTTTGACGTTAAACCCACCAGCATTAACTTCTTACAAACTTATTTTCCGAGCAAATATTTAAATGAAAACTTGATCCATAATATATCCGCAGAAATTCACAAAATAATAATAATAATAATAATAATAATAATAATAATAATAATCTACAAATAAACTTTGTTAAAGAGTTTTCCTTGAGCCATCAAGAGATGCTAATACTATTTACAATGAATGGATAAGTTACTACAAAAGGAGGTTTCAAGTAAGCTTTCTACATATCTTCAGAATTTAAAATCATTGAAAGGTTGCTATCCTTACAGATAAGCCGAGATTTATATTTTCCTTCGTAGCAGTTATAGCAGTTCACTGTTAAATAGGTAAAAAATATTGATCACTTTATTTGTCAAAGAATTTTCCGTATGAGAAATTAAAAGGGAAAAAGCGGTGTAGTACAATTTTGGATGGACTATTCTATCTATTTTACCTAATAGAGAGACTTACATGCATTTTAACGTAGCATCGAGAATGATGAAAGTTTTATTTATCTATTCATGTATTTATGAAAATAAAGCATCAGTTAAATTATCTTAAAATAAACGAATTTGTTTACAGGGTGACAAGAAATAACTTGGACACACATGATACGTTATGACTTTAATGCTGATGAAAATATTACCTCCAAACTTCAATAAATATGAATACATTATTTTGCCTATTATATTTACAAATTTTCAAGGTGGCTACCTTTAGCGTTAATAGAGAGCTTTAAACATGTCACAAAATTTTCGGCTATGTGCCGCAACTCACTTACTGATATTTTATCCCATTCCTTGCATAAGAATTCCTTTAGGGATGACAAAGTTTTATGAGATTTAGCATACACCCTTGTCTCCAAGATGGACCAAACAGAATAATCCATTGGGTTCAAGTCTGGGGAATACGGTGGCCAATCTTGAGCTCCAATGAAGTCAGGAAAATTTGTCTGGCACCAATCTTGAGTGCCTTTAGCTCTGTGTGCAGGTGCGGAATCCTGTTGAAAGGTCCATCTTTTAATTCCAAAGAACGTTTGTGACCAAGGTAAGACAACATCTTCCAAAATGAGTTTGCGATAGTGGTTTACAGATATTTGGTTTGAAACTTGACGTCCAAGTTATTTCTTGTCACCCTGTATTTATCAAAAATAAGATATTTTAATGTTAATTTTTGTTTTTAGCATACTATTTATATTTCTTTTTTATTGGTATAAATAAAATCATTATACCCTGTTTTATTATTAAAAAAATAAAAAAATAAATATTTTTTTTTTTTTTTTTAAGTTGATGAAAAAGATTTTGAAAACTTAATTCAAATTTCCCCAAGAAAAATTTTAAATAACTTTTTATGTCATTGCATTTTACTCAAAGTAAAATTGTTCGCAACTAGTAACCCAAAAACGGTTCGTTTTGAACTCGACAAAATTTTATTTGTGATACAAAGAAAATTTTAAATTTAATCAACTTGTTGATTATGTTTTATATTAAAAAAAGAAAAAGGGTAGCTGTTTATAAGATATATATATATATATATATATTACTTCACTTTATTAAACACAATTTTCATTCTAAGAAAGCAAACGGACCGTTCAACTTGCTACATGCTACTAATTCAATAATATTTTACTTTATGAAAAATATTTAAATGATTTATTAAAATTTCCTTTGTTTCATTCAAAACAAATATTTTAATACCTTACAAGTGCATTTATAGATCACCGTTTCTACCTTTCTACAACTTAATTTACTCGTCACTACTTCTTCCTCTAGTCATGAAAGAAGTTTTTCCTAAGTAAACAGAACGTGTATTGTTTTGAATTCGGTTAATATTATTAAATCGGTAGACCAGCACCTGCTCCCTCACTTGAATTACTGGAAGTAAGTTATTTTTGTTTGGCAAGACAAATAATGAACTCCTTTTGAAAATACAAAGAAAGGCTTAAAATTGAATATTTTTCAGAATTACTTTACTTCTAGTTTGAATAACAGTCCCAGTATAAAATTATTTTGATCGCTTAATAAGCATCTGAGTAAATATTTATTTAGTTAGAAATTAATTAAAAACCACTAAATTGAAATTTTATTTAATAAATTATGAAAATAATTTTTAGTAAAATAAATGAACAGTAAATTTTATAATAAAATAAACTTTATTATAAAGGAATTTTTTACGTATGTGTTTGCGTGGAACAGAAGTCTTAATTTACATTTACATATAAATTGCTGTCAGTTATTGGTATATGCATTGTAACTAAAGATGATTGTTATTTCATTATTTTTATTTTATTATTTATTTTTGCATTAAACAGAATTTAAGACATTACTCACTCTAAAAACAATTAAACTCTGTATATGATGATTTATTTTTTAATTTTTCTCTTAGTACAAACATTTGGAATAGTTTAAAACCAGTAGCCTATTTTCAGTATTTTAACACGTCGTGCCATTTGCGCAGATTATTGCATCATCTCATGTGCTGGCTCCATCAGACGCATTGTACTTCCATATATACAGGTCGTCGGCACGTTTATCGCCAGCTGTTTATTAAAGTTTCTCGTAGACATTACTGTTATGTAATTATTGTAATGGGTGAAAAGCCTTCACTTAACAAAAGGTAAAAAGTATTAACCCTGCATAAAATTGGATTTTCTGAAGATCAAATAAGTTCGGGGTAAATGTGAGCAACACAGTTGTTCATCAAACTATTAGTAATTTTAAAATTTCGGGAAAATTTGTGGACCATAAAAGAAGCGGTCGCCCTATAGAAAAACGACTGCATGTGATGATCATGTGATAAGAAGGATGGTCGTGCGAGATCTAAGAAGCACCCGCAATACGATTAGCTGCAAAAGACACGAACGTTATTTCGAGTACTATTTCAAAACGTTTGGCCAAAGATTTTGGTTTATCATCCCATAAACTTGCAAGGAAAACTCGACACTCCAAGTATGAAAAAGAAACGACTGACTTTCGCCAGACAATATCAGAATTGGACAGTACAGCAGTGGAGTAGGATCTTATTTTCGGATGAGTCAAGCGTGCCGCATTTCTCTGCACGTGCTACAAGTGTTCGCCGACCAAGGGGAAAAAGATATAATGAGAGATATACGATTCAAACTGTGAAACATCCTCAAAGCCAAATGATATGAGGTGCAATGTCAGTTTCCGGTATTTGTAGTCTGCATATTGTGCCACCGAAAACCATTATGAACGGAAACGGTACCTTAATTTCTTACGTGAGAAGTTGAAGCTTTACATGCGTGTTCATAAATGTTCAGTTTTCATGAATGCTGGCGACTCCATGTCACAAGGCGAAAATTGTCAAGAAATATATGAGGGTACAGAAAATTAAAATGTTTGCCTGGCATGGTAACAGCCCAGATTTGAATCCAATTATAAAATCTGTGGTGTATTGTGAAAAATAAAGTCGCCGGAAAGCAACCATCCAGTGCTACGGCACTTGTTGAAGCAATAAAGCATGTCTAGTGCACAAACATTTCTAAAGCTTACTGCAAGTCTCTTATTTATAGCATGCCTAAGACGATTGCACAAGTTATTAAAAACAAAGGAGGTCCTACAAAATACTGACTTTAATTACAGTATACTTTAATTGCAACTATCTACAGTCTACTTTGTTCTTTTATATGTAAAATATGTATGTTATTTTTGCGGAATTCCATTAAATATGATTTTTTATGGGTGGTCTTAAACTTTTACAAATGACTGTAACACAGTTAAACACTATTCTATATAATGGAATTAACATGCGTTTTTAAAATGTTTAAACCAATGGTTTTACAGGCATAGAATTAGTAATTACTTTATAAGATTATACAAAGGAATTTTCCTATGTTCTGTAATTATCCGATTAGTTGAAAATTTACAGAAGGTATTTTTTTATTGCATGAAATTAGCTATATATTTTATACTGTATATAATGTTTTCTTATCGTGTGCTGTAATACACAACATTATTTTGATACACTACGTTCATAGTTGACATTTCATTTAAGCTTATTTTAGCACCATTAGTCTGCATTCAAAATAATAAAATTAACATACATTATAAATATGCTTAAATGCATAGTTCCTGTACAATACTATAAGCATAAAATTAATGATTAGTTTATAGGACTATGAAAAAAAACTGAGACACTATATGTAATCATCCGAAAATGACTGAATATTTGATAAAAATATTTATAAGGTACATGGAATTAAATGTACTTCACAAAAGAAATGCAGTACATTTCCGTCTGAACAGAATATTTATTTTACAAGCATTTGATCATTAGTACAATATAATCTACAAAACAAACTTAAAATCAATTGATATGACGCTTAACCCGGCATTACTCGCGCAGGGTATGACATACCCACCGCCTTTCTTTTTTCGATGTTGTTTCGTACCCTTTTTTGGAAAATGGGTGATTCCGCTTGTAGCTGACTCTAAGGTCATAACCTTGAAGGGGAAGAACCCGTGAGCGAATTCAAAAAATAGATACCTGTTTCTCAGCTCTTCGGGTATGTCACACCCTGCGCGAGCTTTTTCGTAAGAATTTTAGAAGCGTGAACTCGTTTCTCTGCTCGTTCGATATGGCGCGTTTTTGGAATTATGAGTAAAAAACAAAATATTTAAGACACTTATTAGATACAGTATCTTCGGATGAAGAAAGTTTTAGCGAAGATGATGAAGAGCCAGATGATGTAGAATATAACACTAATCATGATTCCGCTTCAGAAATTGACTCAGAAGATGACGATTTAGATTACGATAATAACAGTCATTTTACTGGAAGGATAATGAAACAGTTTGGAAGAACGAGAAATTCCGTCCAAACGTTCGAGTGTCTTCAAAAAATATTATCACAAAACTGCCTGGAAATACATATATTTCAAAAGATGTCACCTCTGTTATAGAAGCATGGAATTTACTAATATCACCTGAACTGATTCAAATGTTAGTAAAATGCACAAATATTTTTATTGAATAAATAAAAGATCGTTTTACTCGAGAAAGGGATGCTAAAGAAACAAATGAAGCTGAAATAAAAGCATTTATCGGATTGTTATATATTTGTGGTGTACACAAATCATCACATGTAAATGCGAAAGATCTCTGGGCAATAGACGGCACAGGAATTGAGATATTCTGGACAACTATGTCTGCAAATCGTTTTAATTTTCTTATGAAATGTCTACGTTTTGACGATATTAAAACTCATCAAAATAGAAAAAACTTCGACAAATTGGCTCCAATAAGAGAGTTTTTTGAAAAATTTGTGACAAACTATAAAAAATCATATAATGTAGGAGAATATATGACTATAGATGAGAAACTGGAACCATTTCGAGGGCGATGTCCATTTCAGCAATATATGCCGAACAAACCTTCAAAATATGGTATAAAATTTTTTGCACTCGTCGATTCCAGATTATTTTATACTTGGAATATGGAAGTGTATACTGGTCAACAGCCAAATGGGCCATTTGAAATAGATAATAGTCCAAGTAGCGTTGTGAAAAGGTTAATCGAACCACTTTATAATTCAGGCCGTAATTTGACCGTCGGCAACTGGTACATATCTTACAAACGGTCACAGGAACTTTTAAGAAAAAAATAACTATTGTTGGGACAATGAGAAAAAATAAAAAATAAATTCCTCCATCATTTTTGGTTTCAAGGAACAGAAATGTTTATTCTCCCATGTTTGGTTTCCAAAAAGAAACAACAATTGTGTCATATACACCGAAGAAAAATAGGAATGGTGTTTTACTTTCAACAATGCATAACGATGATGCAATAGATTCATCAACAAGAGAATTGAAAAAAAAACTGAGATCATAACATTTTACAACTTAACCAAAGGCGCAATTGACGTTGTTGATGAAATGGCCGCAACATATTCCATAGCCAGAAAATGTAATCGTTCGTCCATGGTAATATTTTTTTGCGTTGTTGAATGTTGCAGCAATAAATGCTCGAATCCTTTTATTACCAGCAAAGAAACCCCCTATTAAAAATCATACCAGACACTCATTTTTGAAATGCTTAGAATTCAATTTTGTTGAAGAATATAAAAAAAAAAAAAACAGGTGCCACCAAGCAATGCTTCCAAGAAATTTGAAAGAAAAACTAAAATCCAGTGCTGAAGAAATCGCACCACCTGCAAAATAAGCAAAAAGACTCTATAAAAGATGCTATGAATGACCTAATAAAAAGGACAGAAAGACTAAATTTATATGTGAAAAATGTGGTAAACATGTATGCATGGAACACATGGTGTGTGTTAGCAGAAAATGTGCAAAATAAATGGAAGTGTTATTTTCCAATATTTGCTTTCAATTTTATTCATCTACTTTTATGCTTGCATGAAATACATGGCATGTATTTGCAGAAAATTTGAACTCTAAATGTATGTGCTATTTTTAATCTTATACTTACAATTATTTCTTCTATTTTTTTTGCATTTTTATCTTTTTTACAATGATTCCGGGGTAGGAAACAGAAATAAACTCCCATGGGTATGAGATACCCTGCGCGAGTAATTCTGTTTCTTTCTGGCGCGCGAGTAATGCCGGGTTAAAAGCATAAATTCGCAAAAAATTATATGTACTGGTTTAATAAATAATATAGTTAAATAGTTTATTGGCTTAAAAAAATAAAAAAAGCAAAAAGAATTCTATAAAATATATATTGAACATGGTAATTACCGAATATGTATTTTAGGCTAGTAAAACTCATTTTGGGAAGCATATATACACATATATACAGATAAAGACAACAGGGTGTAACAGGTATCCTTCAAATTATAAACGTATCTCGTTATGTAGCGAGTTAATATTACATATATCTTTATACATACTGGGTGTTCCATATATATGTAGTCATTTTAAAAATTGATAAAAATTGAAGGAATTGATAGAATTGAACGCAGTTTGCTAAAAAGTTATTGTCGTAAAAGGGGATTTTTTATTTATTTTTATTTTTTATTTATTGTTAAAGAAAAAGAAAATAGCAAAATTTTTCATCGATAGAGGACTCTACATAAACGCGTAACAAGAAATTTGCAAATCAGAGTCCTTCAAATTGCGCATTTTTACGATTAACACAGCTTATTTCTTATTTTGCTTCCTATTTGTGCATACATGAAAGTTTAATTCCGATGCTGACTTGGTAGATAAAACAATAATTGCTGGAGATACTTTCCCACAGACGTGAGAACCACCGACCGAAACTCCCGTTAGCAGTGTTATAACTCGTTTGCAATCTATAATTTGTGTGATGACAGACACATAGAATAAGATTTATATATCTGTTAACATTTGCCTACAAATAAGTATAGTTTTTCATATAAATGTGTGATTGTTCACGTACACGCCCTCTATCGAAAATTATAAATAAACGCCCTCTATCATCCGTTTACTTATAAATAAATAAAAAAATAAATAAAAACGCTTTACGTGAATAACTTTTTCTCTAACCAACTAAAATGGAATAAATAAAAATTATCTCTTCAGTAAAGAGTACTGTAAATACGACGTTAAATCTCTACCGGTTTTAAAATAACAATAATAATAATAATTCGTTGTCATCTAAAAAGTTAAATTTTTGTTTTGTGATTGCATTATTTATTGCTAGGGCGTACTTACTTATGTAATTTTGTGAAATGTACCAAACAGTACCAGGAGCAGGGGTTACGGGCCCAACTTCAAACCAACCTGTTAAATTTACTGATCACATGAAAATACACCATTAAGACACTGTACATGAGGTAAAAAGCGAAAAACAATATATGCAACGAAAATCTCTTCCATATCGCCATAACGATTATAAAAAATCAAAATTGCAACCTGATTAGGAAGTTCCAGAATATCTTTCTTTCTCTACATGCATTTATTAACGATGATTCAAAATCTGCCTTTATTCTAGATGGACATTTTTTTCAGTTTGTTGATTAAAATGCAATATATCATTTCTCGACGATCAGGTAATAATGCAGAGTTTGTTAGGGAAACGTCAATTTCACATGCTGTGCTACCATACTCCACATGGATGATGTACAATTGCAAAAAATATTTGGACAGATTCTAAATATACATTCAATAAATAAATAGATAAATAAATAAAGAAGAAGAAGAAGAAGAAGAATACATTTTGCTATTTGTCAAGAAGTCTTATGCATTCTCACCGAAAAATGCGAGAATAAGTTCTGAAAAGTAGTATATCTTAAAAGCATATGAGACCAATTTTAACATAAAGAGTGCCAGACCAATTTTAGCATCGTATTCAGAGGTAGTCTATTAGACGAATGTTTAGTTATCTAGGGTTAAAACAATTTAACAAAAAAAAAAAAAAAAAAAAAAAAACAATTTTCAAAGTTTATTTTGTTTAAATATTTTTAAATCCTGCTTCACTAAATTTAGTCTAAATACTATTATATAAACAAGGTCTGTTCAAAAACTATCAGACTTTGAATTTTACCGCGCACAGTAGAGATTCTAAATCGGCGCCACTGTGCACAGTGGGAGGAGACAGCTTAATGAGCATGCTTGAAAATTTCCCCCGCGTTTCAGTGTACCACTAGTTTCCTGCAGGCAGTCGAGTGAGGTGCTGTTATACGTGTTCGTCGGATTTTTATTTTTCTAAAGATGACTGAACGACTTCAGCAGAGGTACTCCATCAAATTTTATCAAAACTTGGTGTTTCTCAAGGTGAAACAATTCGTAAGATTCAGCAAGTGTTTGGAGACGATGCTATGGAGATCACACAAATTAAGGAGTGGTTCAACCGATTCAAAAGTGGCCGCACGTCAGTAGTGCGTTTGTGACCAAGCCACAAACGCACCGGAAGGACAAACGATGGCAAAAAACTGCTATCTAGAAACTCTAAGCCGACTCTGTGATGTAGCTCGGCGCAAAAGGCCAGACCCATGGATGGGGAAAAACTGGCAGTTGCATCCTGACAATGCACGGTCACATTTATCACACCTGATTCAGATATTCTTGGCGAAGCAGGGAATTCCAGTCGTCCACCAATCTCCCTACTCTCCAGACATGGCGCCTTGGGACTTCTGGCTGTTTTCGAAATTAAAAATGGCATTGAAATGATCCCGTTTTCAGAGTAGAGATGAGACAATGCAGAACATGACAGCGGAGTTGAACACCATTCCAAAAGATGTCTTCAGAAGAGTTTTCGGCAGTGGAAGGAATGCTGGGCTAAGTGTGTGGAGGTGAAACAAACCTACATTGAAGGGGATTAGGATCCCAATCCCGCAAAGTTATTAAGATTTTTTTTTTCTGACCAAAGGTCGGATACTTTGTGAACAAACCTTGTATATATATATATAAGAGTACTTCTACTCACTCACTCATTCACTCACTGTCTTATCAACGCACAGCAAAATCTACTGGGGCCACTGACTCGAAACTGGGTCAAATCATAGAACATATAGCGTAAGCACTCCCTGAGAAGCGATTTTACAAAATTCGCCCCCCAAAAGGTAGTGCGGGGACAAACATTTGATTTCACAAACATCTTTATATCTCAAGGGTAAAAAAAAAAAAAAAAAAACAGATATCCTTAAATTTTTGCTTTAAAATATAGCTAACACAAATGGCTAAACATCAATTTCTGTAATTTTAGAAATTCGAGCCCAGTGGGGGTAGGGTGGCAAAACGTGATTTCACATCCACAAATCATGATTTTATAAAAATACTTCATATCTCAAAGAAAAAAAAACAGATATTCGTAAAATTTTTGCTATAAAATATAGCAAACACAAGTATCTGAAAACCAATTTTTGGCATTTTAGAAATAATTCTGTGGGAGGGGAAAGAAGCAAAAAGTTATCTATATTATATCTTCTACTATGTAATCTTCTATATAGTTTTAAAATTAGCTATTTCAATTTTTACTTGCTACCAGAAAAGTTTACGAGTTTTTTTTTTTTTTTTTCAACATATAATAAAATATATTTTCAAACGAATAATAAACACACACATACATATATATAATATTAACTTTGCTTATTCATATGGCAAAATGGCGTCATTATCAAAATTAAATAATAATAATAAAAATCCAGCATGTCTGTTCAAATTTTGTTTCATACCCTTTTTTTAATACCTCAATTTTAGATCTCTTTTTAATAGTGTGTTTTTTTTTCTGGGGGAGGGGGGGTACGGATAGTACGCTTGGCGTGAAAGCTAATTCAGTATTATTTTAAAAAGCTGTACTTGTTGGCAATCTTGGGTATTTTTTAGAATTTTGATGCTGAAGTAGATAGGACATTTTTTGCCAAGAACTCTACTTTCGCGACAGTTAAACAAACAAATAAATTGTAATATAAACAAATAAATTGAAACATGTTCAATTAAAAAAGAAAAAAAAATGAAAGAAACAGAAACAATAATCTCATAAATTGTGTATTTTTGTTTTGTAGGTGCAGGACTCAGTAATAAATCTGGTTTTAGTGTAACAAATTGTATTATAGATTCTACGTTGTACACATAACATACAAATAATTATATACATGGGCAATAAGCCTAAAATGTTGGTAAAAGTTCTAATCAGTTTCCCATCTACAAAGTTTTGATTCATAGTCGTACGCCATTGCGGCGAAACTTCGACCACACTAGTCGGTAGGTCCAGAGTCTTTCCTCTGAGATGTTTACGTTCTTGGCAAAAGTTAGCAACATGACCACTAGGGGGCACTTGGGTAATAGCATTGATACCAACCACTATTAACTGACTACGAAATACATATAACAACAAAAAATTAGTTGTCTCATACGATAGACATAGCGCTCAGCATATTGTAATATTATATTTGACGTGAGATTGCTGTCATTTTATGGTCGACAGGAAAAATCGAATAAATAGATAGGATATAACGTGAAAGTAAATATTATGTACAGACGTGCAGTGTTGTTCATATGTAATTAAAATTCATATATAAAAAGGCTACTTTAATTTTTTCGATACTGTCTGTTGTTTCGAAACTGTTTTCAGATAAGCACAAAAATGGAAGCCCACTGGTATGGCATTGTCGCAGGCAATAGGGACGCGCATCAGAGATTCTGTGGATGAACAAGCCAAGCGACCTTTGACAAATTTCAATGGATTTTCTTTTTCTTTTTTATTTATAAAGCGATATAGTAAAGAGTTTCCTTTAAATATAGTGACCAGCGAAGCGAGCAAAGACTGCTAGTATATATATATCAAGTTTGTCATTGTATATCTCCAAATTTTTAGATTTTATCAAAAATATATTAATTTAAACCCCATGTTAACTTCAAAATTGCTAAAAAGGAAAAAAAAAAATGACGGTGCAAACATTACTATTATTATTTTTTAATAATTAAAATAAAGTTGAGAAAAATCAGCATAAAGAAATGGAATAATTTTAGTACTGAGCCCCTTGGCGAAATTTGAAATGTGACACCGAAGTAGCTAGCTCGTTTCTCACAAAAATCTTTACTTACACAATTGCGATAGCCATTTAAATTCACCGCAAGAATGACAACAAAAATTTAAAAGTGGGCAAAGGGCTTCTTTGCTAAACCTACAACAAAAACATTTTACGAAATGAATACCGTAACCTATGCTATGGAATAAAACACAGTTATTGCATACCTTTTATATGAGAAAATAGATTACAATAAGTCCTGTCGTACTAAATTAAATTCTGTTTTGTGTGGAATTGTATATGTATTATTCGTAAAACAAAAATAGAATTAGGGATTAATTTTTAATTTAAAAAGTTGGAAGAAATGTTAATAACTTAATATTATTTCATTTTATTGCATATGTACGGATTTGTTTTTAATTTTAAGACGCTAATTTACAAAAGAGATTTTTAATGTCCACCATTTTCTTAATAGTTAATTTCTTACTTACAAAGTGAAAAAAAGTATATTTAAAACAAATATTTTCATGTATAAAGTAAATTCATATAATGTATTTGATTAGAAAATGCGATTTTCTGAAACTTCTATTCTAATTTACATTCTATACTTATTAGTTAATTCATATATTCACTTGGTGATAAATGGGACTTTAGAAGTATATTCATTAGTGACAAATCAACACAGTGCAATTCCTTAAAGCGTAATATTAATTTAGATCTTTTCTCAAAATAGCTTTAAAATTCCTAGAATTTACTTATTCTCTAACTCAAACTTATTTTCCTTTTCTTACATTCTTTCCATGCGAAAAACAATTTATACTCCTCCCCTTCCCTTACTGAAGAATAATGATCACGCCCAAGCGTCGCGACACATTGTCTGTAGAAACGGAGACTCGAAGACTGGACGATTTGCAGACGATAGAAAATGTCCTTGGTCATTGAAGAATCTTAAAGAGTAGGGAAAAAAATACTAAGAAATTTCAAATCCACACATAAAAGGAACAATGTCTCCATGTGTAACTAAAGTTCAGTGATTCCTTCTTTTTAATGTATGTATTATTATATTTTTTGTTTCAGTTATATGGGGTTAGTTGATCAGTCTGCTATCCATGTTTCAAGTTATTTTGATAAAAACATTTAAAGCGTTTTTTAAAGATATATTTATATTTTTCAATTCATGTTTTATTTTGAATAAAAAGAAATATTTTTGTCACTTTGATAAGTTAAATATATGTAACATAAAAGCAGAATTAGTTTAGAATGTTGAGTAATTCTTTTATTATTATTATTATATCTCTAATTCACATATTAAATCAGTATTATCTTACGCCTAACAAAAGTTCAGATTGTATAGTGTGAGAATTAAAACCTATTTACGGTATGAAGGTTCTAGGATTGGATGGAATGAGATTCGTGACCCCTTTCTAAGGGGTCCTAGCCCAAATTCACGAACGTTTCGGAGAAAATCAAGGAAACATCTAAACAGCTAGCACAAAGAGTAGAACTTAAAATCAGTCTCCATACCTTCGAAAGTAGAAACAAAATTTCAGATATTTTATATTTTTAATGCTATAGATTTATTGCTTCTGTTTCTTGTGTGTAATGTTGTTAAGGAATTTACGTCAAATTATCCCAGTGAAAACTTCGCTTTGCCAATAACATCACTGATAAAATGTGTAGCAAAGCCAAATTTTTTACAAGTATTTTATTGACTAGACATTGGTGCGGAATTTTCTAAACTCCTTTTGTTCAACAAGTATATAAAATGAAAATGAATGTCTGAATAATTTAATGACATATCAAAACTATTTCAAAGAAAAAAAAATTACTTTCTTCTATACACATGAAAAGAAAGTATTGGATTCGTGGAAATTTTAGACCTAATAGATTTATACGTTTTTCGATTTCTTGAACATGTTTAGATTTTATTTTTTTTAGAAAATGTATGTGTTCTTTACCAAAATTTTGCAGACGCTATATCGTATGAACCGACGAACGGAATTTAACCAAACTTGATATCTGGTAAGTCTTTAAGTTAAATTGGTGCTGATTTTTGGGTATACCGACGAACATGCGATTTTGCTACAGTAATCGTTTAATCCACCCCCCTTTTTAAGGAAAAGATGAACCTCAGTTTCTATAGCGCATAAATCCACTAAACTTGGTGTGTTCCATGTATGTCATGAAAAACTATGCTGATTCGATTTGCATGTATATGGGCTGATAGGTGGTGCTGCTATGCAACAATTTAATCCTGCTTAGGGAAGGCACTATCTCAAATTGTATGATAAATAAATGAACCGAATTTGGTATGTGAGATGTATATTATGTGAAACTACACTAATTCAATTTGTGTGCATATGGTCCAATAGGTGGCTCTGCTGTGCTTCAATTTAATACCGTGTAAGAGAAGGTAATATCCCAACTTCTAAAATATATAAATATACCAAACGTGGTATGTGAGATGCATATTATGTGACGATAGGCTGATTCAATTTGAGTGCATATTGGTTGACAGCTGGTGCTTCAATGCTGCAATATTTTCTATTTTCGGACGATTATGTTGTGTGCTTAAACATAATGTTTGAATTTAATGATTCATATTAATAAAGCGTCTATTAATGAGATAAATGACATTTTATTTGTTGTTGTTGTTGTTGTTGTTGTTATGTGTTAGATTTCTCATTAAATCAATCGGCACATTTACTTATTTATTTTTATTAAAACAAATATATCCTTAAATGAATCAATGATATAAATTTATACCTTCAATGTAAAAATCTGGAATGAGTCAGATTCGTTTTGAGAAACCATTTACCTTGTATTGAATTAAGTTAGATTAATAAGAATATATATATATATATATATATATATTACTTTTTCGCACTGAAAATATCTACATGAGCGACAATGCAATATAAAGCGGATACGAAAATTATTAAAAGCGGTTCAATAAATTCAATTTGATGTTTGTGGAATTTAAAGCTGTGTACTTGAGATTTTTCAGACTGTTGTGAAATAGAATACTGAAATTAAACAAAGGCTTTACTGATCAATTATAAAAATCATTACATTATGAATAACTAGAGAGCCTCTAGGGAGAGAGACGATAAATGATGAAATTACGCTAAAACGCAGTGCGGTGGTGGTGCCACTATCTGACAGAAAATTACATGTCTCGCTTCCTTTTATTTTCTTTTTATTTTCTTTTTCATTAAATGTACAAGTTTAACTACACCAATTTTGTCGACATGATTTTTTGCATTATACTAACAAAGTTACTTTTACAGAAATAAAATAATAATTAATATATAAAATAAAAATATTAAGAAGATAGCATCAATGGGATGCCCGACTCTTCAGAACAGAAAAAGGTAAGTTCATAATTTTTTCAGTACTTTTGATTTGAAAATAAATAATTGGTTTTAAAATGTTGCTTAATGAGCTCACCATGCTCTACCGAGTTAGGAAAATATTTCCATAACTATCTATATATGTATATATTATTGATTAAAAGTACAATGAACGGAATTTCTTATTAATTATCTATTTATGTTGTAGATACATTTATTAACTATGGAATTTCTGTTATGTACGATGATATGGTAATTTAGTTTAATAAAATTTTAGAAAATAATTGATTTTTAATATATTGATAATTTTATTTTATTCTCAGAATTTTTAATTTAGCAGAGGAGAAAAAAAAAGTTTTCTAAAATTGAAATTATAATGAAAATGTCAAAAATTTAAATCTCTTTAATTAATTAAGTAAAAAATGAAAAAAAGGGTATAAATAATTATAAGTTAAAAAAACTTTTTATATACCATGTTTATTAAATTTTCTGATGAATCATTAATAAAATACGTAAGTAAAGATTTTTCATATTTTTCAACTGGTAAGCTTTGCTTACTCCGCTGGTAAATATACTTAAAGGAATTTTCAATAGAACATTATTCACTATACTCTAAATCTCTTTATAAATAAAAACTACAAAGAATTCCATTGAAATCGCTTAAAACCTGGCTTCGGGTCCTCACTGCTTGCATTTGCGACTCAAACGGACATTCTAATTTAGATACTAACTGGATGATATGTGGCGCTGCTATTATACAAGAACTACTTTTTCAGACAAACATTTCTCGAACAGATCTTCACGATATGACAACAGGTTGCAGCACCAGAAAATCTTTCCAGCTGAAAAAAGTTTAATTAATAAAAAAAAAAAAATCAAAGTTTTGAAAATTGGCTTCGAAATGCACCAGAAGTCAAAATGAACCTCCATGCAAAATTCTGTTGCGCTGCAATCAGCCGTTTGTTTTCAAAGTGATAAACACACCTATAAGTTTAAGTTTGTTTTTGTCACTTTCACGTCATCTTTACAGTAGGATTCTGTGAAGGCACTGAAAGATTTTATGTTTATAAGTTGGTATATTTTCTATTAATTACCTGCAAAAGTGACATATCGGCCTTTGGAGGTTCAAACCCACGATTTTTGCGTCATTAGCATGACGCTCCAACCGCACTGCAAATAAAGCAGTCTTAAAGTAAGACAAAAAAAAAAAAAAAAAAAGTCTGAAAATGTATTTAAGACACGTAAATATCTGAAAACACAGATTAGACATAATAGATATCTTTAAGACACTTGGTGCTGGAAATGAACTAATGTAAAAATGTCTTAATACAAAAATATATCTTAAAATTAGACATTCAAAATATCTTAAAATAAAACATTTCGCATTGCAACATTCGTTATTTAAAAGAAGAGTAGTGGCGCCATCTATTAAGATGAAGTAAAAAAAAAACAGATACAGATAATAATAATGTTATTTAATAATGTTATTTAAAGAATTTTCAACTTCGCAGCTGAAAAAAATGTTTTCTAAAATTGAAATTATAATGAAACTATCAAAGATTTAAATCTGTTTTTATAGAAAAAAACAAAAGAAAAAAAGTTATTAATTTAACTTTAAACTTATCAATCTTGATCAAATTTTGAGGTGGCAACCTAATACGAACTTCAAAATATCAAATTCGAATTTCTTGCAGTTATTTCTTTTTAAGTTATGATGCTAACAGATATAAATACAGATTAGTCACTAAAAACTGGATTTTCGTAATCACGGCACCTCAAAACATGATATTACACAAAAAATAAAGCTGAAAATTGAACTTCAAAAAATATTTTCTTTACAGTATGAGTATGAAAAATTATTTTTTCTTCCTGAGCAGTTGTTTCTCAACATAGTAAAGGGCAGTAATGCACTTCTATCAATTACATTCAACATAAAAGTACGTTTAGCTCAGTTTAGCTCAGTTTAGCCCTGTATATTGTCTGTAAATAACATGCATTCAAAACAATATTGTGTACTTAAATTTAGTCTTATTTGAAAAACATCTAACACAAAATTTATTACAATGACAGCAATTTTCAAGTATAGCCCAAATACTATATCGAAATATTTTGGGTAGCTCTGTAAAATAATGGTGAATGATTCCCATACCACAATCTACACAAAAATGCTTTTATGCATATAAAAATTTTGTTCATTCTGTTTTGTTTAAGTAATCTTATAGATGGTACACTGTGCTTATTCGAAAATTCCCCATAGACATAATGTATGTGAATTCTCTTGAATGTCCCTGTACACGAGCCATTTTCTTGATACAATTTTTATTAAAATCACACAATGTGGATAATAATCATATTTATTGAAATTTTATTTTTCCGACTGAGTGAAAATAATGCCTGGACCGGGAGTCGAACTCCGGAGCTGTGACTGACAAGGTCAAGGCTCTACCAATTGAGCTATCCAGGCCGACACCCCGGTCAGCAATACTCACTCAGACAACCTTTAGGCAGAAACATCTCTGGTCTATCATGTAGATAGATCGACAGAAATAAGCCGCAGGAAATGGAAAACACCATTAGATAATGGGAAAAAGAAATACATTTTTTATTAAAATCACACAATCAACTGTGGAAGAATCCGGGGTTCGACTCCCGGTCCAGGTATTATTTTCACTCAGTCGGAAAAATAAAATTTCAATAAATATCATTTTCTTGATCTCAACGAAAAGTTTAGTGTACCGTCCTTATATGATACATATTTTGAATACCGAGTTTGGATTTGCTGCTACTACTTGTTCTTGAGATATGTTGATAACAGACATATACACACATATACACACAGACACACACACACACACGCAGTCGTCAGAAATATGATTTTCGGATTCATGGGACCGCAAAACGTGTTAATATATCAAAAACTCAATTTCAGAAATTTTATCCCAAAACAGTACTTTCTCTACCATACATATGGGTAAGAGAAAGTAAAAATATGTAATTGCAAGTGTGATATAACTAGAAAATCAAATTAGATCAGTTAAAAGTAGTATATGTTATGGCCACCACAAAAATTTGTGCTATATTAGTATAATAGATCGGTAAAAGAAAATTTAGTTTTTGTTGTTTCGAAATGTCTAAAACTGTCAATAAAATCAGTATTATTTTAAATATTATTATTATTATTATTATTATTATTTTGATAAAATTATGTAAGAGAAAAATTTTATAAATAATTCAACATGTGGTAAATTTATTTAAATCATATATCGTAATTGATTTTCTCTAAAATAACTTTTCTATATTTTCACTTTCTTCACAGTATCAAAAACCATTTTTTTTTTTTTTTTGTAATAATAAAAAAAAGTAAAGAAATGCAGTTTTTTTTTTATTATTATTATTTATTTACACAAATTACGCTAATGGCTTTTTCTTCTTCTTTTTTCTTTTTTTCTTTTCTTTTTTTTTTTTGATACTGTTAATAAACTAATACAAGACTATCCCTAAAAAAAATTATTATTATTATTATTTTATATTACATAATTGTAAGTCTCTTTTTTTTCTGCTATCATTGATGCGATTAATGAAAGAAACATTTTTTCATTATATTATTTTTGGAAAAAAAATGAATATTTTGTATAGGATATGTTTACTCTTTTTTGAGCTATTAAAATAAGCTTTATAAAATATTAAGTGTAACATTTTATAAAGGAAAAAAAAAAAAAATATATATATATATTTATAAAGAATATATATTGTTCTATGTTATAATTTTTGTGCTTTAAAATAATTTTGTTTTTATTCACATATTGTTTTCGTAATAAAATATTAGATTTTAATTAATATTTAAAATCCTTTCTTTCTTTCAGACATTATTTATATACTAGTAAAATTATATTTAAAATGAATATTTCTCAGACAGATTATTCTACATGTTAGGTCAGCAATTATAACTATATTTTATAAAACAAAGTATATTCAGTATACAAATTGAACATACACTGTTCAATGTTGATGTGTTTAACATGTGCCAAATATAATACAGGTTCAAAATTTCCTTTTTTACTCATAAAATATAAATCTATTTAAAAATTAAGTGTGTATATTCATGACACCGTTACTACAAAGTTTCATTGTTTTATATGGAAGAAGAGATTAAAAAAAGAAAAAAAATCCTGTCATACTAAATTCAATTCTGTTTTTGTACAGAATTATATATATATATATATTCTTTAGAAAACAAAAATAGAGTTCATTTTTCTATTGTTGTTTCATTTTTATTTTATCGAGAATGTAGAAATAAGGTTTCTTATATGTATATCTATTTAATATGGTATATGCATTTTAATATAGAGAAGAATTTTTCTGTTTATCTAGTTATTTTTTCCCTCACATAGCGTTTAAATTATTTTACTTGCGTACAGATGTAACTTTTAGATTAATCGTAAAATTATTCAAAAACTTTTTTTTTTTTTGTAAATTATATGTATTTATGCAAACATAAAAATATTCTTCTGAATTATCCGCGTAAAGAAAACATAAACTGGCAGAATGCCATAAATTTCACAAGGAGGTTAACGACATATATATATATATATATATATATATATATATATATATATGTGTGTGTGTGTGTGTGTGTGTGTGTGTTAAACTTTAGATTTTTATACAAATATAAATAAATAAATAAAATAAAATAAAATAAAATAAAAACTTTAAAGTGAATAACTGGCCGTTAAATTTAATGCACCATTTTGCAATCTGGTTTTATATTTGACTTCTTATCAAAATAATAACAAAATCAAGAATACTCTAAAAATTAGTTTTAAAAAAATAGCAAACAATGCTAAAATAATAGGCAGTTTTCATGTATATGTTGAATAAACTTTTCTTTCTGTAAATAAATCATTTTACTGATATATGCATATTTCAAAACATTCTAGTGTAATATTTCTGTAGTTTTACTTTCAAGAAGGAAGACTGTTTGTCTACATATTGTTTTAAGTTACGTCTAGACTTTATATTTAGCAAAATATTAAATAAGATAATTGATTTAATAAAAATGCACCACAAAACTGGCGTTGTAAAAATTATTACTTACAAACTTAATAAACACCATAAAATGCAATAAACTCGCAACAATTGTTTCGGGTCGATTAAACACACGACCCTTCATCAGGCAAATAAAGTAAGCACGAGTGCTGCAGTCAAATGTGCGTTGCTGCTTTGACTGCAGCACTCGTGCTTACTTTATTCGCCTGATGAAGGGTCGTGTGTTTTATCGACCCGAAACAATTGTTGCGAGTTTATTGCATTTTATGGTGTTTATTCAAAGTTTCTAAGAAAAAAAGATAATTGATAACATTTTGTTTCAGTTTTGTCTACAGAGTAAATAAATAAATAAAAAAAAAAATAGCGAGATTACTCCGTAAAAAACATTTGAACCGTAAATGGTGTATTCCCCTATAATTTTACATTGTAACAAATATACAGCTTTGAATTAAATTAGGAAAACAATAACTCTTTTATATTAATCGCTATTTGTATGAATGTATAAATAAACTCGCTCAACCAATAAAACTACAATTATATTTTTTGTTTCAAATACAAAATTGTTCTTATATGACGTTACCAAAAAGCTAACAGTATACATTTGAGGAGACTTGACCGTAAAAATACAGTTTAATGGCAGATTCGAACAAACTACGTAGGTTAACGGATTGAGATTTTTTTTTTTTTTAATTAAATAGTATAAAGTATTCTTCTTTTTTTTTTTTACTTTCTCTTACCCATAAGGTAGAGAAAGTATTGTTTTTTGGGTCAAATTTTTGAAACTTAGTTTTTGTTACATTTACACGTTTTGAGGTCCACTGAATCCAAAAATAATGTTTTTAGCGTTTGGTCTGTGTGTGGGTGTGACTGTCTGTGTGCCTGAATGTCTGTCTGTTATCAGCATATCTCAAAAACAAATTAAAGCAGAAAATCCAGATTTTGTATTCTAAATGTGTGTGATATAAGGATGTTATACTAAACTTTTCGTTATGATGAAGCAAATGGTTCGTGTACAGGGACACCCAAGAGAACTCCATCTGCCTATGGGGAAATTGCAGGTAAGTAGAGTTTAACATCTATAGACTGCACTAAACCAAATGAAACATATGTATATATATATATATACGTAAAAAAATGTTTCATGTAGAATATGGTATAAAAATCACTCACTTTTCTTTTACAAGCCTACACAAAATAATTAGATTATTGTTTGACAATTCTTGAAAGTTGGTGAAAGTGTGTAACTCATGTTTTGTCATGTGTTATTAATATAGGATTACATTTATGTCCACCATGTGATGTGTATATAACTTCCAGAATATATACAGGGCTGCCTGTTAAGCCATAAATTCTTTTTGATTGTTAGCGAAAATGCTTTACTATAGTATTTTACCATGTCCATGTAAGCTGCTCAGATATCGAAATTAACTCTTTATAGCCATATGTTAAGTAACGTATTTATTTAAGCTAAATATTCATCGCTTGGTTTTTTGTATATTTACATGTTTTGAGGCTTCCTGAATACCGAAGCCAAGTTTTTAACGTTTTATCGTTGTCTCTGTCTGTTAGAGTAAATTAACGACAATTAATTGTTGTATTTTGAAGTTATGTTTGTTACTAGAAAAGTTTGGTCAACATTGATAAGTTTCATGGAATGTTAGTATGAAAGTTGCCTGAATAGTTTTAAATGAACTTCTGAATTTAATAAAGGATTTGAATTCTATATAAATACGGGTACAGTAATGAAACGGCGGTTTGAGGGTGGTGGTATCCCCCCCCCCACCTTACATAGAATTACTTGTGAAATAAAGCTGTTCCGAAGCCTAATTTGAATTGTTTTAACATAGGATTGCATAATAGTACTCCTTATCTTACACCTTATTCTCCAATCTGTATTTATGGTATTAAATTTCAGGGTAAGAGAAAGTCGTGTGAGTGACACACCAGATTATTATTATTATGTATTTATTTATTATTATTGTTACATTTATTTCGATTTTAATTGATATGCTTATTCACATAATGAATTTTATTTTTTTATAAAAGTATGATTTATTTTCTAAAAATGTTCATTCATATTCATATTTGATAATCTGAAGCAAATATGAAAAATTTTGAAATGGAATACTAGTAAAATATAAATGGAAAAATAAAGTCAGAATGTTTAAATAATGAGAACTATAAGACTGGATTTCCTATATAATTTGAAAACCATCTTGTAAAAGAAAAGAAAGTGAAATATAGTGCAAGTAAAAGTAAACCATATTAAAACAGGATAAAATAATTGATAATTATGATAAATATAGTTAGACATTTTATTCAGTTAAAAAACGTAAAAAAATAGGGACTATTTTTATGAAATTTTTTTCGTTATTGAAATTTATTTTATTTCCTTATATATATATATATTTTTTTTAACCAATAAAGCAAGTTAATTTTATATATATTTATGATCTTTTAATAATTTCCAGTCATCCCTTCAGTGGCCGATCAAAAATTGTGATACCATGTCTCCGGAACACCTCTAGGGGTGAATCCCAGACCATCGCCAATTGCCCATTGTGCAGCACTACTGTGACGTAAAAAAACCCAACCAACCATAATTTTTATTCAATGTGCAATATTTTCATTTACATTTTTATATTGTTTCATTCAAGTAAAATTTAAAAATACTATAGACAAATACTGTACCAAAATATAAAGACATAGAATGTATATATATTTATGTGAAGTAGAAGCACTTCCAGAAAAACATTACAACTTTTCCGCACTATTATTATTTTCTGAAAAATGGCAACGAGTTTCGACTGGGAAAGAAGTTCGAGAGAAATCAGTTGTTCCTCACTGGATGCCGAATGGGCCAGACGTGATCCACTCTCCATGATACTGTTTTGAGCATAAGTGCTCGCAAATTCATGTGATTTTCATTAGAATCAAAACTAGTACAGACTGTGCTTAAATGTTAAACTTTTATAACCATATTCCATCTTTGTATACAGTTTTCATTTTGTAAATCAGTGAACGTAATTAAATATTTTATTATTTAGTAATCCAGAGTGATTATTTTAGTTCTTCAGTAACTTTTTATTTTTATTTTAAATCTTTATGAATTGAATAGCTAGATATGTTCAGAATTTATTATGATAAATTCTGTTTGGATGTTTACTACATTTTATGGGGGCTTGACCGGGAAGTGAACTACTTTCGTTTTCAAGAAATCATCAAAGTTATATAAAAAGTATTTCATCGAATCTTCACTGATGATGGGTGAGTACAGAGATGTTTCTTTTTCTCGTTCTGAATTTTTTGGAATGTTCTAGTTCTGACTTTCATTTTGAATAAAAATATAGATATATTGGTGTGACTATATATATTGAATACTATTAAATATGAAATATTTTAATTCAATATCACTTTTGGAAATTTAATGGGGTTGTGGTTCATTCAGATATAAAAAGAAATGGCCTTTCTAAGTAAAGCCAGAAAAAATTATATCTTATCATTATTAGATTAGTTAGGGTTAGATCCCCCCCCCCCCCAATGCTAAGTTTGCAGATTTAATTTAAAAAATAAGTTGGGCTAAGGATTATGACGAAACACTTGTCAAAGCTCGTCTTGACGTAATTGTTTCGGAACGAAATGGAAAACATCAACAACTTGAAAGTGATAGACAATATAAATTAAAAAAACTAGAACTGGAGAACAAAGTTGTATTTAATGAAAGTAATTCGGAAAACAGTTCCGCTATTAATATGTACCCAAGCAACAAAATTTCTTAAGCTAATGTCACGTTTTGACGGTACAGGTATCGTCAGTGGATATTTAACTTTATTTGAAAAACAAATAGCTAGAATGAATAATAGCAGAGAATGTCACGTTATTTATTTAATGAATCTATTACCTTTCGATATTGTTAGTATTACCACTGGGGAACGTGACCATTTAGCCAATGAATATGACCACATAAAAAGTATCCCCCTAAAAATATTTAAACTAACTCCTGAACAGTTTCGACAAAAATTTGTTACTCATCGTAAAGAACATTTAGCAAGTTGGCGTGATTTTGCCTTTGAATTAAAAATATTTTTTGATGAGTGGATAAGCGGACTGCAGATTACTAGTTTTGGTGATTTAAAAGAACGTATCATAACCGACCAAATTAAGCAAAAATCCCCTCAAGAAATCACCGAACACTTTTTGGATGATTTGACCAAAATAAAGAATATTGAAAAATTAGTGAACAAACTAGATGATTATGAAGCAGATAGGAGGATCGTAAAGATAATAAGGAAAAATTTCCCTAACGTATAGAAAAAATCACAGTGTAAAGATTTTGAAAATGGGAAATCATTTCATTATTCTTCAAACAATGTAAAAACAAAAATAAAACAGAGAGATTCGGAGTATAGTTCTAAAAATATAATCTTTTTTTTTTTTTAAATAATCATGGCCATATAGCTGCTCATTGCCCGAAGAAGAATTATAGCTTAAAATGTGCCCTATGTAATAATTACGGGAGATTATCTCCAAAGAGATGTTAATAAAGCTACCCCTGTCAGTGAAAATTCAAACAGTGGAAACACCATGGAAAAGATTATTGAAATGAAAGGAAAAAAAAAGAGAGCTTATTTTGTCTCAGGGGCGAAAATTTTGCTTTTAAACTATAATAGATGTGTTGATATTGGATCCGCTAAATTATGTTTTGACAGTACTACTTTAACTGGCACAGAACGAGAACAAATTTACCCTATAGGTTATTTCAATCATGATTTGTCTATTGATAACATTGTAATTAATATGTACCAATATTTATGGTGGGAGAAAATTGTCTCATGATTTTCTCATAGGGAATGATATAAAAAGTAAATTAAATATGGCAATAAATTAGAATGGCTTAAATGTAATTGGTAAACGGAATAATTTTCGTGTGGGGCATATCAAACATGTTCTGAATGATCAAAACACTAAACAAACAAAAAATGTCATTAGGGGAAATTAAAATGTTTATTCTAAATTGCATTTATCTGTGAAGAAAAACTCCTATGCCTAAAAAGTGTTAGTGTCTTCCAATAATAGTGAAGTGTCAATTGATGGTAATTTCTCTCCACCAAGTAACTTCTTGATTAACTTAGCAGAGCTGACAAATTTAGTTGAAATTGACTTCAGTCACTTTAGAAATTCCCGATATAAACAATAAATAATGTTTTTTTTTTTTTTTTTTTTTAATAAATATTTATCATCCGAAAAAAAAAAAAAACGGTTGATTTGAAAATGAGTGTTGTGTTAACTGATGAGTTTCCTGTTAGGCAGCGACCCTGGAGGTTCGTCGTTGCAGAACAAAAAATTATAGAAGGAAAAGTTGAATAATTGTTGCAAAATAACGTTATTAGACCTAGTATGTCAGATTACGCGGCTCCTGAAGTACTTTGTAAAAAAAAAAAAAAAGATAATAGTTTATCGAATGGGCGACAGCTAAATAAATAATAATAAAAAAAAAAATCAAAGATAGAATTCCCTTACCAATAATTAAAGATATCCTAGATCACTTACAGCAAGGAAAGTTTTGTACAACGATTGATTTGAAAAATGTTTTTTTCCATGCTGAAATTGGAGAAAAAAGTCGAAATTATATCGCATTTGTAACCCACAGTGGAACCTATGAGTACCTCAGATATCCCTTTGTTTTATGTACTTCTCCCAATCAGTTTTAGAGATACATAAACACAGTTTTCAGAGACATGTTGCGTGATAACACTTTGGTTTTATACACGGTCGATATCATCATACCATCACAGGGTGAAGAAGAGGGCATGATGAAACCGAAACGTGTACTTGAATTAGCATCTGACTATGGGTGAGAGATTAATTTTAAAAAAGTGTCAATATCTAAAAAAATGAATTGAATTCCTTGGGCACATTATAGGTAATGGTCGTATAGAGCCTTCTGACAGTACAATTTTAGCAATAAAAAATCTTCCATAAGCTAAAACTGTCAAGCAAGTACATTTATTTTTAGGATTGACTAGATAATTTGGAACGTTTATACCCAATTACGCCCAAATTGCTAAACCACTCAGTGGCATACTTTGAAAAGACTGTAAGTTTGAATTTGTTCCTGAACAATTAAATGCTTTTAAAAAACTTAAAGAACTGGTATCACACAAACCAGTATTAAACTTTTATAGACCAGGTTCAGAATTAAAATTACACACATATGCAAGTAGCCAAGGTTTTGGCGATATTTTATTTCAAAAAGGGTCTGATGAAAAATTTTATCAAATACACTATTAGAGTAAAAAAAAAACCTCTCCACAGCAAGAGAAATATAGCAGCTATGAGTTGGAAGCTTTGACAGTTGTGGAAGCTGTGAAGAAGTTTAGGCATTATTTACTGTGCACTAAATTTAAAATTGTGCAATTTTAAATTTAAACTCTTCAGCATTTCAGAAAACATTAAGTAAAAAAGATGTAATGCCTAAAATAGCCAGATGGGCTTTATTCTTAGAAAAATTCGAGTGTGAGATTATACACAGATCAGAAAATCAAATCAAGCACGTCGATGCCTTAAGTTGGAATACAGTTTTAATAGTTACTAGATCTCAAGACGAAATTACGGTGAAAATTGCTGCTGCCCAAGAACAGGATGAAAACATACAAATAATTAAAGCATTAGTAGAAAAAGGGGAAGAAAATAATTATTTAATTAAAGAGAATATAATATATAAATTTGAAAATGGTATAGAATTAATTGTGGTAACCTGGAGAAATGCAAAAAGAAATTGTGAGTAAAATACATAATGAAGGTCATTTTGCTGCCGCACAAACTGAAGAATTACTAGAAAAGGACTTCTATATTCCTAAAGTTAAGAAGTTAATTAACATAGTCATGCCAAATTGTGTAGAATGTATACTATATAACAAAAATGTTGGCAAGGCAGAAGGCTTCTTAAACCCCATATGAAATCATGACGTCCCACTTCACACTTACCATCTTGTCTACATAGGTCCACTTCCGTCAATAAAAAATAAATATCTTGACCACTGAAGATGTTCATACAAAATTGATTTGGTGTTATCCTGTAAAGATTAACGTGCCCCACGAAGTGATAGCTAAGTTAAAATTACAGCAAGCGGTGTTCGGAAACCCTGTGCGAATAATTGCAGACAGAGGAACAGCTTTTACAGCCAAGGAACTTGAGGAATATTGCGCCGAGCAAAAAATAGAACATGTGAAAATAACTACTGGAATACTCATAGAAAATGGCCAAATAGAAAGACTGCATAAAATTTTAATTCCTGTTTTATCTAAATTTTCGAAAGACGACGAAACAAAGTGGTACAAGTTTGTAGAAGACGTGCAACGGATTGTCAACAGTACCACTACCAAGAGTACTAAATATACTCCACTTGAACTGATGATAGGCACAAAAATGAGAAATAAGGAAGATTTGAACACCAAAGATATTTTGGATGAATGATACCAAAATAACATGATATATGTGCGTTTAGAGATGAGGCAAGAACCCAAAGAAATATAAGGAAAATGCAGGAAGAAAATACGAAACAATTTAATAAGAGAAGAAAGAAAGCTAAAATCTACAAAATAAATGACTTGGCGGCCTTACAAAAGGCCCAGTGTGGTTCTGGACTTAAGTTGAAGCAAAAATTTCTTAGTCTCTACAAAGTCATCGCAGTCAAGAATAATGATCGGTACGACGTAGAGAAAGTAGAAGGCCACGATGGTCCTAACAGAACCTCTACAGCTGCAGTCCACAGCTGTATAAAAAAAATAAAAATAATAAAAAAGAGGGAATAGAAATCTAACTTCTTTTTTCGTCTTTTTCAGATGCGGTAGCAAGAGCTGATGAGAGCATCCGTCGGCAGGACGGCCGTAATGTGAATTAGAACCACTTCCACTTTTCGCACTTCCAGAAAAACACTACAACTTTTCCGCACCATTATTATTTTCTGAAAAATGGCAACGATGAGTTTCGGCCGGGAAAGAATTTCCGAAAGAAACCAGTTTCTTTTCGCTAGATGCCACATAGGTCAGACGTGATCCTCTCTCCATGATGCTTTTTTGAGCATAAGTGCTCGCAAATTGATGTGCTTTTCATCAGAATCAAAACTAATACAGATATAATTTATTTTATATAAATCTGTTTTTATATGTTTTCCTAATTAAGACTTAATACTTAAGTTTGTTACCTAAATTTAATTCATATAAATATATATCATTAAATGTTAAACTTTTATAACCATATTTCATCTTTGTACATAGTTTTCCTTTTGTAAATCAGTAATCATAATTAAATATATCCGTGTTTGGAATACAAACGGATTGCACTGCTCGGCATGCAATGCCTGTGACACCATTTCAGTATTTTCTTATGTAAAATGGCCTCCTAAATGCGAATATGACGTCCATTTTGCCTTATCAACCACCGTTTTTTTAGGAATGGCCCCCTATTTTTATGCTTTTTCGGTAATTTTATGGCTATAAATTTGATTTTTAGGAGGGGGAGCATTATTTTAACCGTTAAATATCTTCTGAGGTGCTACAGAGTTGGAAAATTAAAAATCATAGACATTCTCGATAAGTTTTTTTTTTTTTTTTTTTTTTTTTTTTTTTTTGGGGGGGGGGGGTATTAGCTACTGAAATTATGCATTACATACCTTTTATTTTTTTAATCTGTTATTAATGTTATTTTTTAAACTTTATATATATATATATATATATATATATATATATATTATTTTTAGGTGTTAAATTAATTATTTTTCATTCTTCAAATCAAATTCATGGTCATAAAATTATCGAACAGGGAAAGAAATTGTGGGAAGGTGTGGTGTATCTTAAAAACGGTGGGTGACTGGGCAAAATGGGAGTCATATTCAGATTCAGGAGGTCATTTTACATAAGTATCAGAAAGAATAGTATCAGATCTCGATTTTTTTTTTCCCCGAGCATTGTTATTTTAGTTCGTCAGTGACTTATTTTGAAATCTTTATGAATTTAATAGCTAGAAAAGTTGAGTTTTTATTATAAGAAATTCTGCCTGGGTAGTTACTACACACACACACACACACACAGACACACACACACACATATATATATATATATATATTGGTATTGTGCTTTGCATCAGTAATTTGAACTTTATTTCCTTCTCAAATACATGTGATATATATGTTTTGAAGAAGTGATACAATATATGTTGCAATGATTCAACCCTTTGGTATCCGAAAAATTTTACATGGGTTAAACATATAACATCTTTCATAAATGCATTTAAATATTAACAAAAATATTTAAATATGGATTCTAGATAAAATAAATAACAAATCAAATTATTATTTTTCATATAACATGAAAATATATTTAACTGTGTAAATATAAATATTCATTAAATGCACGTTAATTTAAATAGTTATAGTATAAACAAATATGTATATATATATATATATATATATATATCAGGTTAAAAATAATAATGATAAGTAAATAAATAAATAAATAAGATACTTTCAGTTTTGAAGAAACATTTTTTAGTAGCAAAAGCTTTTTTTTTTTTTTTTTTTTTTTTTTTTATGTTTTTGTTACATGTTTTCGTAAGCTATTTTACCCTAGTTTTACCAATAAAAAAAAATTGTATGAAATCATTTTTTATGCTATTCGCTGTTTTATCTTATAATAATTTGGTTAAGGGAAAAAGAAGGGAAAAGTTACAATCGGTAAATAGATTATATGTAACGATCTGTTTATATGATATATCTACAATGATATCAGGAAAACATATTATCTAGATTTATCGTAAACAAATAAGTTATTAACACATTTAATTCTTAAATTTTTATCTGAAACTACTTCTGTATAAATTATTGTTTTTCAAAAATAAAACGTGTTTATCTTTACTTGATTTACATGTAAAATAGTAAAACAACTGTAAGAATAGTTCATTTTAAAATTTTATTACTTATGTATATGTTTTATTTGCATTAAAATAGCTTTTTCACTTAATAAATAATGTTGAAAAATTAACTTTATAACAATCGGGAGTGTTTGAGTTAGTTTTAAAGTTAAGGCCAATTGCTTGTCCTAAGCCTGGTCGTTGTTCCCAGAAAAGTCATTCTAAGAGATACTAGGACTTATTTTGAGGAGTCTCGGAGAAAACCACAGAAAACTCCGAATGGCTATGCTGACTAAAGTACCCGGTGGTCAAACGCGATACCTACATACCAACTTTGAAAGCAGAAACTCTTTGCCACTGATTGGGCAATCTATAATAATAAATGGAAAGGTTTGTCTGTATGTATGAGTGTCTGTCTGTTCATATATACGTACAGCCCCTATTGAACGCAGAATTATAGCAATTGACATACGTATGCTCAGGAGTCTTCCCAAGGGTCTCCTGAAAAAATAATTTAAAAATTTTAATTAGTTCCGACTAATTAATTTAAATGTCAATCTATATCCATTAAATATTAGTCATTTAAATATTTGTTTTAAATTTTATTGTTGCCAAAAAAGTTTTCCGCTTTCGACATTATTTTCGCGTGATTAAAAAAGAAATATTAGTCCTATAACCTGTCCATAATAGTACTGTTTAGTGCAGACACATGTACGCATTTGATACGCATTAAAACAATTTTTACAAGAAATAAAAACACTGCAATAATACATTCTATAATAATTAGATATCTCTCTGATAAATTATCTTTTATAAAATATTCATTTTCTATAAATCATTTGTAAAGCTTGATAATTAAAACTTGATATATATATTTGTAATATAAACGTAATTAAGATAAATGTATATAATTAACTATTCTTAATAAAATTTAAGGATACTAAAATAATATATAATCCATATCACATAACACCTTTTTTGTAGATTTGGCAAATTTTATTTTTTCCCTCTTACAAGTTACGTTGTTATTACAGTGTGTACCGCCTTTGAATGTTGCCTAATTAATGGTAACAAAATAAATTACTTTAGTAACTTAATGAGATATCAAGTACTTTCTCTTACAACACCTTAGGTTTCAGGAGAAAGAAAAATCAAAATTACGATACCCCATTAGAAAAGAATTATTTGTCAGTAATGAGATGGTTTAGTCCAGAAATATTTCAAGAGAAGCAATAGTTCTTAGCGTAAGCAATTAATTTAAAGTAAGAAAATTTAAAGATAATTACGTTCAAAAATACCTTAGAAATTTATTATAGCTTTAATGACAAACATTTTTATGCCTACAGGCAAAATATGCTTTTTAAAACTGATATTTCTTAAACATATGCACACACACACACGCACACACACACACATATATATATATATATATATTAGTATTTTAGTAGATTTTGTTTTTTAATGCCCTACCAATATATACGAAGATAGACAATATACACCATTACAACCAAAAAAATTATATCAGTTTTACGCCAAATTCCTGAAAACAAAACAACTATTTATTAACACTGATGTATAATGGTACATCATGCCTAGAAATTCGTAGATATTGGCTCTGCTTGTGTTCGACAATCCGTCTTGTAGACAGACATACACTGGAAAATAAATTCATGTAATTTTATAGCAGAAAATGCTGGCAATTTGTGTACCAGCAATATTTTGCTGTAATTTTACAACACTTTTTTAAATAGTTTTTTATGTAAGTTTTCATCGACAGTAAATAAACAAATAAATAAATAAAAATCTAAATTACGATTGGTTTAGCCATGGTGGTATTTGCATTACCTATAGTAGTACAATATTAAAATATTAAAATCATTAAAATTTCCAGAAAGCGGATTCCTTCCACAGACAGAAATTTGAATGTCTGAATTCTATACAAGTTACTATGTTAAAAAAATAAAATAAAATAAAATAAAATTTTAAGCTGAAACTGCAGAATCTCTCAAGTAACTTTCAGTATGTGTCCCTAACAGCAGACTTATCTAAGGAACACCCCCAGGATGTCACTTGGATGTACTTTCATCCATTGGATATCTTGTGGATGAAATGTGCTGTTAGGAGTGTCGTCTGTTTGGGTTTATGAAATTTGCTTTTAGTAAAATAATTATTAGTAAAATATTATGCATAATTTTTTTTTTACACATTTATCACATAAGTTTTTACTTTACCAGTCAATAAATATAATCAAAATATAACATACTTATAAGGTATGTTTGGCCGCAGTATGGCCACCTTCAAGATAGAAATTTTTAGCAATAGTAGTAATCGATTTAAAAATAAATAAACGTTCTCTAAATCTGAGGACTCTTTTTAGTACTCGAAAAAAATCTTTTAAATTTACAATAATCAAGATTTAAACCTGTAATATTTTTTTAAAGGACTAGTTGATGAAGGTGATATGCACATATGCAGGTAATATACCCATAGCTGAAATATAATGAAGACATTCATATTTAACGCATAAAAACCCATGAAATATTACAAAATCCAATTTACTTTTTAAAACTTTAAAAAAAATATTGAAAAGATAAGCAAGAAGAAGATTTAGAAAACAATGTTGAGCAATTTTAAAGAATTTTTAGCAATTTTCAGCAAGTTTTTAATCGATTTTAAACTTTTTACTGTCAAAGATGTTTTTAATTTTGTGTTTGGCAAGTAAAATCTTCCTGGTAAGTTCTACACATTCCTTGTGCATATAATTATGACACACAATACATAATATCATATCCACAACTTTTTCCTTGTTGTAAATACCACTAATCCAACATTCTTTATCACTTTTCTTTGCTCGCAGAACTTTTCCGCTATTATTCGCATACTGATTTTTTTAATCGCTGCTCTCTTAAAATGTGTGACCGAATTTCTTTACTCAAAAACGAACGAAATATTTTTAGCCGTAATTTGAGAGAAATTTCTAAGAAAAAATCAAATTTGAGTAAAATCAGTCTTCTCTGATAAAAATATTTTCAATCAAATTGATTGTTAAACTGTCAGACCCTTTCTGAACGAATTTCGACCAGGTTTCATTTGGTTCAACAAATTTAAGTAACGATGGCGCCATCTATCGATCATATTTTAAATGGCACATAAAAAACAATTTTTTGTATATATATAATTAATTAAATTATACATTGTTTTAAAAATATGTTGTGAACTTTCGACGATTAGAAAACTAAACTACCAAAGTTATTTTTTTTTAATAAATGTAACAAATGTTTTATATCCAACTGATAAAAGTAGTTGAGTTATCAGATCACGAGTACTAGTCATAAATAACTAAAAATCAGCAGTAAATGCCTTTTTAAAAAATGTTTCGTAATGAAATATATGAAGTATTAAGAAGAGGAACAATGTATTTATATAATGTAGAAATTTACTTATGTCTAAAGCTATTTTATATTTTTATTATAGTCATTGAAACTAATTTATTAAAATGCATTTAAAAAGTTCAAAAAATGTGTTACAATGTTTTAATTATAATTAAACTCAACATCGGGAATAATGTGTATAAATAAACTAATACATACTTTTTTCAACTCATAGTTATTCAAAAAATTCTGCAACGTTGCGCAGGAGAATTTATTTTTCTAAACGAATTAAATTATACAGAATAAGTTTGCAAGCTTCTACAATGTCTGCTTGTCATAGAGATTCTGTTTTCAAAAATTCCTCCTCAACTTTAAATCAATAGTGCTATTTTAAGAAAATTTATTGGGTTTTCTCATAGCTTTATGTTATGTATAAAACAAGTAAAAATTGATAAATGATATTTTCTCCTTTTAAGAATGATTGAGAACGGCTATATGACCATTTTTTGTATGAAATCGTAGCATAGTGGTAGCGCGTTTGCCTGCCACCAAAGGGGACCCGCGTTCGATTCCGGCGAAGGGAATCTGATATTTTTTTGAGCATCAAATAGGTTCACTCAAGTTTGCCCCGATTTCTTTCAAAAATAACTTGTTTGAGTTGGCTGAAATCTGAGCTGCTTCTAGCAGCTCAATGATTTGAAAGGATTTCACTTAACGAGAGAAGTTCCTTTCAACATGCCGATTGAGTGAAAAATGGCTCAATTTGAGAGAATTTTCCCTCCATTTTTAGAGAGTGTGATGTTTCAGTATATTCAGTATTGCTTTGAGAAGCACTGGAAAAGAGGTTTTTTTTTTTTTTTTTTTTTTTTTTTTTTTTTTTTATATATATATATATTAAAGCATGATAGTTCATTGCAGGTTTTACGATAGCAGTACTTGAGGGACAAGGAGTATGACGAACCTGTTTTTCAGAAGATGTATCTGAGGAAGAAAGTTTTTAACTTTTGGCGCTCTTCTTTGTTGGAGATGGGTTTTTAAACAAAAAACATGGAGCAAAATCTTCTTCAGGAATTACATTGACAGGATAGATAGGATAGAATTGACACGATAGATACCTGTCATTTTGAATCAACCTTTAACGTTGAGAATGTCAATGTCATAGCTTTATCCCAAACCGGAGAAATATTCTTCCAAATCGAGCTTTTTAAATGTTTTCATGGTTAGTTTGTTTCAAAACAAAAGAACTTTTTGGTCTTAAAATTGCTCAAATGGCCCAAAACGTGATTTATCCAAACGCGGCCGCTCATGGCTTGTATTAGAAGGTAAACAAGGTAGAATAATGTCAGCCTCATCTAGAACTAAGTAATCATGATGGAACTTGACCCCATCAAAGGTCAGAAAACAGGGTCTTTGTGGTTTAAAGTTTGATACTTGGATGTAATATGCCCATGAGCATATTGCCAACAACAACGAGTTTTAAAAAACCGTTCGTAATTATGTCTGAAAACACAGCTATTGAAATTCATTTACACAGTTGAAAAGACCATTAAACTAGCTAAACTATTATATGTAACACTAAATACGGATACTTTTTTTCAACCAAAAATTAAGAATTTTACAAGAGAAATGTTTACAAAATGTCAAAGTGCATTTCCCCGTGCATGTGATCTAGATTTGTGGGCAACACTAAACTATGTTTTTCTGACCTCGAACGACTAGATTCAAACGTCATAATTTTGATGTCATTCAAATTTTGTGGGTTGGCCATACTACCTGCATTGGACATATTTGCATCATTTATTTTAGATTTTAATGAATTAATGAATTAAATAACTACATTGTTATTTAATTTCATATTTTATACATGCTTCTTAAAAAGATAAAGTTGCTTTCTATTACTTTGTTTGAGAAGTTCATTAAAAATACCGATGATTTGAAAGTTTTATATCAGTGGTATCGAAAACATTTGTTATATGTACAAAATTAATTTAAATTTTGACATTTTTATATTCTAATTCTCAAAATTCCACAAAACGTTCTTGTAACACGTACTTAAATTATAAATATTATGGTATAAACCATATTTCACGATTTTCAAGGTTTAAAAAAATGACATTACAATTTGTAACCCACTAGCAAAAAATGCTTTGATCTTGGTATTTGGGGATAGATGAGCACATTTACGGAATTCTTTTGCGATATTTCCAATTTTTTTTTTTTTTTTTTTTTTTTTTACTATGTGAACATTATATGCCAGCTCTGATTTCTGTTTAACCAATGAACTTTAAACAAATGAAGTTTTTTATATAGTACATAAAAAATATTAGATAAACGTGTAGTAATATATTTTATCGCTGATTACGTAAGATTTAAAAAATGAGTATCATTTTGTTTATTCATTATTAATACAAAGTTATTTTTTAAACAGATATTAAACTTAAATCATTTAACGCATACATATATTATGAGATATTTAAAGCAATATTCACTGCTTTAAAAATTACGAGTTTCACACAATAACAACATTTATTACAAAAGATGTTACTATATTTCTCCTGATCAAAAGAAGTTTTAAAAATAACGTAATGCAAATCTAATCCGAATTTATTTCTGTTATTTTAAAACTTTATGCAAATGGCATATCTGTTTGAAAAACACCTTACTTTCAGTAATGAGTAAGCTTACTTACAAATAAATTAGTCTTCGCTCACACGATTGCAATAAAGACTGATTTCTGTGTCTTTCCATTCGCTACAATATGTTCCTTTTCATAATGATATCATGGATTACGTAAATGGTCCGGAAAGTGCTGATGAATCACCAGCTAAGTAGTACATCTCAAGTACATTTAGATGAAAAACATTAACCCTTCAATTTCACACAACATTAACGTTCATAAAGCGATTTTACGAACATTATAAAAAAATAAAATGCTTTTCATTTTATTTTGTTTTTTTGTGGATTTGGAAAATATGGATTTCTGTAAAGGGAATCTTCGTTTATGCTATATATCGACATGATATTTATTTGGAATTATTTGTAAAGGAGAAATAAAAGCTTATAGTATCTATTTTTGTAAGTGGTAACATTTCAAGTTATGTATATGTCCACGTTTCTTCCTTTAAAATGGAATTTATCGAAAACTCCCTAATCTTCATTCGAGTTACTTCATTATTGGCAATTTACCTAGTGCAGAATATACATCACAATGTTATTAAAAAATAATTATGAAATAAAAAATAATAATGTAATTAAAAAAATGTAATAAAAAATATAAATAAAAAATGTAAATAAAAATGTAAATAAAAAATATAATAATGTAATAAAGAAAAATAATGTATTGTTATTAAAAAATAATAATGTAATAAAAAAAAAATTAATAAAAAATGTAAATAAAAATGTAAATAAAAAATATAATAATGTAATAAAGAAAAATAATGTAATGTTATTAAAAAATCATAATGTAATAAAAAATAATAATGTAAAAAATAATAATGTGTAATTTTAAAAACGCGTAGCTAGCTCAAATAAAATCTTTCACAATGATACGGATTGCATAATTAAAAAATCATTTTTATTAATAACATAATATAGAAAACAATGTATTCGACATAATTTTTGTAGCACTTTCTATATTGTGTATGAAGATACAACAAACTTAAGTTTATTAAACCTTTGGGTACATTTGACGAGTGAGACTCGTCATGTGCTTACTTGGGCGAAGTTATGGTGGACGAGTCTCACTCGTCATCTGAATTTAAAAAGAAGGCGTTAATGTTTGCAGCACCCCCGCCAGTGGGCGTTGATCGCAAACACTTTCCTGGCGTTTTTATGATATCTTACAACCATACTTATATCATCAATATAAGTATATTTCAAATAAAATTTATTACTTTTACATATTAAAACTTTCGCGACCGCTGGCGTAGATTCAAATCATTTGAAAATCTGTAACTCCACCAGTGGGCGTTTCTTTTGCAATTTGTATGCTATTTTTTCTTAAATATATAATTAATATTCACAATTTTACAATGAAATATAATATGGATACAAATACTTTTATTAGAAAGAATAAAATTATAATGTATATCTATTTGTAATATAAATGTGAATACAGAAAATTTTGTTCTGAAATATTGTAACATGGGAGAATAATGCCCACAGGCGGACCTTATTGTCAAAAATTCAAAATCAGTCCATACAGCGACAAATTAAATCCGTCCCTTGGGCATAAAAATCTTCAAATAATTCAGTACTCAAAGGGTTAAATTTAAAAAAGAATCGCATAGCAATACTAAAAACGAGTTTTAAGCATTTACACTAAAATCCTGTAATGCACCTGAATTCTTTTGTAGGATACTGCATACAAAAAATTAATTTATTTTCGAATATTAAACAATTTTTTTTTTTTAAATCTCAGTTAAAGATTTGTCAGGTTGGAAAAGAGCCAAATCGTAAGTGCATTTCAGAAGTAAACATGATCTGAAAAAGCGTACATTATTTTAATACAGAGTCATAATACACGATAAATTTCTCTAAATGTAGGCATGTGTGGGGTATGCTGAAGAAAAAATTTCATATCAATAATTGTTAAAATTACTTTTCGTCAAACTTTTTAAGTAGTAAAAGAACTTTAGCTTTTAATATTTATCTATTAATAATTAAATAAAATCCTTGTAAATCTATATTGATACATCTGATTTTCTAGTTGTATTGTAAACTATCAAACTAACTATATAAATGTCTATTTAAAAAAAAATAAGATACCAGGTTTATTATAAGTCATTCACTCGTACAAATTTATTTTTTGATAATTTTCAGATAATTTGATAATTTGATGATCTTTTGAAAAATTTTGGTTATTTCTTATCTTTTTCTCCAGTATTTGTTAAGATTCACTTTGATCAGGCGGTGAGTTTAAGTAATTTTTCTTTTTCTCAAATAGGTACGAGCGGGATACTGGCTACCATGCCAGTTATTTATTTATTTTTTTAATTTACTAAACAATAATAATTAACAATTGTAATAAACATTTCACTTTTACAATTCCTTTTCCTAACTTTAAAATATAAATTTTGCTTATTTTTCAAACTGAATAAGTACAGTCGGTAACATAAGTGTCCGAACACTAGCAAAAATTCCTATGTAAAAGAAGTACACTTCATACGGTTCTGTTAAATAAATCCTTATCGAATCATGTTCTTAGACTGACTAAGAAGAGGATTCGACAAGGATTTATTTAACAGAACGGTATGAAGTGTACTTTTTTTACATAGGAATTTTTGCTAGTGTTTGGACACTTTTGTTACCGACTGTATCTGTATAAGTAATTTAATTAATATAAATTTAATTAATAAAATACATTTTTGATGATAACATTTAAATGATTATTGTTAACATTTAAACTTTTTTAAATTTCTGAATACTTTCTAGAGTGTAATAGCTTCACATATAATCTGAAACCTGTTAAGATTGCATAAAATTATTTTTGAATTTGCAGTGTATGAAATAATAATGAATTCTTTATTTGTATCATTATTAAACCTACTGATGAAATTGATACTGCGCTTATTGAATTTGTGGCTTAAATTACCATTTTTTTTTTTTTTTTAATATTTTCTATTAACACTGTTTATGTTTTTTAATACATTCCATTGTCGGTTCTTGTATTTCACAATTCATCATTAATTAATACTTTGCGAAACCCTAATGCTCTAAAGATTTGGAAATGTATATATCCCCTGCAGGCCTGAGCGCTCTAAAGTGCTGGTGTTGCAGTCTCCGTAAATCTATTAAAAAACAACTACCAGAAAATTTTAGAGATTTTTTTTCCTTCTTTAACGTATGAAAAATAAAACATTATTGCTTTATCTCTAATAACTTAATTGTTATGATATTTTACGAAAAGAGAGCATATTTTTTACCTACATATAATTTAATAAATTGCATGTGGGTTACGCGTTTTTATGGCGTTCTTATATGTCTGCACTCTTTCTATTGTGTTTTCCCTACCACAATAATTCTCACTCAAACTGATAATTATATACATAAGTTTGTATCTTTTTCATCGGATATGTTGTATTTGCATATTTATCTGTGTCATAATATTAATTTCTGCATTCACTTATATCTTTATTATAATATACGCTTTGGTACACAAGTTATTATACAGTAAAGTGGGCGGAGTATCGCGTAAACACCCACAGGCAATATATTGAGATAATGAAAAGTTATATGAGATGTTTATTACGGTGTGTCGACTGAATATGAGACTATATTGTTATAGTTAAATAAATAAATAAATGAAAAATGCAGTTCATTTACACCTGAAATGTGTAAAGACAAATATGTCCGACAAAGGGTTAAATTAAATTTACACATATATATATTTATAGCATATAGTTTGCAATATTTAAATATATTCGTTTATAATTGCATTTTTTCTGTAGCCGAAGCTCAAGTGATTGTAAAAGCTGTTCTTATGTGACCTTGGATGTAAGTATTTTAAATAGTCCTTTTTCTGTACATTTATATTTTTTTCATAGTCAGTTATTTTTAGCTTTCATGATCTGAATTTTCTTACTTATGTTGTGAGTGATCTGAATCTTTCGGGTAGTTATGAGAAATATTGGGTGTACATCTTTTCATATATCGAAATATTACATCTATTTTTACAGACATTCCTATCCGATAACTAAAAAGATGTGGGTTGTCTCATAGATGCCAATATTTTAATTTATTCCGGAGTCCCAGCCGTTATTGCATACCACTTATTTTTTACAAGTATTTGTTTACTTATTCTATCGAAGTTATATATTGGAGAAAATTTCTCTATAAATAAAGTGGTGCAAAATGAAGGCGGAGCTAAAAATACTCCGGAATAAATTAAAATGTTGGCATCTATGGTTGTCTGCATCGTAATTTTTATTTTTTCATTTTCACACCTTATGGTAATTTAAAATACACTTTAATGATAGCAGTAGACATGACACATTGTCTAATATTCTTCCAAATAAAAATTGTTTAATGCTAATTTTTTAAAGTTTTTCTCCCTTCAAGAATTTATTACTGCTATATGTTCGAAGTGGTTATTGTGATATTCTTGAAATGCTTTTCACACACACACACACACATAAGTTAATTCTCAGCATAATTCAATAAAAGGAAATGTGAATACAATGTGTATCTTATAAAAATAATTATTTATTTATTTATTCATTTTATTTTATTTTTTGTAATTTATATCTTTATGTAATTTTACATTTTCATAATTTATTCTCATATCTTTACATTTTGCCCCCTCATAATTAGTTTAGTTTTGGTAAAGATTCGTTGTTAAGGTTATGTTGGAGGGGTTAGGTGTGTATATTGATTTCTATTAGTAGTTTTCTTTTTAACCTATAAGAAAATATTTAGATCGTACTTTTAAAATTTTAGCTTATAAATTGCAACATGCTATTAGGTGATATATGGTTTTAAATAATTTTCACTCACACACATAAAAGAAACAGGTGTATAGATATGCGTGTGTGTGTATATGACTTTGTATGTGGGTGTATAACAATAGATATTAATAATAAAGAGCCCAAAATTACATAAAATTGCATAATTCCAACGTTCCACAGTATTATCATTTATTTTTCCTTCAAAGAACGATATCCTAATATATATATATATATATATATATATATATATATGTATATATATACATATATATTCTTCTTTTATTCGCAAACTTTATGTTAAAAAGTAATTTTTCCCTTTTATTTTCAATTTATTTAATCGACATTCTTTAAAGAAATGTATGGATTTAAAATGTGAGATAACAGGGTAAATCAACAAGAAAAAGAAAATAAATAAAACACTCAGCTAAAAAAATTGAAAACACTGTTACATATTCCGTTTGACTTCTATTGTTTTTCCTGATAATCGTTTCATTTTGGGGAGAGCTTAGAGAGAGAAATCCCTGTAACAAACATATCTCAAGAAAGGAATCAATACTTTAAGCGCATCCACTCACATCACGTGAAAGTTCTCCTTTCCTACGAACGACTCATCAAATGAAAAGAAGAGGTATTACGGTGCACCCTTGGCGTCTTGCTCTTCCCCCTCCTAGAAAACGCCAGGAACATCAATCTTTTCACAATTCCAGACAGAGGGCCGCAGCTGGGTCGGGAAGGTCATAGAAAATTGGGGTTTTATTTATTTAGTTGTTCGACCCTCTCCCGTGGTAGGCATAGTAAAAACGTGACCCAGTGTGGATGAGAAATTGATGAATCGAAAAGTTTGAAGCTTTAGTTTGTGGCTAGAATTTTTTGATAGCACCGGTTATATATTTCTTTTTAATTCGGGACCGAATGTCATAAAACACATTAAATATAACTTATAAATATATATATTTTTTTTTCTACTGAAGAATAGCCTTTTGGAATTTATGATATGGAATTTTCGATTCGTAATCTAGTAATAAATGGAAAAACATAAATCATCCTTTAAATGTATGCTTTTTGATATATATATAAATTAATTATAATAAAAATAATTTTGTTAATGTTCATTGATATATTTTAAACTTTGGAAAATATATATAAATCAAATGCATATAAACTTGATGAAGTTGAAAACTGCAATAAATTTATATTTAATTAAAAATAATATTATAAGTATAATTTGGCTTTCTTTATAAAAACTGTTATTTGTAAGATTGTGATTTTAATAATAGCAAAAAGTTATAATTAAAATGGGTGATGGTTTTCAAATTTTAAATAAGGTTAATATTATCTGAAACTATGTTTAAAAAGTATTTGTGAATAAAAAAACAATTAAAAATATTTTCTGTACATATGTCTATAGTAAAATTATAATTCGATTACATTGTATAAATTCATTTTAATTATAGTATATATACTAAACATTGTATAATTTTTAATGCAATCAATTCAAATATTTCACAATATAACTGCTAAAAGAGCCCTTATCAAGTATATAAAAATTTATAAAAACGTTCTCTTATTCATACTGCAAAACATTCCAATTAGTTGCTTATTCAACCTTAACTTTCGACTCATCTCGCTGAGTCTTCATCAGAATATGTTATAATATAAATTCCATTAAAATACATATAAGTTTTGCGGTACATATTCAACAAGAAATGAGGTATACGGTAAACTAATTTACCGCAAATCCGATGCCGCACAACGGGCTATTCTTTATTTAGCTCCTATACACTTAAATTATAAGTTAGTTAATTTTAGATTTTTACTTAATCGTGCTGTTCAACCGAAACAGGTTTACAAAAAGAAATTAATTTTATATATAATTCAGACTTTAATAAAGGTTTTCTGCGTAAACTTATTAATAACTTAATTAATAACTTTACTAATATAAATCATAATAGTAACCCTAAAAGTACTAAGACTAGACATCCTATCCCCTATTGGCAAGGCCTTTATAAAATACTACATTCCACTTGTAAAACATTTAATTCTGATGTTGTTGCTATCCCCCTCTTAAAATTACTAACAATGTAACTCGTAAAATCGGCCCACAACCAATTCATATGCTTTCTAGTGCTTATCAAATTCCTTTCCTTGATGAATTTAATGAACAACAAAATTATATAGGTATGACTACCTGTCCTTTAAAAGAAAGAATTAAAGAACATAGCTTAGATTTAGAAAATAACAACCAGTAATCAGTTCATGCAAGATTTGCGATTAAAAATCCCATAAAAATTTTATTTGAGGATTCTAAAATAATAATTTATTAAACCAATAAAAAAATAACCGCGTTAATTAGAGAAACTATTGAAATTATTAAAAGAGAAAAAAAAAATTGTAATGATTTTCTCTCCTATACTGTACATAACCTTTGGCTAGAGTATTAAAATATAAATAAAATCTTCTTAAAAAGGGAGAAAAACTGACATATTTTCTTGGTAGAGGGCGCAGTAATCTAATGCAACATTTTCCAAAATCTTTAAGAAACGTTTAAACCTGTAACTTGATATGTGAACTGGGTGTTAAATGCATAGTTGACAACTCTTAAATATGTCTTTATATTGCAACAACAAATAATTATAGAGTATTTTTTCTCAGTGTATATTTAGCGTTAAAGTATATAATTCAATTAACTATCGTAAATATTTTTATAACTTTCGAATTTGAGCATATTGAGTTTTATTCAAGTTTATTGCAGAAATATCGTTGATATATCACTACAGAAAAACTTAAGTTATAAATGTGAATATTTATAAAAGAACAGATATGGCATGTGGATTTCATTCGTTTATAGTAATTTGACTCTCATTGTTTTTAAATTAATGGACTCATTTCTTGTCGAGTATATTATCTATGAACTTATATATATTGTAATGGAATTTATATTATAACATAACTCTGATGAAGACTCAACGAAATGAGCGTTTTGCTGTATATATAAAAGAATGTTTTTATAAGTTTTTTATACACTTGATAAAGATTTTTTTAGCAGTTATATTCTGAAATATCTCAATTGGTTACATTAAAAAGCATACATTGTACACATACTGTAATTTAAAAAAAGTCTAGTGTCTTGTATTTGAGGTAATATAAACACTACGAATTGTTCTATATGCTTCATGATGTGTGTATGCAGCAAAATATCTCGGTGAAATATGAGTTATATATATCAATTTCTGGTAGTCTAACAATATTTTAATTTTTGTGATAAGAATTTAAATTTATATTAAACTAATAAAAATATGATACAAACTATTTTGTGTAAAGGAATTTCGTACGAAACGTACGAAATTGTGTATCAAATTTTTATACATACAGAAAATTTAGGAACTTTTATTTTGTTTAAGTTCATAAAAAAAAAGAAAGAAAGAAAGAAAAGAAAGAAAATAAAAAAGAAATCGCGAAATATACGTAAATCAGCGTTGAACGTATATCTCTTTTTAATAAAAAATTCTTCAGTTTTCAGTGCACAAAATCTTCAGTTTTCTTCAAAAATAAACGTTTATAAAACATTAATTTAAAATTCATTTTATATAAATAAGACATTACGATGTAAAATTATCAATAATATAATGTAAATGTAAAATATTTGTGGGATAGCTAAAGGTAAGATTTTTTTAAAAACTCAGAAATAACTCAGTTTGTTTTTTGAAGAATTAAAAAAAAAAAAAAAAAAAAAAAAAAAAAGAGTAGGCATATTTGTGTCACAAATTTACATTGCTCACATACATGAAAAATAAATTATAATATTTATAACTACCAAGATATATTAAGTTAATAACTATCAGCAATTTTTAAAATGTTTTCTCCGACAATAAAGTTTTGGACTCTGTTGACAAATAAATTTATTTTATAAATCATTGAGATAATTTTTTATTTAAAAAATCTTCACGTAATGACTTAAATCTTTAACTTTGGTTGGTTTCGATCTAAAACCAAATATTTAACTTTTTTATTTTTTAATGCCACAAATTTTAATATTTTTTCCCCGTTTAAATCGATTTTTAAGCTTTTCTTCCTTCTCTGTTCTGTAGATTTCTTTCTTTCTTTCTTTCTTTTTTTAATAATTAAACATGATATTAAGAAATTTAAATTGTGTTTTCTTAATATTTTTTTATGTTTAAAACTACATTAATGATATTTCGTATTTAAATAAATTTAAAGTCGCTGTCATATTTTAACAATTGGTGTAAATTGCGGATCAGTATATATATATATATATATATATATATATATATATATATATATATATATATATGAGCATAGTTAAATATAGACGAAATGACAAATTGTACAAGTTTTTTCTTAATTTTTATTCATACATTTAGACTATTTTGTAAAACGTTATTTTAACCCCTTAACGCGCGCTGTCCTCGCTGCGAGGACGCAAAATTTAAGATCCTGCTGCAAAAATTCATCCCGGAAATTTTTTAGCAAAAATTTACGTTTATAACATAGCAGAAAGGGCTGCTTTTTTTAACCTTAAAATTTAAAATTTCTTTTAGTTTAATTTAGTTCATGAATTCCGGTGGAAGTATAATTTAAATGATACGAATTTTCTTGCGCCGCAAAGGGTTAAAGTGAGCTATCAAACGATTACGCATTTATATATATATATATATATATATATGTAGTACAATAGTTTTTTTGCAATGCTTTGTTTAAAACTGTAGCTCTCAAAATATAATATAAAAAGCTTCTTAGCTCATTTTTCAAAGTTTTTTTTTTTTTTTTTTAATGAAATTCAATTTATTATCTATTGCGTATTTTATTACGTGTTTGAACAATATACTTCACGAGTTAAGTAGTTGCAAGCTGATTCTAAAAATACTAACTTAATCAAATGTATTTTAATGTAGAAATTTTGCTTTAATGTTTAACATTTTCAACTTAGATATGAGAAATAAAATTATGAATTTAAAAGATTTAAAGAATTTTTATTTTCTTACATGAATTTACAATTTTCAAGTGTTTGAAGACAGTAAAATATTTTCTTAAATATTTTATAATTAATTAGAAACATTTCTTTTTATACTAGCTGAGAAAAAAAAAATAAGCAATAATATATTAACAGTGCAGTCATTAATTGCATAAAAAGTGTCAATTATATTAATATCAAAGATAATTTACAGAAATAAGATTATACAAAGTTTTTTATTTAAAAAGCTCTTGTACTCCATACGTAAACGTGTCCTGAGGGATTTTCCTTCTTGTTCCAAATAAGCACAAAGAAGAATATCTTATTATTTTTCTTTTATTAAATCGTTTGAAAGCAACATCTAAAGTATTATTTAGATATTTATCTTTTAAAAGATTGTTACAAGTTTTTTTTTTCTTTTTTCGTGTTTTTGTGACAAATTTTGCAAAGAAATATTTTAAGATTAAAAGTAGTCCTTGAAAGATATTTGTATTTTTAATTTCAAATACATTAAAAGTACCAAAGTTGTTGGTATTTTATTCTCTATTTTTTTAAAAAGGAGAATAATTTTATTTTGTTATTATTATTATTCTTTCTTTTATTTTTTATAGTTACAAATATAAATTCTTTACTGTTTGCTACTAGCGATAATTTAATTTTCACTTCACAGAAATAATTTAAGTTTTTTTTTCTCTGTATGATTAAAAAAATACTTCTAATAAAATGTAACATATGTGTTATATATATATATATAATTCAAGGTTTTGTGTCATGGAAATACAAGTTTCAGGAGCAAAAAATAAATTTCACGTAAAATGTAAGAGCTTTTACCTTATATTTAAATTTTTAAAAACACCAATTCCACAATTATCGAATGATGGTATAGAATAAAGTTATACAACAATAAAATAAAACATTTCAGTGTATCTCATGCATGTAGAGGGTACCTAAAGGGTATCATTTATTTAATATGATGAGAAATTAAAAGCTCCGAAAATTAATTGCATGGTTATAAGACCTACTCATTATAATATTTCAAATGTTGAAAGATCATGTATTTTGTTTGTCCCTGTATATATATATATATATATATATATATATATATATATATATAGGGCTTGGACCCTTTTGAAAGTCTTCCAAAGAGAGCACAAGACTTTGGCCTAGGATCCTCATATAATCAATCGATCTAATACCAAAACCATTACTAATGATATTATATAATAATACATTAATAAAATAAAATATTTCAGTATACCTAATGCTGATAAATGAACTCTAAGCTATCTAATTTCATATAATGCGCATTGAAAACCTCCTAAAATTAAATCATGGGTCAAATGGATTACTCATGATGATATTCTATGATATACTCATGATGTATTTTGAATGGCGTTGAACAGTTAAATGGAAATGTACAATTTTATGTAAGTATACATAAAAATGAGGAAATAACTCCAACGTACAATAAACTAATGAGTAAATAAAAATAAAAATATTTAAAATATTATATTTTATTAGAGTATTAGTTTTTGTTACTTTGATCACATTGCGTTAGTCACATGAATTTTTATTATTATTTTCATGAAGTTTCAATTTGGAATGTAATTAGCGTTTACGGCACATTAATACCAGCATTATGACGTTTGAAAATGAAGTAACTGCGGGTAATATGGCCACCTTGATGACAGAATTTTTTTAGCGATAGTAGTAATCGATTTAAAATTAAATAGAAATTCTCTAAAACAAAGTATTCTTTTTAGTACTGGAAAAAACTTTTAAATTTACAATAATCAAGATTTAAACCTGCAAGAATTATTTTTAAAATAGAGTAGTTTATGAAGGTAATGTGCCTATAGATGAAACATAATGAAGTGATTCATATTTAACGCAGGAAAACACATCAATTGTTACAAAACCAAATTTAATTTTTGAAACTTTAAGAAAATTAATGAAAAGATAAGTAAGGAAAAATTTAGAAATTAATATTAAGCAGTTTTAAACAATTTTCTGCAACGTTTTAAGCAATTTTTAACTTTTTACGGTCAAAAATGTCTTTAATTTATTTTGACTTCACATGTATGGGAAGTAAACATTTATCTTTCTTGGTAAGTCCTATACATTCCTCGTGCACATAATTATGACACACAACATATAATCTCATATTCACATCTTTTTTCTTGTTGCAAATACCGCTAAACCATTTTGCTTTATCACTTTTCTTTGCGCAGGGACCTTTTCCGCTATTATTCGTAGATTTCTTTTTTATATCGATATTGTAATGCTTGAGTGTATTCAGTATTACTTTGAGAAGCCCTGGAAAGAGGTCTTTTTTCAAAATTAGAGCACGATAGTGCATTGCTGGTTTTATGACAGCAGTACTTGAGGGACAAGGAGTATGACGAACCTGAAGATGTCTTTCAGAAGATGTTTCTGAGGAAGCAATTTGTTTTCAACTTTTGGCACTATTCTTTGAAGAATGTAGGTTTTCACACACAGAACTTGGAGTAAAAGCTTCCTCGGTAATTACATTGACAGAATACATAGGATAGAATTGACACGATAGATACCTGCTCTTTGAATACATCTTTAACGTTGTAAATGGCAATGTCATAGTTTTGGCCCAAATTTGAGAAAACATTCTTCCAAATCGAGCTTTTGCAATGTTTTCATGGTTACTTTGTTCCAAAAACAAAAGACCTTCTTGGTCCCAAAATTGCTCAAATAGCCCAGAACAGGATTTATTCAAAGGCTGAAGCTCATGGGTTGTATTAGAAGGTGAACAAGGTAAAAGAACGCCATTTCTTCAGCTTCATCCAGAAATAAGTAATGAAAATGTAACTTGACCTGTAATGTGACTTGACAATGTAACTTGACAAATGTGAGAAGACCGTGGCGTTGTGGTTTAAATTTTGATTTGTGCAACTATAATGGGTTTTAAAAAACCGTTCGAAATTCTGGCTGAAAACTCAGCTATTGAAATTCATTTATACAGTTGAAAAGACCATTAAACCAGCTAATATGGCTAATTAAACTCATTATTATGAAATATAACTAAATTTTTATGATTAACAAAAAATTGTAAATAAATAATATTTTCTTATCGGATGAATATTTTTGTATAAATCTCTTCTAAATTTGTTCGTAAATTAACGATAAATAACTATTTAATATGCATAATTTAATTTCTAATAATATGTGTGCGTCCTAGTTTTTTTTATGCTCTTTTGTGTCTTTTTTCTTTTTTTTTAAGTAATTAAACTTCTAGTAGTTGAATAGAAACAATCATTTTCTAGAAAATTTATGAAGAAAAATGTAATGGTTATTATTCATGGATTAATATCGCCATTTGTTTTATAAAATTTTCTAGATAACTCCTAAACATTGATTTCTTTTCTTTAATTCATGGCTGGAGAATCAAATAAATAAGAATTTATTATTTCAATAAAATGCTATCAATTTACGATTGCATCCACTGAATTACTGTCTAATAACTAATCTTTAGTATAAAGCAATATAATATATTTCGATATAAAGTTAAATAATAAAGTTTAATATATTTTGAACATAAAGTTAAATAATACGATTAAAGAATTATAATGTCTGAACCGAGTTTTTCATTTATCTTCGAATTAAAAATATACTATTTTAATTATTTTAAATCGGCTGAATTTATCAGTATTTTTCGCAAAATAAAAGAGTATGCTGAAAATTAATGATCATACTGTCTGCATTACTCTGTCATAATAAGAAAATAATTGCCTGAAAAACTTACCGCCATACCAATATAAAGAGAGGAAATAAGATACGATGAAATTAATTCTGAAATGTTTATAATCGATTGCTTTAAATTATATCATAAATATAAGTTTTTTATAGCCTATGTTTAAAAATTTTCTGCAAAATGCAAATGAAATTCATTATATCAATTATTTTAAACAATTCCTAGTTTCTTTATTGTTGTTTTTATCAAGAAAGAAAAATATATTTATAAGTACTAAGAGTATATTTTGTATGTTTTTAAAGATTGAAAGTATGTTTTATACGTAATATCTGAATCTAAAGACGTTATTAAAAACATAAATCCTTTTTTTGTTTACATCTATAATAATTCAGTAATTTTATTTAACTTTGAGAACAACAAATTACGTCAAAGGATACTCACGTTTTGAACCAACAATAAATACAATTTTATAATTATAAATTTAGATTAATTTATTGTAAATAAAATATAATTAAAGAATCCTAAGATGTTTGTAAACTATATTTAAAGCTCTTTAACGTATATGCATCAACCTCTAAAGCTTTATAAAGCACAAACAATATATTTAACTGAAAATGTTATGTAAATCCTTATTTTAAAAGTATTCTGAAAAACAATTATTTGGTGAAAATATTTTTTTATTTGTTTGTTTTTGCTATTGTTTTTATACGGGTATCTTTTTACTTTATTTTATTTTTTGAATATTTTTTTATATTAAATAATGAAATTAATGGAGGCATTAATGAAACAGAAAATGAATTTTCACCATAATACATTTTTAATTACATTGGAAAAAATATAAATTTCATTATGAAATTCTTATACATCAATATAGAAAAAAGATTTAATTCTTTTTAATTCTTTTTCACTGCTAGCTAGAATCTATGAATTTTTATCAGGTTTAACTTCTATCAATTTTTTCTTTGTTCCACTAAAAGTAAAATTCTAAAAGAAGATTAAAATTGTCTCAAAAATTTATTCCATCTGAAGACGAACAAAAACAAAAAGACCGCAGGAAAAAAAAAAAAAAAAAAAAAAAAAAAAAAAAAGGCATCACAAATAAAAACATTCGAAAGAGGGGGAAAACTGAAAAAGCTTCTTAAAAATAATCTTCAGCATAAACTAAAAATTTTTCTGTAAATTCCCTGGAGAGTCATTTTTTTCGCACGTCTTTTTCCCATAAATTACATTAATTTCCATTTCTGAACTCTCCTCTGAAGAACGCGTATAAAAAACAGTTCTACAGGAAAAAGAATAGTGATATCCTAATATGTAAAGAGAATAAAATACAGTTGCCACCGCTGCAAGTAAAATAAATGGAAAAGAAAATGGGAAAAAGGCATTGGAGGGTGGCTGTAATGTACTCCTTTTCACAGGCATCTCAAGGGATGCATATGTTAGTAGAATGGTTGAATTTCCAAAGACATTTGTTTTTTCAATTGGTTGGTTTGTTCCAAGATGAAGGTGAATGTGCATATAGATATATGTGTAAACACGTATGCGTAAGTAGAACATTACGTGGCTGAAGTGTGTAAAATTCTATTCAGCTCATGTCAGTTGAATGAAACAAAAGAAAACTTTATTTAAATTAAGTTCAGAAAGTTTTTTTTTTTTTTTTAGTAAAACAAACTAAATTTTTTAAAAGAAATTTTTCAACTATTTTTTTTTTTTTTTTTTTTTTTTTGTTTTTTTGACAGATCTCTTAATTTAAATTTAATTTCATTTAATAATCTTTTGGTACAAACTCTGCAGTACTTAATTCAATATGTATATTTATTACAATATGTTTTAGAGTTGATATAGCTGATATTTCTTTATTGTGAGTAATTAATTTAAAATTTAAACATACCCTTAATTATTATCGACTAGAAATGAAAGGAAAAAAAATTAATATTAACATATATGTAGCTAATGTTTTTTATGTTTAAAACATTTCTAGTAAAACAAAGCAAATTTTAAAATGAATTTTCAACTATTTCACTTTTTATTTACAGTCAGTAATAAAAGTATCCGAATACTAGCAAAAATTCCTATGTAAAAAAAAGTAGAGTTAATACTGTTTTGTTATATAAATCCTTGTCGAATCATGTTCTTAGTCAGTCTAAGAATATGATTCAGCAAGGATTTATTTAACAAAACAGTATTAACTCTACTTTTTTACATAGGAATTTTTGCTAGTCTTCGGATATTTTTGTTACCGACTGTACATTATAAGATTCTCATTAAGCAGTATTTTGACATTTTAATCTTATTCCTTTACAGATAAAATGATAAATATGTAAACTTATGTTCTGTAATTAATATGTATTGTCCTTAAAAGTCATTTCAGCATTTGTTTAGCTTTTAACAGTATGTGCAGTCGGTAACAAAAATTTCCGAATACTAGCAAAAATTCGTATGTAAAAAAAGTAGAGTTAATACAGTTTTGTTAAATAAATCCTTTTCGAATCACTCTTATTACCGACTGTACAGAAGTCTCAATTTAAATTTCATTTCAATTAAAAATCTTTTGGCACAAACTGTACAGTACTTAATTCAATATGCATATTTATTACAATATATTTTAGATTTAATATAGCTGATATTTCTTTATAGTGAATAATCAAGGTAATTTAAAATGTTACGATAATCTTTTAATGTTAACGCCTGGAGATGAATGGAACAAAATATTATTAGCATATTTATAACTATTAGTAATTTGTTAAAATGGTTTTAAGCAAATTAACCAACTTTTTAAATGAAATTTTTTAATTATTAGTTAAAAAAAAAAAAAAAAGATGTAATTTTATTTCAATTAAAAATAATTTATGACATGCTGCATATTGTTTAATTCGATTTGCATAATTAATACAAGAACATTGCAGAGTTAAATTAACTGACAATTGTTTATCTAGAATAATCAAGATAATTGAAATTGCTAAATAAATATTTAAATATGATACAATGGAAATGGGTAAAATAAATCAATATTACCATATTAATAAAAATTATTAATTCGTAAAATATTTCTGAATAGTTCAAATTAAAAAATTGCAGTATTCAATATATTTCTGCTTCAATTATTCTAAAACGTAAAGTTAATGCTAAATATCCATATACGTCAAAATTAAAATATTTTTAAATGAAAATTAATAATATGTATTTAAAATGAAAATATATTTAAAATTATACAGTCGGTAATAAAAGTGTCCGAACACTAGCGAAAATTCCTATGTGAAAAAAGTACACTTCATAGTGTTTTGTTAAATAAATCTTTATCGAATCATGTTCTTACACTGACTAAGAACATGATTAGACAAGGATTTATTTAACAAAACCGAATGAAGTGTTCCTTTTTTACCAAGGAATTTTCGCTCGTGTTCGGACATTTTGTTACAGACTGTACTTAAAGGTTTAATAATTTTTTAAAGTTCCATTTTCAAAATTAATTAACTTATAAATATCATGATATTTTTATTTACGTTACATAAGACATTTTAATTAAAAACTATCTTAACCCGTTAGCGCCCAGTGTCCTCATGTGAGGACAGATAATAAAATGACACGTATATTTTTCGTAGTTTCTTGGAATGATTTCTGCTTTTTAATGATAGTTTATAGTGTCGCTCTAAACGATTCCTGAAAGTTTTATGTGCCTACTATTAATTATTAATTCATAATTTGGATAGTCATTTTATGATTTTTCATTTGTCGCGCATATATTTGCTTTTTGCGCAGGTATACTAACTTAAATCAAGTTGAATAATAATATATATTATAATACTTTACTTTCGAGATATTTGTCATCATATAATAGGAAATTAATCTGTTATCTCAGAGTTTTTCTATCTCGAAGTTTTCTCGCTAGAACACTAAACGTCAGTAAATGAGGATAGGCTTTGAATTTAAAACAATCAGAAGAAATGTTTAAGTTAATATATTTTACTGTCAGTTGTCTATATTAATTTAGAAGTGAAATAATTAACTAATAATATTTTGCAAAATGAATTCGGGGTTAACGGGTTAATCATGTTTACATAGTAGCCAGAAACAATAACTGTTTTTACATTACAAACATTAATTACTTTTATAAAATTTCTGGTACTAGTTGTTTATTTTTCTAATTTAAAATGTTCTTCAAAAAATGACGGCAATCAAATGCTATTTTATTTATTTATTTATTTATTTATTTTAATCGGCTTACACCATTATATATTTAAAAAAAAATAATTTAATAAATTCCTGTTATCTGAGCTAAATTTATGAATATATTTGCTTAACGGTTTGAAATATTATGATATATACTATTAGAATACGCAATGTTTTACGCTATGGATTTATTAATATATTCAATAAAATGTTTCATAAAATAAAATATACGTCCCTTCTTAAATTAATAAGTGATGCAATTTAACAATAATTAAAATTTCCTATGCATTATTTTTTCCCCCCAAAAATTTCACATTATTTTAAATATTAATATTTTAATAATTGGATGAAAATTTTAAAAACCAATTAAATATATTGTTTATTTGAGAGATAAACTATATTTCACCTATTCAAAAGTGTTTTTTTTTCTTAATCTCGTTATAAATATCTTGTTAATATGCAGAAGAGTTTTTATATGATGTCATAAGAGAGCAAGTCTGTCTTAAATAAAGCAAATGTAACTACAGAATGATAAGAGCAGTATGCTGGCTATTTCATGGTTCTGGGTTCAAATTCCGATTTATTCATAGGTATTTGTAAATGTTTATCAACATTTAGCCGTAGGTCCGCACGTAATGAGTTTAAATCGCAAAATATGACAGTATAGTGACAACCCAAACTGGCAATATCTAAAATAAGTATATTTTTACTAATTATAAGAAATATTGAAATAAATTGTATGTAACTTTACCATTTATGTCAATTTAGTCACTCCAACAGTCAGTAAAGTCTTTTAGATAAATATAACTGAAGAAGCTTTTTTTTTAACACTGTACTTTAATATATATAAACACACACACACACACACACACACATATATATATATATATATATATATATTATATTTTCATATACAAATTTACGCTCTGTAAATAATTTATTAATTTTACTATGTATCAAATTTAATCTCCGTGATGAGTGCAAACAACAGTTTTCATCTTAAAAAAGTATAATCCTAAATATCGAAAGAAAATCAATTTTGTGTCAATGTCACCTTAAAAGATGAATATTTGCTAAATTTTTTATGAAAAAAAAATCTAAAGTATAAACAATATTATCGATTTTTTTTTTTACACAGATTATCACAAACATTGTTTAGCCATTCACCTAAAAGTTATTGGCAATTTCTTTTAAAAAATACTCCTAATGAAAAGCTCACATTCCCATGAGTTCAAGACTGTTTCGATCACGATTATATTTTTTTAGTGTTACAAAGATTAGTCCTTAATATTACTCCTTAATATTATTACTTAATATTACTTAATATTAGTCCTTAATATTATTATTTATACAAAATTTTGTCCTATACTGTCATAATTAAAATTATTAAAAACGAAAGGACAATCCTACATGTTGAATAATATGCACCAAAAGAGAACAGGCTCTAATTTGTATTAAGATGATTCGAAATATAACTTTTTAGGAAATTATGTGCATTAGAGGAGACCCGTATAACTAGGGCTGCATTTTTGTGGTGCTCAAAAACATTGGTCTGTTTAAAATTATGAAAATGATATGTACCTATCTTTAAGACTAATTAAATCAAATTAGGATTAATATAAACACTTAAAATAATAAACTAAAACAAATAGAAGGTTTTTAAATAAACTTCACACATAGACCTAGGTACAACACCCTCATTGCACCAAGGGTCAAACCACATTGCACCTAGGGTCATTCCTTGAAATTTAGATTTCCTTTCGCAATGAATAGAAAACAAACACGTACGTGTATTTTATAAAAGAAACAATAACAAACAATACATTAATTTTTCATATAATAAATACTTAAATTGCAGTGTGCCAAAACAACAGGTATTGTCATAAATTATTCAATTCTGAAAAACTAATTCTAAAAGTTTCGCTTTTTGAAAATGTTATATCTGTCTAAGCAACACATGAAATGGAATTAGATGTCGAAAGCTTCGAACATTCTCCAGGACAGAAAAAACGGAGTTTGATCATAGCCTCCTTAACTAGATGCCTGTCGCGTGGCTCTTAAACTTGGCAACAGGTCGAACGGTAGGCAGCGCCACCTGGTACAGATTGCGCTACTTTTTTATTCAATTGTCACCAATAGTTTTAAGAAGTAATATGTGATACGTATAATCGACGTTTCTTGGTTTCTATTCGCCCTTTTTTTTTTTTTTCCAAATCCCACTTAAAACAATTTTTGGTTACAGTTGAATAAAAAAGTCGCACAATCTGCACCAGGTGGCGCTCGCTGTCTACCGCTTGAACTGTTGCCAAGCTTAAGAGCCACGCGGCAGGCATCTACTTAAGGAGGCTATTGTTTGATGCAGAAATGCTAAGTTTTATCATTGTTAATCTACTTTCTTCCTCAGGAAAATCAATTTTTTGGCATTTTATGGAAGAATCTGGTCATCGGTTACACTTGAACTCAAATATTCATCATCGGTGAATACGTTTTTGATTCATTGGTCATACAAAAGATATACGAAAGTTTGTTAGAATGTTTATAGTAGTAAATGCCAAAGGACAGGATTTGTCAATATTTTCCGCAATGTCAATTAACTAAAACCATTTTTCTCTATTTAATTTTGAAAACTTTTTGAATAAAATAGTAACAACATAAAGAAATATGATTATAAGTATACCTAAGGACATGGCCTTAGGTACAAGGCATCTGTTCGGTTCTAGCTAAAGAACTAGGTAACTTCATTTGAAATGTCATCTGTTAAAAAATCAGATGAAAAAAAGTTTTTTTTTATTATTTCATTTAATACTTAATATAAGAAGCAAAAATATGTACTACAAATGAAAAACAAATATTTGACTTTCCTTTGTAAAACAATAAAATAGATAAATTCCAAAATTTTATTTTAAACTATGTAAACCTTTTTTTTCACGAATAAGTTGTCAAAGATTTCTCCTTAAACATTTCAAAGTGGTGTTGTTACTCTCCTAACTGACTAGTAAACACTAAATCTAAATATTATTAAAAAAAAAGAGTGGTGGTCATAGGTACACAGGTCTCCCCTACTTCTTACGCTAAAGTTAGCAGAGTATTTATGAAACACGCACACGTACATCATATTTTATAAATAATCAGATCGCGTTCACAACATCTCAAAATGTAAAAACTCATCGAAGTTTTCTGCAAATTAAATGCTTTATTTTAGCTGAGCAAAGAAGAAATTAGTAATCTAGAGATAAATGATAACTGCAAATGTTTACAAATTAGGAAAAAATGCACAAGGAGTTACAATATGGCTGTATTTTAATTTCAGATTATCTTTGTTTGATTAACACACATTCTGTTTTTTAAAACTTCAGTTCTTTCTGATATGTATTGAAAATTAAACTTAAATTCATGAAAAATTGATGTCCTGAAATACAACGAACTTATCCAAAAGAAAGCTGTAAACGCCTTTTAATATTTCAGAATAGCGCTTATTGTGTTAGATATCAAATAAAAAATATGTTACACAAAAAATCGGCATAAATACTTTGAAACTAAATTAATTTTAATATATATATATTTTTTTCTTAAAGAAAAAAAATTCATTTTCTATCAACAACAACAACAACAAAAAAGATAAATAAAAAATAAATAAATATTAAATTAAATAAATAAATTGCAATATTTGTACAATTTAGAGCGTATCAAAATTAGCGATAAATTTTCAAAATTAATTTTATCTCAAATAAGTTGTACATGATTATATTAGATAGAGATACGTGCTTTCTATCACAAAATATCACAGAGAACATGTCATGTATAATTCTAAATAGTAGCACATTGTTTCAACTGCGTACTATCCATCGGATCATTTTGATCAAGTTCGTGACTGTACAGCGCTGGGTATCACTGGTCACTGTCAGCTGTCACTCCGACAGAAGTGACTTGTCGGCAGTCTACCAGTACATTATTACATCTAGGGGGATATTTGACATAAAAGAAATTTGACATTTGATTCACTTACACACCGACGGTAACACGTGCATTGCACAAGGGATTAGGAAAAAAAAGAATCTGATTTTTTTTTTTTTTTTAATATAGATATATATATATATACTAAAGTATTTTAGCTAAAAAATGGTAGATTCCTTCGATGAAACTGTAAATATTTATTTCTTCAATTACATATTGTTACGTTATTATTTATTATTTATTAATTCAAATTTAAAAAATAACGAATCATCTGATTGTTGTGTAAGGAAGTTGATTGATAGAATTAAATACGCAGTAATAAATAATTCAATTTTGTCTTCAATAGATGATTCATCTTTCTCAATAAAGGGGAGAAAAAGTACCTTTTTTCCTTTTATGCCACATTAATACAAATAATATATATATATATATATGTATTAAATTAATAGTGTTGCATTATATTTTAACCTTATATTTTTATTAGAACAACTTATACTATGGTATTTTATTGTTATTCTACTTTTAAAGATTATTTACAATATATGAAACTTATGGTGTAATTTTAATGTCATTCATGGCAATATATTATTTTGTTTTTAGTCGCTAGATTAAATGCAGCAAACTTTTTCTTAACCCTTTCAGTCGCAGTGTTCCCGCTGATGGAACACCTAATTTTAATTCTCAAGTGCAAAAACTCATCCCGGAAATTTTTTATCAAAAACTTATATTTATAACATAGCAGAAAAGGCCCCTTTTTAAAACCTGAAAATTAAAAAGTTCTTTTATTTTAATTTTGATCGTAATTTCCGGTGGCAGTGTAATTTAAATGAGCCGAATTACCCTGCGCCGCAATGGGTTAAACGTACGTTTTCAAACGGAGTTTTAGATTCTAGAAATCTTTATCACAAAATCACAATGCTTATTATAAAATCATGAAAATTTTATTTTTCCTTGCAAAATAATTTTTAACGTTCTTTTATTTTTAACTGTGTGATTTCATGCAGTTGAATACAAATTTATAAATTTGGCGATCCACTTCTTGTAAAAGTATGTAGATACTAAACTCTTTAATCTCAATTATTGAGATTTATTTATTTTTATTTTGTTTTATTTTGTTTTATTTTCTAAGTTAATATATTTTTTTTTTTTTGGAAAAATGCAGGGTTTAATATATATTTAAAATACGTTGTACTAGAATTTTATCTAAAATAAAATAATTCACGCACAAACTTACTCATAACATGTGTATATATATATATTTTAATGATATTGAGGAGGGTAAAAAATGTAAATTTTCGTTGTAATTACTATACTAAATCTCTTTTTATTTATTTATTTATTGTTTGTTTGTTTGAGAACATTTATAAAACCGGTTATTATTATTTTTAGGTTTTTCAGAAATGCGTTACGATCCATTTTATCCAATCATTGCATCAGTATGTGCAAAAAGAAAGAACTCTGGATTCTCAATTAATTGAAGTATATGGATATTAAAATTCAGAACAATTACATTTCAATGACAAATTTCAACTTCTAAATCGATGCAATAGATTTGTAACTCAATATGTAACTGTTTTCTTTTGATATTTTTAACATAACCTATTTGATGGGTAGTTCTTTTTATTTATTTATTTATTACTATTATTATTATTTTATTACTAACCCATGTATAAGTCTACCCCATTTGTTTTCATTTTCCAAATTTTATATCAGGAAAACTTCTTCATTTATGCACGAGTATGCACAGTATACATTTCATTCCAAAGAATGTATAGATAATGTAGAAAATGTAGTTCTGGTAATATTTTAATCCAAGTTATATATTAAAATGGAAATTCTAATTTATATTGCCTTATGGACCACGAAATAAACTGAACATTTTTCCTCTAATAATGAATTGCTACATTTATTATTGTAAAATATTGGTAGTAATCCTTTTATATTTTCCCCAAAAACTTAAATATTGAATCATCCTACAAAATTTTATTAATTTTAATCACAATTTTAAAATACTGTGATCAAAAGAAATATTTTTTCCGTGTTCTAGAATATTCTAAAAGGTATGAAATCTTTTAACTTAGGTAACTTCTCATATTTTTAAATTATATATATGCAAAAATTATTCCTTTATAAAAAGAATTACAAGAAAATAAAATCCATTTTATAAAATCTAAATTTGCATTAATGTATTTATTGAAATTTTAGAATGCCTAAAAAAATATTTATTTATTTCAATAATTTTAAAACGTTTAGTTATAAATTTAAAAATCATTTTATTGAATTAGAATTTGTTTGTAAAAATCATACTACTCTAATTGTTAAATATGTTTAATTAAATCGACTTTATTAGCACCTAATTTAACTTTGAATATTCAAATATAATTAAATAACGCATAATTTCAGAAACAGAATCTATTCAAATGTAAAACGTTTACTTTAAATTTTGAAAAATTGTTTATAATATTCAAGTATGTATATTTAAATAAGTACGTTATTTTAAAAGTTAAAATATTTCTTGCAAACCACCAGTTATATGTTGGCGAAAATTTAAAGTTGTCGTATATTATTTTCAATCTGAATTCTCAAGAGTCTAAATGTTTAAAATTTGTAACTTATTAACTAATTATAAAATAGCATTTTAAATTCGCTTTAACAAAATATTTCTCGTTCTGCGGATGTTTGTTTAGATATTACCCTTATATATGCGTTTGTTTATTTGATTAGTTTATGTATGTTGATAATTCAAGTAAATTCAATTAAAAATAGTCGTTTATTTCAAATATGAGTATTATGAATATTATATTCTCATTTTATTGAAAATTAAAAGGTAAGTTTTTTCATATATTGTAGAACATTTCAGCTTTTTTATTTTATTATTATTAAGTCATTATTACCAAAGTATGTTACTGTGTGTATGAATTTTAAAGAAATATTTAGAATTTTAGATATATGTATAAGGAAAGGGCATGTTTACAAACAAACGCTCCGTCAATCATTCTTTGCCACTCGAGAGGGGCAAAAGATCAACCTGTATTGGTGGAAATACCAATGTCTTGCAAATTTACCCATAATTTGACTGCGAGTGACGTCACGTGCCCTTTCCTTATTGGAAGTTACCATTATTCATATACAGACTATACTTCGATTGGTTAGAAGCGTAATGTTAAAAAATCTATCGATATTATTTGTGATATCATTGACAAAATCCTGCTTTTTGCGTTCATGGAGTGTTTTAGTACAGTAAATTAATTTTGTTAAACTATTCGTATAACTGTTATATAATGTTAAACTTGTGAAGCTTTTGAGTGAGGTATCCTATACGAATAACTAAATAACCGATTTACAATTGCGATGTTCAAAACAAAAATCTTTGTTAGAATGTATTTATCACTCACACTGAGAAAAAATTCTTTAACTGACATCTAGAATCTAAATTGTGGCTCTAGAAAAAATAGTTCCATGTCATCCTTATAAATTTTAGTCCCCTTGGAAAGCGAGTTCTACAAGCCCCTATTAGAATTCTAGAGCGTTTGCCTATATTCTTGAGGGCAAAGTTATTTAAAAATCTCCGTAAATAAATGAGACTACAAGAGGCGGGTTTCTGCAACTATAATCTTGGTTTATTACCAAATTCTGGAAAATCATGCGAGAATTTCTCGCAATATAAATGATTCAGAAAATTTAGATTATTCAGAATAATGTTTCACCATCTAGAAATGTGTACACTAGAAATTCTCGATAATTTCGTCTATTCAGTTTATTGGCATGCCTTATGTGCATAGCCCGGAAATCTATATTTCTAGTTAAGGGATTTAGAAAATGGCCACTTATTCATTCTAGAGAAAGGCGGTATATATTTTTTCTCAGTGCATTGATGCTTTTAAAACAGAATAAAATACTGTGACAATACCACAAAATCTCCTTCTATATCATTTTTGATACTACATATAAACCTGAACCGAAGAACACGTAAAACATAATACTGAATGTACAAGAGTGTTAAATGTTGTGTAACATATTATATTCAGACGAGATAATAAGTATAGTTTTAAAAAGTATAAAAGACGTTTAGCGCATTTGTAGGAGCTGCAATGTAATCTTCGCGTAAATGGTCAAATTGCAGAATTATAGTGACACCTAGCCGATATTAACCGAAATTATATCATGTTTTCTTTTGTATTTTTTTTTTTATTATTCATCTAATGTATCCGGTTATACATTTATCAACTATAAAAGCAGCTATAACTATAAAGAGCTATAACTACTATAAAAATATAGCTTTTTCTTAAATCGAGATAACTGAAACATAGCAACATCACCTTAAAGTTGTTTTTTGCAATTTTATCAGGAAAAAGTACAACAAGGTTCAACAGAATATAAAGTTTCGTGAAAGTTCCTGCATTTTTTCGAGCGATACGGTGTTCACAATATTTTAACATAATATACAGTCCTTTAAACGAAGTCTTTTTTTTTTTTTTTTTTTATGATCAGGTAATTTCAAAACACGTGAATCCATCAAAAACCTCCAGTCGAAAATTTCCACGAATCCAGAACCTTTTTCTTAGTTTAAAGGAGAAATTGTTAATTTGAATTATGTGCTGATAATTAGGTTATCATGCTTTTATAGCGTATTCTTGTACATATTGCTTATATTTATATACATTATATACATTATCTCTATATTAAAAAAAAAAAAAAAATGTTACTGTCGCTGGCGTCAATTTTTTTTGTCTCCGACAGTATTTTCTCTCGGAGAGCAGGATCCTTCGCGTCATGAGAGGTATGAATATGTTCCGAAAACTCCAAGGAAGACATTTCAGCTGCTTTGAAATTTCTATATTTTAATTAAAGAAGTTATTATCTGAAAACGATGGGTTTATGAAGGTACCCTATTTGCCACCTTGAAAAAAGTTTCTCCCAGTAACGTTGTTCTTCTGTCATGAAGTCATTTTACCCCGGAAAATTAAAATATGATGCATGGTTGTAGGTAGATAGGTTGGGTTTAAAGTCGCACCAGCACTGCGCTATGGGTAATTGGCGACGGCCTGGAACGCATCCCTAGGGATATTCTGGAGACGTGCTATCACAAATTTGATCCTCCACGGAGGAGATGGCTTCCCCGCTCTGGTGATCCCCAGATGAATAGTTCTGATGGAAACATTGAGGACGTTGCGGCCACGACGGATTTTATGTGCACCGTGGCCTGGATCCTGGATCCTGGATCCAAAATAAATAAAAAGGGTCATATACTAAAGCTGTATTGGCAAAATGGTCTAGATATTACGAATTTCTTTGTATTAAAAAAAAAAAAAAAATACTAATTTTAAGCATAATTGTCATAAAAATAAATAAAAGTAAATAAGGTTGTATTAAATATTATGTATTTCAATTTGACATTGAATATGGGGAATTTTATGATATTTTTCTGATTTTGTCTCGTATTATGCACTGTTAATATTCCTATTCAATACAAAACAAAGCAGCGAATACGCAGGCAGAGCTATCCATGGGTTAATAAGTAAAGTGGGTCGGGAGGATGTGAAGTCTCCCTCGGGGGTTTGGTGAGCGGAGCGAGCAGGCGGCAGAGCCCCCTAGTAATTTACAATTTAACTATTTCGAAAATTACATATGAATTATCTCCAAAATATATTTAGAACACTTTACTGTCAGACATATATAAATAATACATATTTATATAAAATCCATTTGGTAAAAACACATTTTCAAATTAAGATTAGTATGTTGTGACTACCACAAAACTTTTTTCTATATTTTCTTTACGAATTCACGCAATGCATATTATTTAATAAGTTATCTATATCAAAATTATCTTCCATGATGAGTGAGACGATTTCTATTTGCAAACAGTATAACCCTAAATGTCGAAAGAAAGCAATTTTCTTCTCTACAGACGACATCTTATAAAAAAGCATTCTTTTCATATTTTTAATGAAAAAGTCAATAACTTTGTATTGGAAGTATCACAGATGCATGGTTCAGTCGTCCGTTTCAAAGGTATTGACGAGTTCTCCTGAAAAATAATTATATTGAAAATTTACACACCAGGAGTAAGTGATGCTCCCACATGTGTAAAAAATAATTCTGGTTGCCTAATAACATATTTCTCAATGATTTGTTAAAACTAATACATACTGTCTATATTTATACAAAATTTTGTTCTTTTTTTTTTTTTTTTTTTTTTTTTTTTTAATATATTGTCTTTTTAAAAATATGTTGTCCTTGCACCTTAATGTGCAATAAGGTACAAGGTACAACTAATTATATTTATACAGATCCTCACAAAATACATAAATCTAACAAAAACTGGAAATCGAATATTTTTATAAACTCAATACTTTCTTCTATTGAATTTCGAAGTAAGTAAAAATAAAATTACAAATAAAAGTTTACGCTACCGCAACAAAGCAAAGGAATCGTTTTAAAAATTAAACTACATATAAACTATAAATTTTCGGTACTGAAAGAAATTTTTTTTTTATCATAAATGTTGCCTATTTGTATTGATTAATGACCCTGCACCGAAAACCTCTGAATTTACGTTTAGTCAATGGAAAGCATACGTGGGATTAGGGAAAATGGTCTGAGAATACTGCAAAATAATGGAAATATGCTAATGGTATCTTAATGCGATATTAATGACAAGTTTTGTCTCAAAAGAATGCAGCAAAAATATGACATAATGTTTTTTCCATGTATATCGATCTTCGTCAGATTTTAGTATTATACTAAAATAAAATTAATGATCATTAGTTAGAAAGTTTATCGCACGAAATTTGTAAATCCTATTAAATATTATGTTAGTTCATATTAATATCTGGTAAATATAAATGATTTTTTTTCCGTGTATCTTGTTAAAATAAAGTTTAAGAATCGATTACTAAACACGTTTAAAAATTAAGTAAAAGTAATAAATCACAGATAGATAACAACATAACAAAAATGTTTATCATTTTTTATGAACGGTTTATAACAAATTTATTTTCATCTGATTTACTTAATTTAAAAAGTAACTGTAATAAATAAATAATAAACGCTTTTTCTAATAAACCAAAATATTCATTTGTTATTTTGATATATATTTTGATATATATATTTGTTTCTGTGAGGAAGTATATGTGGGTTTGTTTGTTTATTATTTTTCAATAAACCAACATAAATCCTTAATTTTTTTGCACTGGAACATCTAAATTTTAACTTTAAATTAAATCTTATCAGATCTAAATTTTACCCCCTCCCCCCCCCCCCACACAAAAAAAAAAAAAAAAAAAAAAAACTATATCAATTTTTATGTTCTATATAACTAGTATGTTGTAGCCACTATCAAATTTTCTTCTATATTTTTCTGTACAAATTCATGCAGTACAGATTATTTATTATAATTATTGTTCAAGATGAATACAGGCGATTTTCAGCTCAGTGAAATATTTTTTAACTATCGGAAAAAAAAAAAAGAAGAAAGAAATCGATAAAAATTTCGTGCTGACATTTGAGGAAATCCATCCTTCTTTTTCCTTTTCCTTTTTTTCCTTTTTTTTTTTTTTTTTGTGAAAAAGAAAATAAAAATTAATTTTACTTTAAATATTCTTAGATCAATAGTACAATCATTAATAGTACAATCGTTAAAGGCATTGATGAGTTCTTTTGAAAGAAACCCACAATAACATTTATATCCTGGGGTAGGATATTAAGCCCTTCGAGGGTAGGGAAGAAATACTCGTACATACACATGTTTTTTTTTTTTTTTTTTTCCCTTAGTTTACTATTATATAAATATTTTTCTTTGTGGTCATTTGTACGAAATTATTTCCTATACTGCTTTTAATTCTTTTTAAATGAGAAGACAGCTCCTTTTTTCGATTGATCCTCGAATTAAGCTTGACTTATATTCACCCCTACTTTAAGTCAATTTCCAATTAAATATCAAGTTTGGTTATATTTTGTCCATTGGGGCGGGAGATAAACTGTTTAGAAAATTTTAGACCTATACACGTAAAAACAGGCAGACGGACAGTTCCTGAAAATTGTCAAATCGTGCTTGGAACATCTCAAAACACGTAAATCAATCGAAAACCGTTTGTTGAAAATTTTAACGAATCCAATACTTTCTTCTTATATAGATATAATAAAAAGTACAAAAAAAAAAGTATTGAACCTGTTTTAGAGCTACATAAATAGGCTTTAAAATACAGCCCTATGTAAGTATTCTAGCTTTAGTATTAAATATTTAACAATATATCTTCTACCATTATTCTTTTCTGAGACTATTTAAACTACCTTTTGACCACTGAAGTGCCATATTAAAGTCTTGTTTTCGAATCTATAAATCTATTGTAAAGTACAAATATGCAAAAACTATCCTTTCAAAAGTAGAAAGTAGTATAACAATGGCTATATCCGGAATTTAATTTTATGGTAGTAAGATTCCTGGAAGAAAAATGGTTCCAGTGAGAGGAAATTGAATTATTTTATGAGGCTATGTGTGTCATTTTTATTTGAAATTTATGCAATTTTTGTTTAAATAAAGTATCGTAGATAACTTTAAGAATTCTTATGGAAGGTAGAACTTTTTTATCGGTATTCAATTGTCAAAATTATTTACTGGAATAAAAAGATAGCGTAAGGGAAATTTTGTGTTATGCATATATCTGTACTGATAAGTATAAAGGATTTAAGTCCATATTCTTGATTTTTCAGGAGACGAAAAATAAAGTTAAACTAACTAAAAACTAACCAGAAGAATCGATTAGGAAAAAGGGATTATGTTGATTTATACCCTTTATACCATTCAGTGATTCTCAAACCTTCATTTAACAAACGGAAAAAAATGAATTAAATATTTTATACAAAGATTAATGCTAAATTTCTACCTTGAATCTTTTTTTACCAATGGATTTTCTCAAAGACTAAATGAAATAGATTGAAGTCCTTTATACCAATCGATAGAGAATTTTTTTCTGGGTCTGACTATGTACTTAACTCAAAATCGACATTTTTGGACTTAAATCCTTTATACTTATCAGTATAGATATTTCAGCAAATGTATTAGACCAGCAATATATCGTAACTAATGTTGTTGTAATAGAGAAGTTTAAGCATTAAATTCTTGTTATTAATTCAATGGTAAATTTTACAAATTAATTGTAATTTTAATTATTTATGATCAACCTAATTGTTGTTGGTTTTAGTTTATCACTATGTTAACTATTTACAGAGTTCAATCTTATCATCCCTTACACTAATATTTTATCGTGTTTAATATTTTTAAATTGTTCTTGCTTCATGTAAATTAATATTCAAATATATGTTGTTTGGGTAAATTTATGGTTTCTTTTATTTTCTATGTTAACTCTTTGCAGAGTTAAATCTTATCATCTCTTACACTAATATTGGATCTTGTGTAATATTTTTAAATTATTCTTGCTTCATGTAAATTAATATTCGAATGTATGTTTTTGGGGTAAATTTATGGTTCCTTTTATTTTCCCTTTTTACATGTGTTTTAGTTTTTCGTTAAAATCTTTGACTTGTTTCGAAATAATAGGGATTTTATATAATTCCAAATATAATTGTTTCGGAAACAATTTATTGTTTATTACTTTGATACTATAGTTGCCCTTTTTAAAGGTTTAGAACCATTGGAGAAATATTTATAAATTTAACATTTATATATTTTTTTCAATATCCTTTGCTTGGTATAATACTTCACCTCCATATGTAATTATTTACTGATACCTTGCTAATTCAAGTAATCCTTCCTGGTGTTTGATTACTGCATGTATGTATGTATAATATTTCTGAAATAAAAAATAAAATGAAAATAAAAGAATGTGTTCACTTTTTGAAACATTAGGTACGATATCCAATCACCAAAATCATATTAATAATAAAATTTGTTGTAAATAAAATTGTAAATATATTTTTGCTAGTGTTCGGATACTTTTGTTACCGACTGTAGGTACATATTGTTAAAAGCTAAACTAATGATGAAATGACTTTTAGGGACAATACATATAAATTACAGAACGTAAGTTTACATATTTATGATGTTACTGGTAAACGAAGAAGATTAAAATGTCAAAAGACTGCTAAATGGAAATCTTATAATGTACAGTCGGTAACAAAAGTGTCCGAACACTAGGAAAAATTCCTGTGTAAAAAAAGTAGAGTTAATACTGTTTTGTTAAATAAATCCTTGTCTAATCATGTTTTTTGACTGACTAAGAACATGAATCGACAAGAATTTATTTAACAAAACAGTAGTAACTCTACTTTTTTTACATAGGAATTTTCGCTAGTGTTCGGATACTTTTGTTACCGACTGTATTTTTTATTTAAAACACTATGCTTCCAACATTGATACAATTTACATATAAAATTAAGAAATAAAAATGTTAAAAATAATATTATTTAAGTGGAAAGGAAGTTTAAATGTAAAGAAAATGTAAAGAAAAAAATGTAAATGTAAAACAAATAAAAATTAAAAAATGTAATAAAAATAAAATAAAATATATAAAAAAATAAATGTAAAGGAAAAAAAAAAGAATTTTTGCGTTTTTGGAGTATCTGAAACAGCTTCCTTTCATATCATTTAAACTAATACAAAAGAAATTACCTAAATATTCGAAGTGTTATACTGAATTTTGGGGAATATACGTGGAAGCAGATTTACAAAAAAAATTAGCTATGCATAATTAGTTAGTCCTGAACTTAAAATAATGAGCACTGGAAAATTAAGGCATTTTATGCAAATTATAGGATTAAGATATAAGCAATTAAGATTAATATAAGGTGGATCCATTTTTAAATTATCCTTTTTCAAAGTATTAAATAAAAGTTATTTCAGCATTTCAGTTTTAATTTGCTCAAAGAGAATGCTCGGATTAACCACGAATGATTACATGTGTTCGATTTAAAATAAGATTAATTTATTTTAAAAGACGATAATAACGCTTAAATAGACGATAATTGCTTTACAAAGGAAATTAAAAAAGTAACTTTGAATTGAAAAGTAATTTTGAATTAATGAATTGAAAGAAAATGTTAGAATTAGAGACAAGATAATGAAAAAGGAAAAAAAAAAAAAAAAAAGAAAGAAAGAAAATGTCGAGTGCATTTTAGTCTATCTTCACTGCCTAATAGAAGAAAGTTTTCTAAACCAAAAACGTTAACCTGATGTTTCTTTTATAATACAAGTTCCTTTACATAGATTATACATATGATAATGTATGAGTACCTTAAACTTAAACAATCTATACTACACATAAAATGTTTTATCTCAAAATTTATGTAAAAATCTATAACACGTTTGTGATCTCTCAAAAATATCTGAAAATATAAAAAAAATAACAATGGTTAATAATTTAAACAAATGAATGTATAAACAAATAAACATTAAGATGCGATGTAAATTATGACATATTATAAAGATTTGTTTTCTTTCAGAAACAGTAACTACAGTTTTGACCTGCGAATAATAGCTTAAATTTGTAAAAAATCCTTCATGTGTTTTTCCTAACTTTTGCATCTTTATTTTTATCACATATGTATCTACCAATCAGTGCAAGTTTCTTATACTATCATTAACGGAATGTTAATTTCAATTACTCGTAAAAAATATATTGTGACATTTACATAAAAAATAAAATAAAATAAAATAAATACGGATGGTCATACATCGGCTTTCATTTATCATTGACATACACTTTCAGCACCCACTTATCGGATTCTTCATCTCAACGAATTATACAAATTCAAAATCGTTTTCCTGTAAGCCTAGAAAAAAAAGTGTATATAAATAACAGAACTGCAACAATGTTGTCTTCAGAATTTTAAATTTGGCGAGAATAATAAATGTAACTGCAACTGTAATTAAGATAACAGGATTGGATTTAACTTGATAACCAACATCTAAACTTTCAAGACGATCGTTTTCCTAACCCTTAGACCATTGAACCTACACCTTATTCGATCTTTAAAATGAGTAATTTTTTACATAGCTATCTCATTTATGTTTCATTTATCTTTAAATTATTTAATATATTAAAATGTATTCTCGTCTAAAAGTAATGCCGTTTTTTTTTTCGTTTTTTTTTTTTAATTCGAATATTCTGCAGGAATATATATAAACCATTTTTAGTAAGAAACATTTGCTTAGTTGTTAACAATTGCAAATTCTAATTTATGAAACTGTCATATTTATTAAAATCAACTTTGAAATCCATAAGTACAGGGTGGCATAGAGTCAACTAACATTTTTAAACTTGCCATATATTATATACGGAAGCAGGAGAAAAAATAAGTAAAATTGTCAAAAAATACGATTAAGCATGCTTTTTACTTACCACCGATTACAAAGTTATTTTTTGTAAACTATATCCAGCAGACAGCCTCCGTTTAGATCAATATATTGTTTCAATAATTTCAATTTCAATTATTGAATTAAAATTATATTAAAAAACAATATATATATATATTAAAGCCAGATCTGGCTTTGCTTTGATTGGTGGTGCATATAGGTATCCAGTGTGATGCTAACGACTTAAAGCCTACTTTTTAGGAAGGTCGTAGGTTGATGGATAGAATTATATTGTTCTACCAGACTTTGAGTGTGTTGGACATCTATGGATACGGAAAAAGAATTACAATGTTTTAAAAGTTTTTAAGCTTAAATGAATTTTTGCAGTTGTTGTCTATTGCAGGTGGTGAGTTTTTCTATCTTTTTCTAGTACGTTCAGGTGGGGGTATGTTCTTGTAGAATTTTTATTTCATAAACTCATATAATAAAACAATTTTTAAATTTTGATATAAAATTTCATTATAGTTTCCCTCATAAGTAATAGTATTTGATTTAGAATAAAATGCTTTTCAAATAAATCATATTTCAGGCCTTATAACTTCATGTTTTTCTTTACTATTCTGTTTGAAATATATTCTGGAGTATGCTAGCTTGACATATCTTCAGAAACCTGCTAGTACTGCATAGTTCTTCTAATAGCTGTGTTCCCATCTGCTAACGAAGAAAACACAGCATAAATTGAAATTTTTTAGCTTCAATAGTGTTAAATGTAACTTATTTTCTTGTTTATTAACATTGTTAAAGTTATTATTGTTGTTTTTACATTCCACTTTCATATCTTTACTTATCATAATTTAAATTCATAGTTATATATATATAAGCAAAATAAAGAAACAAACATACGTTGGAAGGCAAATAATTTTTTTCATATAACATTTTAATCGTCAAGTATTAATATTTATGTATTTCGTCTTAACGAATTAAACTTAGTCGTCGTGTTTTAAACTGCTATGAAGTAAGAGAATATCATCCAATCTCTGCATTCAAAACATTATATTCATTAAAAAGCAATATAAAAAATTCTTCAAGAAAAATATTTTGCGGGTAGATCCACGATTTTACCCGCAGGTCAAATATTAATAGTAATTCGACCCACCATCTACCTGATGTAGTTTTCAAAAATAACCTGTTAACTGATGATTCATAAATTGCATACATTTTCGTATACATTTTGCTTATTATTTTCCTGCTTCCCTATACAATATACGACAAGATTTAAATAGTCATTTGTTTCTGCACTACCCTGTAAAAACTTTGCGGAAAGAAAGTTATTCCTCAAACTAGATGAGTAAAATTGAACGTGCAAACTAAAATTTAAAACTTTTTAATACTTTAAATCTGTCTTGTACTCTTTCAAAAAGGTTAAACGACTGTATGGCAATAATTTATCATTATTATTATCATTATTTTACAGACCTCAGAAAATACATACATATTTTCCAGCTTTTTACGAAGAAACGCTTTCGTCAATATGTCATTGCTATGATTTAGGCTTCTTATTTTATTTTTATAGTCTAGTTTCGCAGCATTAGTTTAGATTGTTATCTATTTGTATCTGCTCTGTTACATTATAATAAATAACCGAAGCATACACCAACATGATAAGGTTATAAAAAAAACAGGTATTTTGTGGCCATAACCAAGCTTTTTTTTATATATATCATTTTATATAAAGCTTTTCATAAAAATAATTCATTCTAATTTTTCACAACAAAGATTTTACTTATGCAGTTTAATTTAATTTTAATAACCGAATATTGAGTTGTAGCCATACGAAAAATTTAAGTGAGAGAATAATAGAAGTACGACCTGTTGGCTGATGTATGCATATTAAGTGCGTTATCTTTTTCATAATGGCATATCGCATATCAAGTTTGTTTCGTTTATACGCAATAGAACCTGAGTTATACTTCGCTGTAAACGAGATTGATTACAACATAGCAGTACCACCTGTCGGCAGATATGCACCTCTTACATATCAAATTTCATTCAATTCTGTATTATGTGCGATTAAAACTCACATATAACCATACCATAAGTGGGAGGAATTTTATTATAGAAGCGTCATTAATCGGTTTCTATGCACACAAATTACATCAACATCGTGTTTTACAATTGCCTTCCCACATAACAAGTTTTTGCAGTTGTGAGCAATAGATGTTAAAATATATTGACCAATAAATTTGAGAAATCACCGTATAGCAGTGCTACATTTTGGCTGATATAAAACAAAGTTACACTGCAAAAAAAAAAAAAAAAAAAAAAAAAAAAAAAAAACTACTAAAAGTACAGACAAAATCTGGCAGCTGGGGTGCCAGTGTTTCTCCGTCAAATGTACAGGACAAAATTGTACTTTTAACGAAAAACCTGTTTGATTTACAGGATTCCTGTGTAAAATATATGTCAGTGATACAATTTTACAGTTTTAAACTGTATATTTGACGGAGAAATACGGGCACCCCAGCTGCCAGATTTTTCCTGTACTTTTAACAGTTTTTTTTTCAGTGTAATACACACCAATTTATGAAAAGTTACAACAAAATAAAATATTTTGTGTAATTATATTCATTGTTTCTTTATATAGAGCTGTAAAAAAATTTCTTATCCACAGACATACGGATATTTAATAAAAATTGTAAAATGACATCCTAAAACAAATGAATTCCTCGAAAACTGGGATTCGAAAATTTTTACGCATCCAACACTCTCTTCTATAAATACAGAACAAAGCAATACAATAATAAATTTCTGAAATTACCAATTTTTTTCTTCTTAGAGAATAATTAAAACATGATTTTCTATATTTAAAAAAAAAAAAAAAAAAAAAAACTGAATACAATTAAACATTCTATTTTTCTTTAAAAATGTAACTAATAAGAAAAGTGTGCAATAACAAAGAAATATTACACAATGAATAATTCGCTGAGTGATGATAAAATATATGAATGTTTAAGTTTTTATTTTTCACTATTTTTGAAAATGAACACGTTTCGTTTCTATATTTAGGTTAATAAGATACTTTATCTACACAAATCACTTCCGATATTTTCCACCAACAATATGGATAATTTCTATGTGTAACTTCCGTCTGTTTAAGTACTTGATAAGTATCATTCACATTCGTTTCTCTGGTTCAATGAATATCCGTTTGATGTGCAAAACTTTTAAATAAGAATGAAACACAATGATATTTTTGGGATATTTTGGTGTTAGTTAAGACTTATTAAAAAAAAAAAAAAAAATTAAAGCAATCAATCGAGACTTTTAAATTTCATTTTTAAAATTCTTGTAAGAATGTGTTTTTTTTTTTTTTTTTTTTTTTTTTTTGTTTATACTTACGATTTTTACTTTTTTATGCATCAAACGAATTTCTATTCAAACGATTTAATTATGCGCCTTCCCAGCGGTAACACGGTCGGTTGAGAGTCGAGCTCGTAATTGGAAGATTGCAGGTTCGGTACTCGAGCCAGCCAAAGACGTTGTGTACACTAATGATGGCTGGTGCACGTATAATTCGTCGTGGCCGCAATGTCCTCCATATTCCCATCCAAATTATACCTCTGGGAGTCATCGAAGCGGGGGACTCATCCCCTCCATAGAGGATCAAAATTGTGATGGCATGTCTTGGATCCTCCTTTAAAGGTAAGTCCCAGATCCATCCTCAATTAGCGCAGTACTAGTTCGGCGTTAAACCCAATGTACAATCAACAAAAATTCACAGAATAAAAATTGTTTGCTGAAACAACAAAAATTTTTATGTCAATCAATTTTTATATACAGGTTGATCAAAAACTGACCATCGATATTTGGTAGGGTGGTAAGGAATAGGAAAAGAAAACTATTTCACTAGGGATAGCATGGGCGCAAACAAGCGCACCATGTTGTAGGGACGCTTTATGTCCACAACTCACATTCACGATCAAAACTTTTTAATGTGTGCAGCTAGTCATCATTCGACAAGGTGACTTCGCAGAAGTAACAAAAACCAGTATACGTGGAACAAACTTACAGATCTGTATCTAACTTACGGTGTTGCATGGAAAAGCTGTCTTCCAGCTGCGGAAATGTATATAGAGTGTTACCCCAACTGGTGTTTGAAACAGCATCAAACGTTTTTATTTATTCACCAACAACTACTCGAAAAAGAACATTTGCTGGTGCTAATGTGGATTGGGGAAGATGCAAATAATAATTTTTTTCTCTATGATTGTAACTTGTGGACTTAAAGCACCCTCTATACCATCATTCGTTCGTTTGCGCCGCTGCTATCTTATCGAAAATAGTCTTTATTTACGATTCAATAACATCTCAGCCAATATTAATAACCAATATTAAACCACTCTATATTTACATTACTTAACAAAGTTTTGTTAACCAGATCAACAGTTTTAATTAAATTGTTTTGTTAACTCAACGAATATTTGTTTAAGTTAATTATCTTGTGTATTTGAACAAATAATTTTGTTGATTCAGTGTATAGTAATATCAGTATATAGTATATAGTATCAGTATATAGATGATTCAGTATATAGTTGATTCAGTATATATCAGTAATAGTATTCATAACTGTTTACAAAGAGATCTGTGATGTATCTTGTTGCAAAATCTGGTGACAGTGATTTTTGTTTAACCTCATATTTTTTTGCTCAATTAAAGCAAGTTCGTTTGGTTAACTGAACGTAATTATTGTCTATATGACACAATAAATCTAAAAATAGATCAACAAAATGAATTTGGGGTTTACAAACATGGTATATTTAACTAACATTCAGTTTTTCACACATATTTAAATTAAATTCATTGTTTCTCAAATAAAAATTAAATTATTTTTTTTTACTACATTATGATCAATGATATTGAATACAAAAGATATTGAACTAAAAAAATTATAAAAAGTTCCATGTTCCTAAAATGATTTATGTAAACAAGTTTTACAGTTTTGGCAGGAACCAATTAATCGCTCCCTTCATCTGGCAAAATATATTATTCAAAGAAATTAACAATAATAATAATACACAGCTCAAAACAAGTAGGGTATATTACGAGTTTTGTAGGAAACAACCATGCAACAGTCAACATGTTTAAGAAAAATGAAATAAATGAGATTAAAAAGAAAATTGTAACTTTTACAAAATTTTGGGAAAATACAAATTTTACCTGTGTAGCAAACGACTTGTTATTGACAAAGAGTAATAATTACAAGATAAAAAGTATTTTATATACCATGTTTTACAAATTTCTGTTGAATAATATAACGCTACCGAAGGCAGCGGGAATCAGTAAAAATTGGCTAAAAGTATTTTAAAAAATTCATTGTTATCGTGTTTTGAGCTATTATAAAAGTTTCAAATGGTAGCCCGGAAGTTAGTTAAAAATCGATTGCAAGCTTTGTACTGGTAACGCTGCCGAAGGCAGAAGGGCCCTGAAACAGTTGGTTAAAAGTATTTAAAAAATGCGTTTTCACCGTATTCTGAACTATTCTGAAAGTTTCAAATCTCTAGCTAGTCGGGAAGTTAGTTAAATAAATTTTCTGTTGAATCATATAAACGCTGCCGAAGGCAGTAGGGACCTGAATCAGTTGACTAAAAGCATTAAAAAACTGTATTGTCACCGTGTTCTGAGCTATCCTGAAAGTTTCAAATGTCTAGCTAGTGGGGAAGTTAGTTAAAATCGATTGCAAGCTTTGTGCTGGGCAAACAAACAAACAAGTATCGAAGTTAATAAAAACATGGTAAAAATCGACTTCCAGCCTTTCTTCTGCGGAAGGAAATTAAAAACAATTGATATGCGTTTGAAATAATGTTTTGAAATAATGAGCAGGATGCCTCCAGCAACATGTCTTAGTTAAATCAGTAGTCTGGAAGGACCACAGTTGTTTAGAGTCGGGTCAAATACAATGCGTTGTAGCGAAATCGCTAATAGTTTGTCAAAGTGCCTTTTCAGATTATGGAACTGGTCTTTGAAACTGGAAATATTTGCTAAAGATCAGGACATGGTCGTTCGCCTACAACAATAGGAAATTCATGAGGATCGCTATCTAACACTAACAACCAGAAGAAACTGTAATTTATTGAATTGAGCGCCATTTTATTTAAAACGCATAGTTGGAAGACTATTGGTACCAGAGTTTCCAATTAAACTGTTCAAAACTGACTCTGGGTTTGTATGTTCACAGGCATATACACTCCTGCTCAAAGATTTGCCAAGATTTGCAAAGATTAATTTTTTTTTTTTTTTTTTTTTTTCAATTTAAAAACTTATTTCTCGGAGAAATATTTTCAAACGTATTTATTTAAAGAACTGGGTCTTCTTAAAGTTTTTCAGTAACAATTGCTTTAAGACATCATTTAGGGGTCCGGTAACAAATTTAGCAAAATCAATAATGTTTGTTATCGCCCTGTATCGTTAAGTGAACGAAATGTACTATAACTTTAGGATATGTGAATACAGACACAATTTATATAGACCCAGTTCAATTTGTGGATGAATTTGTGTGGCGATAGCATTTTAAATAACGGAGATATAAGCATTTATTTTAAAACTCAAAAAGAAAAAAATATCGGCATGTTTTTTATTTATAATATACAGAGGTTTTAACGAAAATTACTCCAACCTTCAGTTAAATCGGAAAAAAAAAACTTTTGGAAACAATATATTGCAATCAGAATACAAATATCTTAAATATCTCATGAAATATGAGAAGTTTTATGAAAAAAGTTTAAACTGCGCATGGGAGAAATAAAAAAAAAAATATTTCATAGGTTGAATACTGACCAACTTTTGTCAAAAGTTCATTCGAATAAAGTAAAAATTAAGCAAATTGTCGGTAAAGAACGAGCCAGATTTTAGATATTTTCCAAGAGTTGAAATTTCATAAGGGGTTTTTCACGTGCAGCATAATTAATTTGAAGATCCAATTACTCGTATTTCAATCACGCTCCAAAAGTACTTTTTTGTAAAAAAAAACCCTTATAATCTTGTAATTCTAACATATTTTTTGTTTATTTAATAAGATTTGTGAGATAATAAGGGGTTTTTTCACAAACAAGAACTTTTGCAAAGTGATTAAAATAAGTGGATCTTCAAATTAAATACATGGCACGTGAAAAATCCCTTATGAAATTTCAATTCTTGGAAAATACCTAAAATCTAGCTCGTTCTTTTGCGGACAATTTGATTAATTTTTGCTCTATTCGAATGAACGTTTGACAAAAGTTTCTCAATATATCTAGCTTTCCATATATGTAATAAATTTTTTTCTATCTTTCACACATGCGCAGTCTAAAGGTTTTTGCATAAAAGTGCACATATGTTATGTCTCGTAGGTTTGCAACATTTGTTATGTCAGGGAACAACATACCCTTACTAAAACACATTTCTATTCAAGAAACCACATTTTTCACATGCACCAATTGTACATTATTTTGTTTACCAAAAAATATCGTCAACAGAATTTTATAATTCCTTGTTCGTTGCTTTTTTTTCTCATATGTTACGAAACCTATATAGCATATATCAGTCAACAAAACATTTATTCATCCGAAGTTTATACCAAAAATTATAATATCCCTGTCCCTGTCTTTAGCAGTGTATAAACATGTTCGCTGTAAATAGAGTCGTCTTAAAATTAGGCAGATTTGTGTCTGAAAAACCAATTCAGACACAAATGGGTCTGAAAGTGTCTGAAATTACGACATATTTCAGTTTGGAGACTAACGAGTGTATTCACCAATAACTTCAGCTCCCGGTTAAACACGAAAACTTAAAAAACGCATAAAGACAGGGTACAACTTTTCAGTAATATCTGATGCATTGCTTAATGTCATCTAGCGGTATTGTTACTTTCAGGCTTTTTAGCAGAAAACAACCAATCAAAGATTATATAAAATCTCCGTCGCTAGATGGCAGAAGAAGCCGGTCAATTTTTAGTTAGATAGCTTAACCTTGCATTTAGAGGCTTTTCAAGTGATTGCGTTGAACTGGGAGTTGAAGGTGAATATGGCTATTAGATTTAAGAATTTGTTTTATTTAGATGTTCGGAAATTAAGAAATTATACAGTTTAGGTACTTATAAATTCAGCCACTTGTATCACTTTGCTATGTTTTGAAATGAAATCTATTTTAAGCAACTTGCATATTATTTAAATTTCTTTTTAATTCCACTAAATTTGCTATTATTTCATTTAATATGTATTTAAGCTACAGTCGGCAGCAAAATTATTGAAGCGCTAGCAATAATTCCGACTTAAAAGATGGGCACATAATACTGTTTTGTTTAATAAATATTAATGGAGACATGATCTTAGCCTTATACTGTTTATAAAAAGGTAAGTTGATGATAAAAATTAGCGATCAAGCAAAAAAAAAAATATATATATATATATATGTATGAAAAGTGTGGATGACTGCTTCGATAATTTTGGTGCCGATTGTATATATAGCTATATCGAGCTATTTGGTATTATTTCATATAATAAGTATTCAGCTTGATGTTTCTTCGTGTTTCTGCATTGTCGAAAGAAGTTTTAAGTAATTTACCGAAAGAAATTATTACTGTGTTTTTGTGATTGTATTACAAGGTAGTGAGGCTTCACTCAATCAATTTTGCATCCAGGTGCTCGAAAAAGTTGAAGCTGAAGTTTTCAGCAAGAGATGGACTGGTTGAGGTAAGATTACTAGTCGAATTCAGTTTTAGATAGCGAAGATTTCAGAGAAAATGTAAGATCCTCTATAGAAGAGATGAGTTAGTTGAATATTACACTTACTTAACATTAAGAACTGTTATAAGTTATATTTAAGTAAAAGTTAAGCAATCGTTGGGAAAATCCATCCTCCTCTTTTTTTAAAGCTCAAGATAAAAATGTTTCGTTTTATAATATTTTTCTCGTTTGAATTATAGACATTTCCACTCTTAATTATAAGGAAACGTAATGAGGTTTCTCTAAACCTGCCGTTGCAGTATTTTTTATGCAACGTGTCACCGGGTGAATCCATATTGACCACCATTGCTTTTACAACAAATTAAGGCAATTATTATACTGCTAATCACGTAAGATGTGAATATTGAAAGCTCTTTTCTATCCTTATAATGGAGCCGTTGTAGACGGGTCGTTAAAGCACCGAGCTCGTGCTTGGAAGCCGGCGGAAGTTTCGAACCGACGGAAGACCATCGAAAAATTTAATAACGGTCGGTGCACAAAAAGTCCGTCATGGCCACAATGTCCAACTTGTTCCCATCTTACATAATAACTCTAAGAGTCACCAAAGCGGAAGGCATCCTCTCCGTGGAAGATCAAAATTGTGTTTGCATACTTTCGGGCCACATTTGGGAGTAAGTCTGAGACTGTCGCAATTGCACGTAGTGTACCATAAGTACGACGTAAAACTCACTCACTCACCCTATCTTATAGTATTTTAGCATGTTCATCAATTATAAAATGTGTATTGAATATTAAGTTTTAAATTAGTTTATAATTGTGTTTGCTGAAATAAAGATTTTGACTAACATAATTTTTTTTTCAACTTTGTAAAATAGCATTTTAATTGTAAAAATAATTTCTCGAAAGCTTATATCCAGGCAATCTTAGATTTGCTATTTTAAAACTTAAGAACGTGAGACTAATTTTTAATATGCTATGGACGCTAAATATATTCCAAATTGAAATTAGAATGGGAAATAATAATAAAAAATTATGTTGTTAACATAACGTGATCAACGTAAAAATCAACGTCATAAAATGCGATATTTCAATATTGGGTATTATTATTATTATTATTATTATTATTATTATTGTATATTTTTCTTTTTGCACTTTGTGGTTATTTCATATATTTTATTCACACTGAGATGAAACGATAATTTTTTATTTAACACTACAGGACTACACAAAATGTTTTTCTTTCAACAATATCAATATTATCAAGAATAGGCCACATTAACTCTACATTTCATTTCAGCAGCTTTTAGTTTCTTATCATAAGAGATAACATAGATTAGATATCATTATCAGCTTTATATATATTGTAAAATTTTATATTATTATTGTATAATTTTATGCCATTATTAGATAATTATGGCATTGTTATTTTGCAAAAGTAGACTACTTGTTTAATTAAAAAAACTTATAGCTGTTTCGTTTTGTATGAACGTTATGTTTTGTCTATGAGATTTACATTCACAAGAAATGAATCTTTATATATATATATAGATATTAGTTTACCTAATATGTGTTTTTTGATAAGAGTTCAATCATTAAACAAATTTTTCGACGTTAGTATTCATTTATAAAATATAATAAAGATTATTTTCTGATGTTTAAAAATAAATTGTTTTCGTTTTTGTTGGTCCATTATTTATTATTCCCAGCGGGAAAAAAAAAAAAAAAAAAAAAAAAAGACTCAATTATTTAAATATATTTTTTTTTTAAATGCAGTAATGATTTGTGATTGCTCTCTAATTTTGCTCAAACGACTCTTTTTCTCAATAATTTTATTCTAATTTATTATCTTTCTTTCAGAATAAACTTATTATTCCCCCTCGCTTCTCAAACCATGAATCTCCAAACCAGCCACGCAAACTACTCAACTCTAACGATTGCCACCAGTTTTATAAGACACCGGGCATGCCTTTGCCACAAATCTACTTCAGTAAAGGGAGGGTCTTCTGAAATATCTTTGGGGGATTTAAAACGAAAGTACCATTAAAGGGGAGGGTTTTAAGATTTAAGAGGGTATTTATTTCATGTGCAGTAATTGAAATCAATGATGTGATCGGTGTGGAATAATTAGAAGAGCTTAAAACGGTAATTATTAGCGTCTCCCTCCCTAATTCGAACATTTTCGTTGTGATAGAGCTTCCTTATTGAACTGAAGGTAACATGGGACTTATTAGAGTCGTCTGATTTATTCTCGATACATTACGCCGGCTCCCAATTTGATGTTAAGTGTCTAATAACACACACTTGGGGAGACCTTTTGTTCCTTATTAAAATTCTTCTTTCCTGTGTAGGTGCGTCATGAGGCGGATTAAATGAGCGGAGTGATGTAAAGTTAGGCAGTAATTTTTAAACATATTGATTCCTTTTTTGGCGCTCCCGGAAAGTGATTTTATGTCGGGAATGATAGGTTTGTATGTCGAAGTTGTGGCAATATAAAGAACTAAATAGGTGGAATTATTGTCGGTTTGAAACATTGTTATCCAATGATTTTACTGTGATTTTTAGTGATGTTATTTTTTATTTTCTATACAGTTTCGCCAATAGTACTATTGCTTGGAATATTTTAAAAAGTTCTGCGTTTTATTTATTTTAGTACATAGAGAACGTTGCAAATGATCTCAGTTAAAAATGTTTAATTCTAAACATATCTTTTAAAGTACATACTTTTTCTAACTGAAGAACAAACAAAATAAACTTTACTTAATGCAAATGTTGTATAACATGTACTTTTTTAACACACATTTATTTAATACTATATATGAACTTTCTCAATATATAAAAAATTTTCAATATAAATAGAGTGTTTGTAATAATTTTAAACGAAAATTGATTTTTTTTTTTTTTTACTATAGAGAAAACTAGTATTCCGAATATATTGTAGATAAACACATATTGCCTATTTCAACGTTTTTTGTTATAAGGAGAACATGTGTTTAAAATTTTTATATGTTTATCACTTGCAAGACAGCAGTATAAGAAATTATGTTATATCACGAATAAATTAACCGATTGATTAATTTTTTTCATTTTAAATTTTAAATTAGCTTTTTATAACTGAATTTTATGCTATATAATTTCTAGCTATTTGTATACAGAGAATAATTCCTGTAAATTGTAACTTTATATATCTATATTTATTACTGGTTTTAATGTTAACATTTTCTTGTGTGTGTGTGTTTTCTTTCTTTTTTTCCACTCGGATTTTTATAGGACATTTTATTGATAATTGATAGCTATCTAAAATAAAACTTCAACTTTTTAAAGATTCTAAGTCATACACGAGTTTCCATTTATGCTTAATTTTATTTATTTATATTTTTAAAAATGGCACTTACCAAACTTCAAATTTAGTAGAAATACATGCGACATATATATTTTAAATTATAATACACATTTAAAAAGCTTCCGATTTGTTGGAAATGCATGCTACATTTGTATTTTGAATGTACTTTTCACAGGGAAGTGATGATAGCATCACATTCATAAATTTTTAAAACATAGAACTATATGAAGTAATAATAATAATAATAATAATAATAATAATAGCGCACTCCAAAATATTTGTGAGTGTATGTTGGTAACTTTAAAGATATTTTTTTAAAGAAAATTTAGTTGAATTTTGAGTTGGATTTGTATACTTAAATTTACATAGGTTACATTTTATTTTAAATTAAAGATGCAATATTCTTTTGCAGAGATATTTTTTAAGTCAAACACAACAATTAGTATTTTTTAAATGTTTCTTTCATTACTTTTGTAAAATATATAAATAATTAAGTAATATTACATTGCAAATTCAACAAACATTTAACGTTCTTTTATGTCGCAGCTAAAAAAATGCACTTTTAAATTTAAAAAGAATATATATATATATTTAAATTTTGATATTAATAAAATTCCCGAAATGGATCAAAATATTTTTTTGCCTGCATGATAAAGTATCACCTTTAAAATATTTATTCGCTGCGTAATTACCATTTGCAATTATTCATGTACTAATAATTGTAAAAGTAACTTTCCATTTCATACAATAAAAAACATTAATAATTTTAATCCTAATTGCATAATTTTTACCTTTATGAGTAAGATATATATTGTAGTATCTCTATATTTCAAACTAGACTGAAGCTAATTATATTGCAATAATAAGTACTTTATGCGACTTTAATTCCTAAAATTAATGCGCAGCAATTTAAATCATTGTTTAAGCCTGAGTCCAGACAATAACAATAATTATGATACAAAAGCAGTGCATGTATCGAGAATTTTAAAAATTAATATAACCTTTACATTTCCAGTCAAATAAATCTGGCTGCATGAAATATGAGATATTTGTTGCAATAGCAATTTAACCAAGCGGAAAGAAATAAATGTAATTAATTTCATAGCTAAATGAATTCAGAAATAACGGGAAAATCGGGAAAATTAGCATTTTACAGGCATATTCATTATGGAAATTTTACGCCACTGTACCTCGCAGCATATTATTTGGGACACAAGAACAGTGGGATTGTGTGTGTTTTGACTAATCGTCTGCAACTGCAGGACCCCTCTGTTCAGACATACAGACAGTTATTTTAGATGTCACAGAAAAGCGCCTAAAATCTTATTCTGATTTATGATGCGCGCTATTAGATTCCAACTGTGTTGCATAAATTTGCCATGGAAAATGACTGAAACTTGCAAGATTTTCATGCACGAAATAACTTACGGTCATTAGTTAGGGCAAAAGAGAGACTATTCCAATTAAAGGAAACTTTTACAAATGAAAGTGAGATTATATTTTTGCTTTAAGATTTCAATTACAGTGAATGAGAACAATTTGAATTAATAATAATAATAATAATAATAAACATATTTCTAATGTTTTCAGGTTTATAAAACTGTACTTAAATTGAGTGTTTCTTATTAGAAGTTTTTTCATAATAATGAAGTGTGACTTGGAAACAAAATGATGTTGTTATTGAATGTATTTATAATTGATACTGCTAAATATTAAAAGATTTTCTACAAAATTGTCATTTAATAATAATCTTTTGAGTAAGTGTGACAACAAAAACAATAAATAAATTAATTAATAAATAAATAAAAGAATAGGGAGAAAAAATATATATTTATATTGTATATTTATTCAATTTTACTTAAAAGGAAGCAAAATTCAATTATCGCCTATTTTCTGTTTTAAAGAAAAAATATTTGTAGATTTTTTCAGAAAGTATAACAATAATTAATGAAAGTAAATATAAATAAAGCAAAGAGTTTGTCGGGAACACTTCCGGGTGGACCACTCCTATTTTTGATTGGTCTAGATTTAACTATTTTGGTAATGAAAGTTGGCCATTTTTTTTTAGTAAAAAACTCATGAATTTTTTTTTAAACATACAGCATAGATGTTATACGTTTTAAAAGAGCTCTAAAAATTTTTCATTTTTTGGTGGACGTTATATATATCAAGTTATTAACGATATTACGTTGCAAAGTTTTCTTTAATTAATAAAAATGCGAAAATAAATATTAGTTATAATTTAATAGTTGCAATATATATATATATATACATATACGAGTTCTTTTTTTTTTTTTTTTTTTTTTTTTTTTTTTTACAAATAAATACATTTAATTAAACGTGAACATTAAAAAATTGTAAAAAAAAAAATAAACTATGCATCTCACAAAAATTGAGGTCATTATCACTTTAAAATTTTCCACACATTAATAAGGTGCTAGTGTAGTTTTATAGCTATAAGATTCAACAAAATTTTAAAAACATGATATACATATATATACATATTATCTTATAATTATTTATAATTTTGTTGTCATTTCGGCGATGAGTTGATATGGGTATCACAAGTGCATAAGTAAACATTTTGGCGAGAAACGTCCGAGCTACTTCAGTGCCAAATTTCAATATCTGTGAAGAAGTCCAAGCTCTTTCAATGTTTTTGGACAGTTCTCTCAATTTTATTTTAAATATTTTTGTAATGCGAGTGGGGGAAAAATGCAAAGCATTTTTTTTTAATTGGCATAATTATACAAAATATCTACATGTAAAATATTATGCGTTTTCCGTTCGGTTTATTATCAAAAAGAAATTGGCTAATGCAATTTTTCCTGTATTATTGACATTTCTATAAATTAAATTATCCAGTACCAAGACGTTGCGGCAAAGAAGCCTTTGCCAAAGTCAGCGAGGGCCCGAAGCGAAGTTTTTAAGCAATTTCAATGTATTTTCTTTTTAGTTTTAATTTGTAGAACGGTATAAAATATGTCGATTCTTTTTTTAATTCATTTAAATATAGTAACCAGCGTGGCGGGGAAATGCCTGTAGTAATGAATATAATGACAGTGAAAATATTTCTAATTGGCATGTAAAGCCCGCATTTTACATAATTAGGGTACCAAAGAGTTCTTTTATTTTTCTTTTCTTTTTTTTTTTTTTTTCCAAATTTACGGAAGTATATTACCACGTCTAAAGTATGTTGCCATTCCTATTATTCCTTACTTGGACGATAAAAAAAATTGTTTAAATTATTTAATACTTCTTTTTGTTGTAACCTTGATTTCGACAACTTTCGAAATAGATTCTATAAACTGTTCTAAAAATCTGTTACATTATACAGTTAAATACTATTCGTTGAATAATGTTTCAAAATTTTAGTTAAAATTTTAGAGCCGCAAGATTACAAAGCAAAATACTTATGCTAAATACTAAATACTTTATATACTATAAATTATTAAATACTTATATGACTTAAGTCAGACAAAGCATAACTCACGGGGTAAACATTTTTTTTAAACACGCACAGTAACTGAAAAAAAAATTTAAATACACTCTCCAAAATATTAAATATTTATCCCTAATTTAAAAGTATATAACAATATAAGTTTTGCATTGTATCGAAAGGAATCCAAGAGTTGTAAAAATTGATTATACAATGTATCGATGCAGAAATATATATTACATAATTGGAAAAAAAAAAGGCCTTCAAAAATTCTTAATTTCAAAATATATAACTCAAAACACGATCCATGTTTATGATAATTAAAATAAATACATTAGAAACACGTGAAGGTTTTATATAATTTTAAGCATTATAAATTAAAATAGGAATATTTTAAAGGATCTTTTTAATGCAAAATTATAAATATAATAAAAATAATTACAAATATTTCTCAACATTTACTATGTATTTTCTAGACATAAACTGTTATTAATTTGCTCAGTACGTCATTAAATACGAAAATTCTTGATATGTAATTTTAAATATTATGGTAATGATAAATGAAATGAACAGTATTAAACTAATTCTCGGAAATAATTATAGTCATAATGGTTATCTAGAATGTGGGGAATGACTTCAATTCCACGTTAAAATTCAATTGAAATAAACAAATTATCGAAACATAAATGATATATTCATACGCTCCTTTAAGCATTTCTTGGTATGATATGTATTCATATCACAATATAATTTATGAATACAGTTTAACACATATCGAACAATACACATGATATGATTAAAGTAGAATACCTTTGTGGTAATATTATGTGTCCTATATCTCAAATTTTTATTTTCAGCAAAAAAAGAAAAAAAAGAAAGTCATATCTTACCATTAAAAGTGAAATATTTATCATCATATAAACATATGTGCACTTACCTAAAAAAGAAAGAAAAAAAGTCAACAGAAAAAAAGTCAAAAATTAATATTACAATGTATATTTATATATTAATTACATTTAAAATTATTTAGAAATGTGAACCAGAAAGACAGACAAAACTAGTTTTTATTTTCAGTTATTTGTGTTTGTTATTTATAATAATTAGCCATATATTTTAATTAATTGCCAGTCGTTTAAACTATACAAAATTTTACAAACTGAAAAAAAAAATATATGCAGTGTGTTTGAAATACACTTATACAACCAAAAATATTTTAGAAAGCACTCTAAATAATGCTTTACTAAAAAAGATTATCTAAAATAGGGCATAAAAAAAGTATACGTCCTTATTTTGCTTTTTTCTTCTATTTTTAGGTACGTGAAAACATATCAATATACTTTTTTTTTATGTTCTAAACTAAAAGGAAAAAAATTATTAAACTTTTTTATGCAGAATCATTTAAAAGAGCTCTTTCTTTTATAAGAAAAATATTTAAAATTTTCTATTAAAAGAAGATTATGAATGAAATATAATATAATAAAATTTTGTTTCCCGATTTAGAATTACAGTCCTTTTTTCATTTTGTTCGTAAATACGTTAATATACGTATATCAGACACGCATTTTCTTCGATTAAATATTCTGAATTTCAGAAATAAATTTTTATAAAAAAACCATTTTAAACTTTTTACCATGGCAACACAAATACACTTTATTGAAATATGAAATATTACAAAATTTCTCTTATTTCGAAAATTATAGATTGATTATGATCGATTAAAAACTTTTTTAATACAACAAAATTAACAATAACCACTCAGTACTTATGTATACTTAAGTATTTATTATTAAATTACAACATGTCACCAAAAACGAAATAATTCATGAATTAACTGCATTTTATGGCGTTGTAAATGGAAATGGTACACTTAGAGCCCCTTAAAAATAATATATAGGTCGGCGCATTGCCGCCATTTAGTTGCCTCGAAGGAGGACAGCATTCCCATCTGGCGTCCTTTTCGCTTAACTAGCGATTTTAAGAAATCTTGATCTGAAGTACGATCGGTCAAGACGGTCAATAGCAATAAGCGACAAGTAATATCCCTAACAACACATTTATACACAGTACATTCTTGGTATGTTTTGTAATGCTCGGGATATTGTGTGAATGTACTGGGGATAAGATGTGTTGTTAGGACTGTTTCTGTTTCAAATACAAATCCTAACTTTTTGAAAAAAAAAAAAAAAAAAAAAAAAGAGCTTACTGTTTAAAAGTGGAAAATCTTTATTTATTTACTTACTTTTTCTGCTATTTCTAGCATATACTATTCATTTAAAAAAGAACCTTAAAGTAAATGTAATTACGACATGGAAACAAAACAAATTTATTCGACCCCAGAAAATGTCGCCAAATCTCAAACGCACTGCAATAAAAGTTCTTCTTTAATTAATTTATGGTTATTAACATAAATATTATGATTAAAATAGCACATTCTTTGTATTTTTACATTTTAACATATAAAAAACACAAAGAAAAATATTAGTAAATAAAAGTTATACTATTTTACTCTTCCTAAATTATCGTATGGAAATTTGAATACTTTATGTTCTTTTCTTGAGTGATTATAGCAATTTATCATTAAACAATCTCCCATATGATAATTTACCGAGATAAAAATATGAATAATGATTAAAAAAGTAACTATAAATTATTACAAGACGATAGAAATAACGGCAGTCATTTATTTATCTACGAAAAACTTTGGGTACATGTGGCAACCCTAAGGCAACAAAATGACTGATGCGCCACCTCGTATATATAGGAGCCTTAGTTACACTGACAAGAAAACATTCAAAAGGTGTCGTCTTCAAAAAATATTGAAAACATATATGTGATTCTATTCTTCATAAAACTCCAGAAATTGAAAAAAATATCGGCTGAAATGAATTGCAGTGACCACAAAAATATATCAAAATTAGGCATATTTGGCGATTTAGCACAGTTAAGCGTTCAGTTCGCTAGCACCGAGATTGCCGTGTACGAAAAGAACTGTGTTTTGTTTCTCCACCAACTACTCAAAATTAATCGTCTAAAAATGTGAAATCGCCAAATAGGCTTAATTTTGATAATATTTTGTGGTCGCTGTAATTCATTTCAGCCGATAATTTTTTCACTTTCTGGTGTTTTAGGAAGAGTAGAATCACAAATATCTTTTTCAATATTTTTTGAAGACGACACCTTTTGAATGTTTCCTTGTGAGAAAAAATTTTGTGACTGAAATATAGAAATTAAATTGTGGCTCTATTAAAAATATTTCCATGTCATGCTTATAAATTCTAGTTTCCATTGAAAGCGAGTTCTACAGAGTGTCCTAAAATTTCCAGTACTGACGCTGAAGTATTTTTTATTTACAAAACAACAAACCTTAAAACGATTAATTTTATGCTAATGATAAAAGGCACATTTAAAATAACGGAGGAAAAAATACAGAACTTACATTTATAATAAATGTTCAAAATGTCCACCCTTTTCTAGGAGGCAAAGCTGAACTCATTTGCGCATGTGTTTAGAAACGCGTCTTAACTTGCTGGTAGTGATTTCTTGTAGAGAAACCTGTACACACCTGCACAGAACCTGTATTACGAAATTGTCGAACGAGCTGATATAGCGTATTTTTACTCGGTATTGCATCATCTGGATATTTATATCGCCAAACAACTTTACATCTTTCATGCGATTTACATTCAAAATAAGCTTCAAACAGCGTAATTCTCTGAATTCGTGATAAAACCATTTCACTATGAAGAACAAAATAACAAAAAACTTTATTCTCACACAACTTGAGCGAGAAAAGAAACAAACGATAAAAATTTAAGAATCGATGCAGTAATAAGCAGACGATAAAATTTAATATTTAAAAGAAAATCATGGACACAATGAGTTCTTTAAGTTGGAGTACTGGAACTTTTAGGACACACTGTAGAAGCCCTATTAGAATGCTTGAGCGTTTGCCTATATTATCGAGATCAAACATATTTAAGATCTCTGCAAATAAATGTGAACACATGAGGCGAGTTTTAGAAACTGTAATTCGAATTTATGACACAATTCTAAGAAATCAAGCGAGAATTTCTCATAATATAAAGAATTTATAATATCCAGAATATTGTTTCACCATCTAGAAATGTATAGACTAGAAATTCTCTAACATTTCGTCTATTCAGCTTATTGCCTTACCTTAAAGGCATAGTTCGAAAATTTACATTTCTATTACAGGGATTCAGAAAATGACAACATTTTAGATGAAGGCATTATAATTTTTTCGCAGTGTACATTCCAAAAATGGTATACGTTATCAAAGAAGATAATTCAGACCAAAGAAAACAAATTTGTGGTACTTGGAAAAATATGAAACAGTTGAACAGTTTTTCAGGGAAAATTATTTTCAGAATTGACTTGAAGCTACTTTACATCTATTTGGTGGGTCTGCAAAAGAAATCTAACGGCGTTGAAATTTATAAAAGTCACAATTGAGTGAGAATGAGCCATGACCCAAAATTTAATGTTTGTTTAAGTTTGTGAAGCAATAACCGTATTATCAATATGGTTAATAAAACAATAACTACCGTTTTCAATAGTATGTGGACTAGAACGATAATAATTTTGAACATCTTAGAGTCGACAGAAATTATGTACAATTTCTGTCAATTTCTGTGTAATTTAAATGTAAATTATCTTAATGTATAAAGCCTACGTTTCACGGGATGGCTCTAAAACTAACTTTATAGAGAAAGCTTTATATATATATATATATATATATATATAGAGAGAGAGAGAGAGAGAGAGAGAAGTAGAGAAAGAAATATCTTATCTTTGGTTTGGAGGAGAAAAATAATGGAAGGAGGATGATTTAACAGAAAAAAATGACGTTAGAATTGTAACAATGTGTTGAGAAAAAAAGAAATTTTATCCGTGGTTTGAAGCAAATAAAATAAGAAAAAAAAAATAACAGATGAAATTTTATTTATGTATCTCCATTTGGTTGTTTGACAGTTTACTTTCTTGACCGTCGCTATAAAATGCTAAATTATGATTAAAACATTTAGCTAAATTAGAGGAATATTATTATAAAATATTAAAAGAAAAAAAGAAAAAAAAAAAAAAAAAGAAAGAAAAATGATGATAAGTTTAGTCTTAAAAAAAAAGGTATTTTTTTCTGAATCAGATAGGTAGAGTTAAAAAAAAAAAGTAATAAATTTGGGATATTTCAGTATTATCTCTTCCATACATAAACTAGCGATAATTTTGAATAAATTTGCACTGACATTTATTTTCATAAATATATAATCTTGAATAAAATTTCTTTACTTAAATTCCATTACACTGACAAAAAACACAGTTAAATTTATATAATCGATTTTTTCATTATTAGCTACGTATCATGACATTTAGTAACAGATTGATTTGATATGGCGAATATGACAAATTTGATGATAATTCATTTGAATATATTGCTCGATAGGTAGGCAAAGACCGACTAGTAGGCGAATAAAAACTGATGTTGTGATCATTCAAGTTGCGTATACGTTTTTTAAGAACATCCTGTATTACCAAATCTTATAAAAAATACTTGCACTATCTCTGATCTTTTTTAAATGAAGAAATTCACTGTACATATATTGTGAGAAATATATATATATATATATATATATATATATATATATATATATATATATTTAGAATGCTCTGTAAACAAATTAATTTAATCAAGAACATTGCATACAAGCATATTTGGTAGACAATATTTGAAAATGTGTTTAAAAGCATTAAAAATTATATATCTCCTTGTATTATTACAACATATTAATCCGTTTCCAAGGGTTACATTCGAAGAAAAAACACTGAGATATTCATAAGCATTTATCTTATAATACCCGATTCTCCTTTTCGATAGTGCGCAAAGCGTGCAGCTGCTGCCAATTTTTTGAGTTAGTATTCTGGGAGCGTAAGATTCCCGATAATAAATGGGATTTCTTGCTGGAAAAAGGGAGCCAAAGGAAACGCACTTTCTTTCCATGACTGATGACTCTGATTAGAGCGTCATGTGGGTCAATAGCTACTTTCCTTGATGTCGAAAGAAATTATTGTTAAGACTAGAAAATTATAATGAAATAGCACACCGTTTAATGATATTTAATGACTTCATTGTTGTTGTAATAAGAAACTGTTTGTATATTTTTACATTCTTGTATTTACAAAAGATTGGATACGTAAAAAAAAAAAAAATAACTTTTCGGTTTTTAAGGGTTTTATATGTTCTAAAATGTCTTAAACGCGTTTTGACTTTTTCATAATGCCCTCTCTTTGGGTGTCTGCAGCTCTGTGATAAATTTTTTTGTTGTAGGTCTAGTTTAAGAATTAGTGCACACAATATCGTAAAAACTGCATTAATGTGCACCTTAACATAAAAAGAGTGAACAGAAGATCCTTTGTCCTGAGAATATTAAAAGAAAATATAACAACGTAAAAGGGAGTACAAATTAAAGAAAGTTAAAACCTATCAAACGTACGTTTCGCAACCTCTAATGCTCCTTGATCCATACAAGTAGAAAAATCTAAATAACTTCTGCATGTGGTCTTATGTGTACATGCCGAACTAAATCATTTTTATAATTCGTTTGGGAGAAAACAAGGCGCCTCCAAAAAAATGGAGATATTGAACGTTCTGCTACAGCTAAACATAGTTGAATTAATAACCCCAATTTTAATTTTTTGACACATTTATTGCTCAAAAATGCACTTAAATTCACGATCTGGACATTCTATATCTACAAAGACTTAAATTTCTCTGTAAATAATCCCTCAGGCACACCAAAGTTCGCCAAAATTTAGCTTTAGTTTATTCAGAAATGTAACTGTTCCGCTTATCTTCTCATTCGAAATGGTTTCTGCACCAAGTCGGTTCTCTCTTCAATCACGTAACTCTAACTTTCAGATTTTTCTATTAATACATTACAAAAGTTGCCTTTCTTTGTCCGTCGTTGCACCACACTTGCTTAGAAAGCACAGTATTTTTAATTTTCTTTCACCTAGTTTTTTTATATATTTAAAAAAATATTCTACAAGTGCGGATGAAGGAACTTTAGAAGTTCCAAAACGGCTATTTGCTAGTTTTTTATTTTATTTTATTTTTTTATTTGTTCTCCTTTTATAATTGTTTTATTTCCCTTTAACCTTAACATAAATTGGTGTCTATTGATTTTGGTGCATATCGACTGACAAGTGATGCATTTCTGCTGTAGTTTAAGAGAAGGTTATAGCTCATATCTATAGCTTTTAAATGCTCCAAGATGAATGGGGGAGACACTTTGACAATCGTTACGAAATAGAACGTTGAATTAGTTTTGGTGTATATTAGACGAAAGGTAACGCTTTTGTTATATTTTCTATTTTCTATTATGTCTTTATATCAGCATCTAGTGGTTGAAATTTCACTAAACTATATATGCATAAAATTTATTATGAGAATTTGTGTTGATTGAATTTTTCTATGTGTTAATCGCTAATTGGCGCTGTTATGTAGAACAATGTCGAAGAAAAATTTCGTGATAGCCAAAATGTGTTCGTTTTGATGTCATTTTTTTAATTTTCAGTTGTCGAATTTTCTCTAAAAGTAAAATATGAATTAATATTTTATAGCCAGTTTTCACAATTATTTGATTTTTACAAGTTTTATATATTGTTCATTCTAGCTTCCAAGTTACTTTAAATTCACTGCAATAATTCTTTTAAAATGTAAAAATAAAAACTTAAGTAAAAAATCATTTATTAAGATTAGAAGATTTTTATTGTGAAGTCCTAAAAATCATAAAATAAAAAATTATTGAGGTAAAGACATGCTATAAAGAAATGAAAGTTTTAACACTAATGAAATTTTAGAGAAAAATATAGATATTTCCATTTTGCAAGAGATGAAATTTTTTAAATATTCAAAATATTTTTTTAAACATTCGAGACCAATATTCTTAGTTATTAGTTTTTTGTATAATTATTCTTTAAGCCATAAATTTCAGAGGTCTCGTAAGCTTTTTAAAATATTTTGAATAATTAAAAATTTTCATCTCTTGCAAAAGGGAAATATCTATATTTTTCTCAAAAATGTCATTAGGGTTAAAACTTTCATTTCTTTACAGCATGTCTTTACCTCAATAATTTTCCATTTTATGCCTTTTAGGGTTTCGCAATAAAAATTTTCTAATCATAAAAAATGATATTTTTTTCTTAAATATTTATTTATTTTTTTTTTTTAGTTATAAATAAAGCTTCTTAAAAATCTAATCAAAATTTCCTAGGATACTGTGTAGCCAACTAAAGATTTTCTTTTAGATACTGACATTTTTTTTTTATTATTATCTGAAAAACAATAGCACGTCGGCCTTCGAGAATCGAACCCACGACCAACGCGTTATCAGCATAACATTCTAAATAAAAGTCAAGGAACAGTAAAAAAAAGTCAGAGAATATGCTAGAAAAATCTAAGTAATGCAAAAAAATATTGTTCTAGAATGTTTTTCGAAATACTTTGAATATTTAAGAATTTTCATCTCATGTAAAAGTGAAATAACTGCATTCTTCTTTAAAATTTTCTTATTGTTGTAACTTTTATTTTTTATAGCATGTTTCTGCAAGAATAAAATTTTATTTTTTGCTTTTTAAGGCTCCATAACAAAAATTTTCCAGTTTTTTTTTTGTTTTGTTTTTTGTTACTAAAAAAACTTAAGAAAAAAAAACTAATCCAAATTTATTAGGACACTGTGTAGGCCATGAAAGGTTTTGTTTTTAACAAATGACACCTTTTTTATTAATTACTCACAAAAAAGTAACACGTTGACTTTTGAGGACGGAATCCATCGTTATCAATATGACGCTTTAACCAACTGAGCCATTGAATGATGTAAAAATTCCTTACATTTACTTTAAAGTGGAAGGTTTTTTTAGCATGACACGAAGACGGGATGACAAAATCCAATTTGAAAAATAAGAAGTTTCTAAAAGAATATTTATTTATGTATTTTTTACTTAAAACTTTTTATTTGTTTCTTTTTTTCACTATCAAAAATATTTTGTGATTTTTAATATCTAAAAAAAAAAGTTTCTTAAAAAACTCCTCAAAAAATTCTTAGGATACTGTATAAGTAACGAAAAATTTTCTTGTATCAATCGACACTTCTACTAATTATCTGTAAAAAAAAAAAAAAAAAAAAAAAAACACGCCGGACCTTCCGGGGACCGAAATCTCAACCACCGCGTTATTAACGTGACGCTCTAACCAACTAAATCAAAGAGCGGCTAACAGAATGGTTTATATTTACTTTAAAATGAAGGCGCTTTGTTTACTAGCGTGACACAAAGACATGATTACAAAGTCAATTTCATATAAAAAGCTGCTAATAACAGTTATTCTAGATTCGAAATTCCTAAAGTGAATTATGAATAAAATACTAGAAAAAACAGTAATTCTTTTTTAAACGCCAATTTAATATATATACAGTCGGTAACAAAAGTGTCCGAACACTAGCGAAAATTCCCATGTAAAAAAAGTACACTTCATACGGTTTTGTTAAATAAATCCTTATCGAATCATGTTCGTACACTGACTAAGAACAGGATTCGACAAGGATTTATTTAACAAAACCGTATGAAGTGTACTTTTTTTACATAGGAATTTTCGCTAGTGTTCGGACACTTTTGTTACCGACTGTATAGATATATATATATATATATTCACCAAAGGGAAAAAGAAACAAATCAAGTTATTTAAATGATTTGTTAGACCAATATTGGGGAATTAAAAGATCAACAACACTGCTTGAATTCATATCAATGATTCTACTTAAAAAATACATTAAATGTCTATTTTTACACATCCTTTGATATAAATAATAAAAAAAAAAAACTTGATTAATTTTGTGAAATTAGCAGTATAAAAGAAAAAGGTAACAGCTAATTAATTTTACCTTTAAGTATTAAAAAAATAAACCCATTACCAAACTTCGTGTAATTATAAAAATTGCTTTGAAATTGACATATATGCTTAATTAATTCTTTCAAAAAATAAAGATGGAGTTGGCTAGAACTTTTTTTTTTTTTTTTTTTTTTTTTTCATTCTTCAGGTTGAAAAATTAAAATAAAACTTTTATAAAATAGAGCAAACGATAACAGTTTTACAGAAGTACAACGAAGCGTAAAATACCTCTACCGCAAATTGCTATTATAAATTAAAATACGCGTAAAATCGTTTGTAAAGTTTCTAAAGCTTGCTTAAAATTTATAATCTTTAGATATTAAAACAAAAACTGATTTTTTTTTTATTATTATTAATTTCTATTAAATAAATAAACAAAAGAAGTTTTAATGTAGGTAAAATGGTTTAAATTTGTTCAAATTTTATTTTAATAGAGGTAGTTCTTCCATTCTAAATTAAAATAATAACACAATTTCATGTACTGAAATAAAATTTTCATTTTCATTTCGGCAATATCGATTTATTTAAGAAACAGGAAGTGAAAATTGTATAAAATTGAAATATTAATTATAAAATTAAAACTGAAAATTTTAAACATTTAAAGTTCTAAAAATGGTTCAGTCAATTTGTACACATTATATGTTTACGGAATAAATAGCTAAATTTAATGGAATAAGGATAACGATTTGTAAAAAAATACATCATTGTTATATAATTAACCTTGTTGCATTTCAACGCTTATATCTGCAAAATTTTAGATTTATAAATTATAAGAAAATGCTTTAATAAAAAGATTTTCAATTTGAAAATAAAAATTATTTTTTATATCCACCTTCCCCTTAAATATAATTTTTATCACGAATCACTAATAACATAACATTTTCTTATAAAATCAATTAGTATGAAGAGTTTTGTTGAAACCATTGTTGATGGAACCATTTTATTGAAAATTTCGCTGTTAATATTTGTTTAGCTTAATGCGTTTGATTAGATACAACAGAGTAGAGATTATAAAAAGTCTCTAAAGACAAATATTCACACATTTACAGTTAACTTTAAATGGAAATTTAAAACTAGTTCAAATGCATAATAGGCATGATGTAATATAGATATCTCCACAAACAGAAAACAGTAACACATCTAATTTGCTTCTTTTCGGTACAATTTGCCTTCACACCAAAAAAGAACGAATAGAGAAAAGGAAAAATTTAATGGTTTCTTGGCGTGATTTTCAAAAATGTTTTGGGATGTTTTATTGTTTCTAAATGGAAAAGTATGACAATTAGACGTAAACTATTTTGTTTGTTTCCTAACTTTAAGTTGGTTATGCTATACTTTCTAACCACAAGTTTGTTTAAATGGCATCATAAAAATCATAATGAAACGAATAATAAAACGAATTGAATGGTAAATTGAATTAATGGGAATAATGTTAATAATAATGTGAATAATACCGAATTTGAATGAATAATTAATGCGAATAATACAAATAATTGCTTTAAGTAATATAAACACTATAATTTTGAATAATTCATTGAATACTCATTTCTTATCCTGAATGTCATAAATATTTAAATAAATGATTTTTTTTAAAGTTTCTTTTTTTAATTTTGATTACAAATTTTAAAATTACTATGAAAATTTCCCTTAATGTTTTACGAATCATTATAAATGCATTTGACAAACAATAATTTACATGAATTACCATTTTTAAATGCAGATAAATAATTTTTAACAAAATAACAAAGTTATGTTTGGGTAAAAAGTAATTAAACATTTTATGACATAAAAATTATTTTTAAAATTTAATATCAGGAGTGGCGCTCGTTAAATATGCTTCATTTGTTTTACAGTTTTTCTCTTTCAACTTTTCCTTAATATATAACGAATCATTAGTTTCTGAAAAACTGAATATTATATTACAAAGTCACGCACAGAAATTTAAAATTCTTTTGAAATTGGGCTTCTAACACATCATTAGCATGAGATGATTACTTGATAAAAAAAGAAAAAAAGAAAAGAAAAATAATGTTCTAAATGTTTGGTAAGCAATAAAAATTTACTCTAGTTTCCGAAAGAAAAAAAATTAAACTTTTGATTAATACACTAAAAAATATTAAAAGCTTTTGGCAAATTTAAGGAAAAAAAAAGAATAAATTTATAGTACTTGTTATATAGATAATTAGATAAAAAAATAGAAATTATTTTCATGTGTATTCAACAAAAGTAAAACGTGCCACTATTTCAAGCTTGCTTAAAACTTGCATTTCTATATCAATTTAAGTTTTCATATTTAATTTTTCAATAATCTAAATGTGCTTTTTAACACGCTTTTATTAGCTTCAACTGTATGTATGTGCGTATGTTTGTATGTAAGTATGTTTGCAACCGCTCTCGGAGCAAACAAAAAATCTATATTGTAAAAAGAGACTTTCCCTACGTGAACGCCGTGGCGTTGAGGTATAGCTTCGCGCTGCGAACCTAAAGGTCTAGCGTTCGATCCCAGTCAGGGGAGATTTTTTAAAAATGGTTTTTGTTTAATTCTAAATTATTTTAATTAAATGTATGTAAATATTATGGTGTGTCACTCACACGATTTTCTCTTACCCTGCATTTTAATACTAAGATAGATGTTTTGTGCTTTTTAGTTCACATTTCTATAAAAGCGTGTTCTTTAATTTTTTTAAACTATAATATTATTATTTTATATATGTATACATTTAAAGAAACAAATGTTATAAAAAAAATATAAATAATAAGAAAATAAATAAAATAAATAAAAACATTGAAGAAATTTTAGAGGAAAGTCATCAATATTGAGTAGAAAAACTAACTTTTAAGTATGGTAATAAAATTCAGTAAAGTCCCTACTCTGCAATAAACATTACGTATGCAATAATATACTATTGTAGAACACTGATACCATCTTAAACATATTATATTTGAAACAGCACATTTAAAAGCTCAAAACGATTTGGCCCTTTCTTTTTTTTTTTTATGTCTATACAATTACTTTTGAAATTTAATATCAGGATTACTACTCGTTTAATCAACTATGTTTATTTTATTTTATTTATTTTATTTTATTATTTTTTGCTCCAATCAGTTGCTTCCTTGATTCAAAATTCTCTTGAAATTAATTTCATAACACACTATATTAACATGAATTGATTACTTGATGAAAAATGCAAACAAAAAATACTCCCGTATGTTTAGTAGATAAATAATAATAATAATAATAAACAATTTATGGACAAAAGAATGAGCTAGATTTTATATATTTCTCAGTATTACAATTTCATAAAGGAATTCATAAAGGAAAATTTATAAGGGAAAGTTTTCATAAAGGAAAGTTCCACGTGCATTTAAGTTGGAGATCCAATATTCCAGTGATATTGCGAAAAATCATTTTTATGTACAATCCCATATGAAATCCCAAATCTTAGTAAATACATAAACTTTTGTTAGAATTATAAGCCCTATAACAAGTTTTACAATTTTAGTTTTTTAATTTACAGATACGATTTATTTTATTTAAATATTCAAAAAAAAAAGTCCTTCCGGCTTATTCGGAAGGGAAGGTTGATTTCTTTTTCTTATCAATTATTAATGGAATTTGTAGAAATATCGGTTCATAAATACCTTTTTATGTGAATTTAAAAATTTCAAGTGGCCGGCGCTTGGAAACGAGATGGTGGCCAAGTTAACAAATATATCAAATGCATTTGTGAGATAAGTCTACTGTACAAATTTAGTTCGAATTAATTCAGAATCTCAAAAATCATCGTGTTGAAAAATTAAGTGGATCAAAATGGAAGAGAAAGTTGCTCAGTGAAATAATATAATTGTTGCAAATTTGTAAATAATTCTATTTTATTTATTTATTATTATTTATTATTATTATTATTATTTTGTAAATTCTTTCAAAGAGGCTTAGCAAGTTGCTAAGTTGTTACTTTTCTGCATTTCTAGTTTGTTTTAGAGTAAAAACAACCTAATTTTCCCTTAAAAACGCATTAAAAAGCTTCAATAAGGCAGGCAATGGATTTGGCGACTTTTGGCGAGAAAATCCTAACTATCGATATATCAAAGATGGACGCGATAACGCGATTGGTTAACGAGTTACGTGAAATTTCTAAATTCTTCTGGGTTCGATAAAGGGGTATAAAAGGTGGCCGAACGTGCCAAGTCAGTCAGTCGCAGTTGAGTTTCGCCAAACGCTTGCATTGCTTTTGAAGGAGTTCTGATCCTCTTTGAATGAACCTTTCTTTAAGTTAATGCTTTGATACAGTTTGAACTGCGAATTTGCTGTTGACAGCTGTTATTTACGATGTACAAAGGTTCACTATCAAACAGTGGTTCGAATCAGTGCAGTGTTTCAAAAGTTATTGTTATGGTAAATTTTCAAGTGGCAGTCTAAGTGGCTGCTACTTGTAAACAAAATGGCGAAACAACTTGCCCAGTGAAATCATCCAATATATTTGTATGATAAATTCATTGTCTAGCTCTAGTTCAAATTAAATCAGTATTTCAAAAATGATCGTCATAAGAAATTTTCAAGTGACACCCATTGAAAAAAAAGCGGAGTGAGATGCCCAGTGAACTTATCTGAGATATTTGAATGATAAATCCGCTACCCAAATCTGATGCGAATTGGTTGAGTATTACTAAAGTTACCATAATCATAAATTTTCAAGTAGCCACCACTTTAAAAGAAAATTGAGGATCAAGTCACCAAGTGAACTTATCTAAGATATTTGAACCATAAATTCACTATCCAACTTTTATTTGAATCAGTTTAGTATTTAAAAAGTTATGGTGATGACATATTTTCAAGTGGCAGTGTGATTTCAAGTGGTCTTCACTTGAAAACAAAATGGCGGAGCAACGTGATAAGCAAACTCCTCCAAAATATAAGTTCACTGTCCAAATTTGGTTTGATTTGGAGTATTATTTCAGAAGTTATCGTGATTTAAAATTTTCAAGTGGTAGCCTGATTTCAAGTGGCCCCGCTTCACTTAAGATATCTGCCACTTTATTAAAAATGGCGGATATAGTTTATTTATTAACTTCATTCTTCCTTATGTGGTCTGTATTTACATCAAAATTCAAACAAATTTGGAATACGCTTTTTACAATTTAAATTTGAAATTTTCAAGTGGTCTCCACTTGAAAACTTTTTTTTTTTTTTTTTTTTTTTTTTTTTTTAGAATTTTTGTTGAAATCCTTCTTTTTATAAACAAAAACGTACCAAAAATTAATAATTAAAGGAAAGAAAATTATATCTCTCAAAAAACCCCTGGTATTCTTACAAAAAACACATAATTATTGTAACAAATAAGAGACGTTATATATTTAAATTATGTATAGGGTTATCCAATATTTTTGTTCTTCATCAATTTGTGTTTGATCCCATATTTGCACTCGTGTCTAAATCGTTACCGGAAAGTGTGAGTTCATGAATGTTCTTCGCATATCTGAAGTTCAATGGCATTTACTTCAGTGTTTCTTCAGATACAGTCGGCAGCAAAATTATTCGAGCGCTAGCAATAATTCCTATCTAAAAAAGTACACTTAATACTGCTTTGTTTGATAAATCTTTGCCGAGTCATGTTCTTAGTCAGTCTAATTTACTATGTATGATTTATATTACTAATATTATATAATATCTAAATAGCTTTACATTTACAAAAAAAAAAAAAAAAACAGTGGAAATGCATAATTTTTATAAGTAACACTTATAATTCAAAATTCTGTCTATGAATAAAACAACCGTAAATTATAACCGACTACACTGGCATTTTGTCGTCTGATATTTCATCAGACAAACAAGGACGATAATCAACATTTGGGATATTTCAAAAGTGTTTCAAAGTTATGTTTAACCATTCTAGCAATAAGATAATCTTAATTGCTTTATCTTGCTTTATCACATATATATATATATATATATATATATATATATATATATATATATATATATTCCTTTGTTCTCATTTTTAATGTTTTATTGGTATATTTAAACGTGTAGTTTTAATTAAAATAGTTTTTAGCTGCTTTAGTGTAAAACAACATTTTAAGAGCATAGATAGATAACCTACATAATTAATTTTCACTGTGAACACAATTTATTTTCAGAATGGTTTTATTTAGTGTATTTAGAAATATCCTTTTCTTTCCAGCAAAAACTCGTTTTGGACTAAATGATACGAAAATTTTTGTATACATTGTACGAAACAAAGATTTTTTTTTTATATATAAAGCTGTTTAAGCATTTGGAATAGAAATTATTTTTTGTTTTATTAAAAGAATATCATAAAACACCAAAAGTAGTTTTTAAACATTGAGAGAAAATTATATAAATAACAAAATATGATAAATAACTTTCGATATATGAAAATATGAACATATTTTTTCAAATTGGCATCGAAGTAAAATAATTTGTGAAAATAAATTTGAAATAACAAGAATATTATACAAAGACCTTTTTATATTCATAAGAATCATTACGATGAATGTACGACAGCGCATTTCTAACATAAAGATGGATATGAAATTATAATTAAATTTAATAGAGAGAGAAATTAAATATGTGTAATAACGTTTTAGCTTAGTTCGATTGTAAACTTATTAATACAGTTGCTATTAGACTTGCATTTCTGAAAATATTTAAGGCATGAGATTTTTTTTTATACATATCAATAATTTAACCCTCTATAACTTAAAGAAAAAAAAAATGATGAAATATTTGTGTTTATTGATTTAACATGCTGTATGGTTTGAGGCAAGTGAAACTACTATACTGATACGCGAAAAAATATGAGCTCTCTATGTTAAGTTTTTAGATACAAAAAACTTTATTGAATCAGGGATTATTTTAATTTTTAAAATATTTCAATTCGTTACAGATATCCGAAATTTTCTGTACGCCTCCACTAGCACTTCATTTCTATAACTCCTTAACACTACAACAAGTGTACCCCCCCTCCCACTAAAAATAAAATAAAAAAATAAATACAGAAATTGGGTATCAGTAAAAATTAAAATACAAAAGTGAAAAAGCAAAGTAGAAAAGTATAAGTGATACAGTTATGGTTCTTGGGACAAGTGTAAATTACTAAGGTTACATTTGTCCAACATTCAAAATTTCTGGGGTAGCGTAACCATAAGCGACAAACTAATAGTCTTAATAAAAAGAACTAAATAAGAAGTAATATTCAAAATGTACAGACAAAACTTAGTTTTCTTGTGGAGTTCACTTCGTAAGTACAGGAATGTCAAAATTCGAAATTTGAGAGGGACATTCTCTCAGAGAAGACAATTTTTAGAATTTCTAAAACGTCACTGTTCGGTTTTCTAAAGTTTAATATAACAAGGAAAGGTTCACAAAAAAAAAAAGATGATTATTAAGTTCAAATTAAGCCTATTAGTTGAGTTATAATCCTAATTTACACAAACCTTATGGTTACAGTTACCTCACTTCACCCCAACTATACACATATCCATTCATATGAATTGCTGTCTCTATAATTTCATTCATTAGTCATTCTCTGAAACTGTTTGTTAGATTGAAAACATTCATAAGGAATAAATTAAGAACGAGATACTGTCAATTATTATGAAACACAAGCCAATTAAATGTCCCACATTGTGAAGAGGCTTCCGTACTCCAATCAGCTTCATTATATCAGAAGTCCTGATTGAACCTCTAACGTAAATTTAAGAGGTTTTCTCATTAATATACGAATGACATGTATAAAAAAAGATAAGGGATATTCTACACATAAAAAATAGTTAAATATTATTTAAAAAAAAAATCTTTTAAATTAATAATAAAAATATAAATTTTGCTACTTTAAACGACTTTTTCAAAAAGAAGCATTTTTACTTATTTAATTTTAGAACAAATTATGAACTTCTTCAATCAACTTAAGTCAAGTGCTATTTAGACAATTATAATTTCCCTTCATGATAGTCATAAAATTTTAATAAATTACCAAGGTTTATTCTAAAATTATTTGTGTTCATCCACTGAGTTTGTATCAATTAATAAAATTATTTTGTGCAGAAAATTGTACAAATATAAATTTAATTTATTTAAATAAATTTATTGTTTTTAGTTAAATAGCTAACAATTAAACTCTTAGTATGATTTGGTAGTAGAAAGGAAATGCTGATTTCCAAATTATTTTATATGTGTAAACAGCATGTATTAACCCATTAACGCTCAACGTCCTCATTTGAGGACAGCTAATAAAATAGCACGTATATTTTTTGTGATATCGTGGAATGATTTCTGCTTTTTAATGCAGTTTATAGCATTACCAAAGCTGCCAACCTAATCCGGCAAATTGTTTGTACCGCCCCTTTTTCTACACCACTTAATTTTCAGAGTATTTGTTTTTTCTAATTCATCGTAAATATATTTGAAGATAATTACTCTAAAAATTAAGTGGTGTAGAAAAAGAGGCGGTACTAACAATTTGCCGGATTAGGTTGGCAACTCTGCATTAATCTAAATGATTCCTCAAGGTTTTATGTCCCTGACATTAATTATAATTACATAATTTGAATAGTTATTTTATGATTTTTCATTTATCGCATATAAGTTTATTTTTTACGCAGGTATACCAACATAAGTCAAGTTGAATAATAATAATATATATTATGATACTTTACTTTCGAGGTCTTTGTCAGCGTATAATAGGAAATTTATCTGTTATGTCGAAGTTTTTCTATCTCGAAGTATTTTCGCTAGAACACTAAACGTCTTCAAACGAGGACAGGTTTTAAATTTAAAACTATTAGAAGAATTATATAATTTAATATATTTTCCTGTCAGTTGTCTATATTAATTTAGAAATGAAATATTCATCAAAATATATTTTGCAAAATTAATTTGGGCGTTAACAGGTTAAACTATAAATTGTTAACGCTATTTTTCTGAAATATACATGAATATATAAAGTTAAGTAAATTAATGCTATACTGTTTCAAGGAAATGAACAAATAATTTTTGTTTCTAGATGAAGAAATTTATTGTTAATTATAATTTGAAAAAAAAAAGAAGAAAGAAACTATTGTTTTAAATAAAATAAAATAAATGTAATTCTTTTATCATATTTTGAAGTTGAATAAAATAACAAACTTATCAGTGTACTTATTATTATTTAGTTTAACAAAAAAAAAAAAAAAAATAAACAAAAAATGTTTAAGGAAAAGCAACTTTTGTCTTTATAGTGAGGCAAATCCCGTGTATGTAGAGAAAAATTGAGAAATTTGTAGAGAATATTTTCCGTATGAGGAAATTTATCAGGATTATTCATTAACTAATGTATTTTTACTTTCTTCTATATGTAATATAGAGAAAGTATTGGATTCGCGAAAATTTTCGACCTCCGTTTTTTGACGGATCTACACGTTTTGGGATGTCCTGAACACGAATTGATAGTTTTTAAAAAATGTCTGTCTGTCTGTCTGTCTGTCTGTCTGTCTGTCTGTCTGTCTGTGGTTTAGTGTTTTCACCGTATCTCACGAACCAATGAATGAAATTCAACCAAACTTGGTATATAGTTGGACCCTGGCGGGGCATTGTGCTGATTAGATTTTGGGATCAATAGCCCATCAGGTGGCGCTGTGATCGCATTTTATGTAAATTTTTAACATGGCAGTATAGGACAAATTTTCGTATTTTTCACCGTATCTCACGAACTAATGAATGAAATTCAACCAAACTTGGTATATAGTTGGAACCTGACGGGGCATGGTGCTGATTAGATTTGGGGATCAATCGTCCAGCAGGTGGCGCTGTGATCGCAAAATTTCGTATGTCACACCGTATCTCACGAACCGATGAATGAAATTGAACCAAACTTGGTGTATAGTTGGACCCTGACATGGAAAGGGTCTGATTAGATTTTGGGATCAATCGCCCGGCAGATGGCGCTGTGATCGCATTTTATGTAAACTTTTAACATGGCAGCATAGGACAAAATTTCGTATAAATGTACATAATGAGCGTTATTTTAAACTTGTGATTGTAAAATTAATATGAATTATTGATAATAGTAGTAGTTAACTACGAAAAAAATTTTGTACATGTGGGGGCACCGGTTTCCCCCCTGGGGGGGAATTACCCCCCCCCCCCCGGGGGGGTAAATTTTCAAGATGGGTATCTTTCGAGAGATCTCGTCAATACCTTTAAAACGAATGGTTGAACTATAAATCTGTGACAATTTGAAACAAAGTTATCGATTTTTTTACTTTTAACAAAAAAAAAAAAAACTTAGAAAAAAAAATCGTATTTTTTTTTTTTAACGAAACTTAACCAAACTTGGTATTTAGTTGGTCCCCGACATAAACTGGTCCTGATTACATTTAGGGATCAATAGCTCAACAGGTGGCGCTGTGATCGCATTTTTTCTAAATTTTTAACATGGCAATATAGGACAAAATTTCGTATAAATGTACATAATGAGCGTTATTTTAAACTTATGATTGTAAAATTAATATCAATTATTGATAATAGTAGTAGTTAACTACGAAAAAAAAATTGTGCATGTGGGGGCACCGGTTCCCCCCCTGGGGGGGAAGTACCCCTCCCACCCCCCCCGGGGGGGGTAAATTTTCAAGATGGGTATCTTTCGAAAGATCTTGTCAATAGCTTTAAAACGAATGGTTGAACTATAAATCTGTGATAATTTAAAACAAAGTTATCGATTTTTTTTACTTTTAACAAAAAAAAAAAAAACTTAGAAAAAAATCGTTTTTTTTTTTTTTTTTTTTTTTTTTTTTTTAATATTGTTACTGGTTGAATATGTATTACTTTTAACAAAAAAAAAATTAGAAAAAAATCGTATTTTTTTTTTTTTTTTTTTTTTTTTTTAATATTGTTACTGATTGAATATATATATGAAAATATAGAAGAAAGTCTTGTGGTGGCCACAACATACTAGTTTATATTCTTATTTCAAATTCAGAAAATTCACAGCTATTAAAATGCAAATTTCTCGCGTATAAATTCATTTGAAGGCTGAAGGAGTTTTAAGAACAGGGGGTACTTGTCATATAAGAAATCGGATTCTGCGACATTTGTAATTCGCGCCAATGTCCTACGGCTGATTGACTCATAAACTCTTCTTTCACCAATTTATTTTGGTAATTATTAAAATTATATTCTCATTTAATTCAATAAATTTCCAGTTTATATACGGTTGAAATTTATAACCGTTAGATACTAATGGTAAATTTGAAACCGCAAGTCATTTTTTTACGATTATCCTGTTCTTCTCCACCCAACAAAAAAGCTTCTATATTGGTTTAACCCTTTAACTACGTACTTTAATGTACTAATATATTAAAAAGCGTGTAAAATCAAATTGGTGCAAGAAATATGAAAGGAAATAATGACGTCTTTCTACCAGAAAGGAATATGAAGTGCTGTCGCTGTTTTTCATTAGCATTTTTCACGATCGTCACATGCGTTATAGATGATTTCAAACATTTAGAAACAATATTTAAAAGATATATAAAACAATGAAACACATAAAAAATATATAACTTTTATTATTATTATTTTTTTAAAGTTTTGATCTGTTTATCGACTTCTATGTACTAATGGTACATCAAATTGTTATTTTACTAAATCATTATTAAATTCTATGATGATGTGATATGCATTATTTTTATTCCATACATTTTTAAAAAATACTCTTAAATAATTAAAAACAAAAACAGATTTCAGATACACGATTACCTAAGTTCCCCATACCTATAGTATGATGGGGAACTAATATTATAGTTTACTTCATACTGCTGTACATAAAGAGATAAACGTATACTAATTACAGGCTTTTTGTGATTGATGACAGTTAACTTTATTTTTGCAATTGCACTTGTTTAGTTTTTCTTTTTAGTTCCCCATCATACTATAGGTATGGGGAACTTAGGTAATCGTGAGAAATTTCGACCTCGGTTTTTTGACTTTTCTACACGTTTTCAGGTGTGAGGAATCCGAAAATGACAAAATTTCTATGGTGTCTGTCTGTAGGGTGTCTGTTAGTCTGTTAGTCTGTTAGTGGGTCAGTCCGTTAGTTTGTTAGTCTGTGTACACGATATCTCAAGAACAAATTGTCGCAGAGAGGTCAGATCAGTTTTAAAATATTACTTTCGACACTGGCAAGAACCTTATTCATTTGCAACATTCGATTTTAAAAACTTCGAAAGTTATTCGAAATTTACGATTTTCTTAACATGGGAGAATAGGACAAAAAATCACTTAAACGTGCATTAAATGGAAACTTTTTACTGTAAAAATGTCAGACCAGTTTTAAAATATCAGTTTTGATGCCGGAATGAACATCAGTAACTATAAATATGCTACTTTGAAAATTTCGCAAGTTACTGGAAATTTACGAATTTCTTAACATGGCAGTATAGGGGAAAATTTCACATAAACGTCAATTTTTAGAGATATTTTCATCGTAAAAATGTCAGACTACTTTTGAAACATTATTTAGGACACTGGCATGAATATTAATGACTATGAATTTTCCAATATAAAGATTTCGTAAGTTATTAGAAATTTACGAATTTCTTAACATGGCTGAATAGAGCAAAATTTCACGTAAACGTCAATCTTGAGGGATATTTTCATCGTAAAGATGTCAAACCACTTTCGAAATAATAGTTAGGATACTGGCATGAATATCATAGACTATGATTTTTCCAATTTAAAAAAATCTTAAGTTATTTGGAATTTACGATTTATTTAACATGTCAGAATAAAGCAAAATTGAGCATAAACTTCCATTTTGAGGATCCTAAATACGTTAGACAACTTCAAAATTACGTTTATGATATTTGTTTGAACATGATTGAATACAAATATTCTAATAGGAAAATTTCGTAAATTATTCGTAATTTACGATTTTATCAACATAGCGAAATTGTAAATTTTTCATATAAATATGAATTTGAGGATTATTGCATTGGAAATAGTAGCATGAAAACTAAACAACGGAATTGACCCCGATAAAATAAATTAATAGATTAGAATAAGATAAATATATCGAAGTGAACGGTGGATAGCCTATTAGGCGGGGATTTCATTCTGTCACTGTATGAAGCTTTGGTCAAATGGATTTCTTTTAACATTATTGCCGAAACGTCAGTGGAGGCCCTCTGTTGAGACTCAAAACGGTTTTGGGCTGTGTCTGTCTGTCTGTCGCGCGATAGCGGCCGCCAAAAAAGCGCTATTTACTTGAAATTTGGTACACATGTTCATGAGCCCCACGAAATCAGCTGTATAGTTTTTGGTATGTATTCCATTTGTAGTTCGTATACAGGGACACGCCAAAGTTTTTCTTATCATTACGGCCTATGGGAGAAATTTATATGTATCACGATAGCGGCCACAAAAATCACGCTATTGACTTGCAATTTGGTACACGTGTTCATGTGGCCCGCGAAATCTGCTGTATAGTTTTGGGTGTGTATTCCATTTGTAATTTGTGTACAGGGACACGCCAAAGTTTTTCTTATCATTACGGCCTATGGGAGGAATTTGTATGTACCGCGATAGCGGCCACAAAAATCACGCTATTGACTTGCAATTTGGTACACGTGTTCATGAGCCCAACTGAATCAGCTGTATAGTTTTAGGTGTGTATTCCATTTGTAGTTTGTGTACAGGGACACGCCAAAGATTTTTTATGATTACGGCCTATGGGAAGAATCTGTATGTACCGCGATAGCCACCGCAAAAATCAAGCTGTTGTCTTCCAATTTTTGCCGAAATGTGAATGGAGGCCCTCTGTTGAGACTCAAAAGGATTTTGGATTCCGTCTGTCTGTCTGTCTATCATGCGATAGCGGCCGCAAAAAACACGCTATTGACTTGAAATTTTGTACACATGTTCATGATGCCCACGTAATTAGCTGTATAGTTTTCGGTGTGCATTCCATTTGTAAGTTCGTGTACAGGGACACGCCAAAGTTTTTTTTACCATTACGGCCTATGGGAAGAATTTGTATGTACCGCGATAGCGGCCCCCAAAATAACGCTATTGACTTGCAATTTGGTACACATATTCATGAGCCCATTGAGCAAGCATTTGACGAAACTGATATAGATCTGAGACTGACCGCCTTGGCGAAAATAATGCTCCTTTTATAATTTTTTTATCGAAAACAGACTGTTCTGGAAAATTCTCGTATCACATCAGCCAATGAGATTAGAGCTTCCATATTTGGTATATCCCTAATAAGGATTTTCTCGCCAAGATCGCCAAAAAAATCGCCAAGGAGGGAAATAGTCGCCAAATTTGGCGCCAAATTTATTTCTTCCCTTATAGGAGCTTTTTAATGCGTTTTTAAAGGAAAATTTGGCTGTTTTAACGCTAAAACGACTATAAAGGCACAAAATTAGCATTTTATCAACTTACTAAACCTCTTTGAAAGAATTTATACAAAAATAAATGCAATTATTTACAATTTCGTAACACTTTATATCATATACAAATAGGTATACAAAGAGAGATACAACGGGGTTTGAGGGGGGCTGCCGCCCCCCTCAGGAATGTATTTGATTTTGGTAATAAGTCGATCGAATCAATATATACTATTATATAATAAGGGATAAATAAAAATGACCTATTGAATAATGTCTGATGCAAATAGGACGTTGAGGCTCCTGATCTGCAGATCCACTAGTAATATGTCTCGCACTAGAAATTTCTGAGAGCATAAATATGATGGGGAACTGAGCAGAGTCCACCTATGCCAACTAGTTTCTGCATTTTACACCTCATCCCGCCTCTTTCTATGCAAATGCGGTGGTTCTGTATTATTAAATTAATGGATCTGCAGATCTAGAATGTCAGCATCCTATATGCATCACTCATTACTCTGCAGATCATTTTTATATCTTCCATATTACTTAAAATAATTATATAGATATGACATAAATGTGATTATAACTCATTACATAACCATATACGACTCTGAGATGGGCTACCGTCCCCCTCCTCAACCAACCGTTGTATACATTTGTCTGCATATACCTCTCTCTATGTGTATATATATTCCCTTCTAACTCATAAATACTTGTACCAAATTTGATGCAAAATGATTACATCATTTATCTAAATTATTTTGTGTAGCCCTGTACACTAATTACAAATTCTGTGTCTGTCATTTTCCACATGCTTTAAACATTTTAATAACTTGTTTATTTTATTATGTTTAATGAAGCGTAAGCATGTTAAATTGTACTTATAAGAAATACCATCTACAGACCATAATGGGACGAAATTCTTTTGTGTGTTCCTGTACGAGAGTCACGGTAATTATATAAATTAATAAAAAAATATGCAACTAATTTATTGTAACTCCTTAATATTTAAACGAACATTAACATCATTTGGATGATTACAGAATATCATCGGAATTCTTTTGTGAGGTCCTGTAAATAAATTATTTTGTCTATGCATACCTGTTTCTGTAGCGCGGTGAGTGTCCCTAATAAGGAAGTTTCACTGTGATTTCTTTTTCTTATAAATGATATTCTGTTTACAGTTACATATTTTGGTAGTACATAAAAAGCAAAAAATATTATTTCTTCTTACGCAGCCAGAGATAATAGTAATATTAATTTAATTAATTAATTTTTTTTTCATCAACAGTTTCTATATACATCAACAGTTTCATCAACAGTTTCTAAATATATATATATATATATATATATTTAGATATTATTTAAAAAGTTGCTCTTTAAAAAAGAAATTTCGAAGCAGTTTCTTCTGAAAAATGATAAATTTTAAAATTTTACGAAAAAATATTCTCGCATGGTTGAATGTTAATATAAAATGAGCTTGGTAGAACTCAGTGTTAGAATTAGCAACAGTGACAAGTTACTTAACGAAAAATGATCCTTATTTTACAAGAAAAAGAAATTAATGGGACAAATATAAAGTGTTACTGCGTGTGACTTAAGGCGTATTTTGATATTTTTATGTGAAAAAAAAAAAAAAAAAAAAAAAAAAAAAAGAAAGAAAGGTACATTTCTTACAGCATTATTTATAATATTGTTCACACCTTAAGCAATTAAAAATTTTCATGTAGTTTCCAAAACTTAACTTCCAAAAAAAAAAAAAAAAAAAAGTTATTCAAACATATTTTAAAAGTAGTTTTGAATATTTTTAATTAAATAAGTATAATATTTTAAAAATGTACTTTTTTTAGTTTATTATACAAAGATATAAGTTTTTATCTAATATTAAAATACCGCTTTGATGCTTTAAGTGTTTATTTTTCGACTAAACTTTGAGATGTTTTATAACATAATTAAAATCTTATGATTTTTAATAAAATATAAATAGATAAAAATCTAAAATTATTAAAACATTTGGTGAAACATTATATTACATAATAAAATATGTCAAGTGTCGTTTCTGAAAACTTACTTGTGTATGTACATTATTCAAATAAAAAAATTACACATAAATTGTACGTGGATATAGTATATATATCTATATTGTCAGAAATTTCTATTATATATAATTTATCATTTTAAAAATTTGTAAGATACCATTTTTTTAACTGTATTTTATTTATTTAATATTTTTATATAAATTACTTACTATTGATTCTGTCTTATTATCTTTTGTTCTTTCTTTAATTTAACAAAGTTATAAATAAGTATGCAATAAATTTTGCTATGATATAATTAAGTCGACATAGCATTTAATTTTCATTATTATTTATATTAGATTGTATGAGGAGTGCTATCTTAGTTTTCGATGAAAATGCCTTATGAACTTCATTTCAGTAAAAAAGAAACAAAAATAGCCAAAATCAAACTTTTTTTTTTTTTTTAAATTAGTTAATTTATTTTTAAGTGTTAAGAAAATTAAAGTTACAGAATTTAATAATTGAAAATATTTACAATTTTAATTTTACAAGATAATCAGATTTTTAACTTTAAATTTTAACATACATTTGCTTTATACTGTTTTTAAATTCATCGTTTCATATGTTTCATTTCAAATTTTGAAAATGTACATTTTAATGTGATGGGATATTGCGAGGCTTCCATCAGTAATTTTAGCGTCCAGTGTTCGAAATTGTGCTGAATTTGTCCATGGATTATTAGGTTCGAAGAGATAAGATTCCTAGTCGAATCTAGTTTTAACTGGCAATGATATTCGAAAAAGTGTAAGATTGCCCAAACAAGAGTTGGGTTAGTGTAAATGATGGTCACCAGTCCTTTTAGTTTAGTTTGACATTTGATTTCAGAGGACATAGAAGAAGTAATACTAAAGGAAATTGTAAGGTTTCGGTTAGCTGGATGTTGGTACTTTTATGACCGTATCACACGAGAGATTTCGCTCTGCTTTTTACTAAATACAATATACTCAACTTTTCCGAAAGACGGTTGAACAAGTTGATTACACGCTGACCTTGAATCCTCCCCCGTACGCTGCTGTGTTGTGTTTAGTAAAATGTTGCGCACAAATCTCTCATGTGGTATAGCCATGATATTTTAAGAAAAAAAAAGAAGTTGCTCCAGTTTTGACTTTAATATAAACGGTAGAAATTATGGAACCGTGCTTTTGGATGTGACGTGAGTTTCGAATAAGTTGTGCAGTATCTTCGGAGATTAATTAATTCTTAAATTGAAAATAGTGCGAACACGATACTCACGAAAAATTATAAATTGATGTCATCAGATATATTGTAATTTTGTTGAGTCATTACTTTTAAAGAATCTTTAAGATCTCATTAAGTATAATTAAGTGAAAGCTAAAAGTTTGTGTGAATGTCAACCCTTACCCTTTATTTGGAGCTCAAATAAAAGAGGTTAAGGTTATTTAATATATCATCATTTGAATTAAAGACATTTACACAAGGAGCCACGGGCGAACAAAATATGGCTGAAAACCAAACATTAGAAATGTATAACGACAACTGCTGTTAATAAATATTTTTTTTATAACAGTATATCTGATTAATTTAAAACAATATGTGTGTAAATCTCAAATTCTTTTTCTATTTAAATAGTATTAAATAATCGAAAACATTTTTTAGTTTGTGTATGTGTTTTATCAGCATTTCTTTAGAAAATTAGTTTAGAAAATTAAAAGAAGCTCATTTCTATTTTAAAAAGTTATAATAGTTAATTTACAGAATTTGTATTGTACTTTTGAAATTGAGTATTATTTGTTCTTCTAAAATATTTATAGAATTTGGGGACAAAATCTTTTACAAACTTATCTTGTCGAAGCTTTTACTTCAAAGGCCTTGTTTAATGACATATCATTATGAAACGCAAAGTGCATTAAAATTTGACGTCTCAGAATTTCACAAAGGATTCAAGAATGTCTAATGATGAAGAATGAATTAAGTCAATGTATGCTACAATTAAGTTAAAATGTTTATGATTTTGGAAAAGGATATCCTATTTACAAGAGAATTTTGCGCAATTCTACTCTTTCGCTATTAAAATAATTAATGTTCTCGTTATATTCAAAGGAGAAGTTTTAACAATAAACGCTAAAGAAAATGTATGCATAAATAAAAATTAAAACAACTAAACATTCTGAAATAATACAAGTTAATATATTATGGATTGTTTAGCTCTACATTTCAATAATCAAACTTAAGACAAACTTATAATTTTCAGTTGCCTACTTTTTTCTTTTTAGAATTTCTCTGTATTTTTGTTTGCTAATCAGATTCTAATATTTACTCAGCATATAGTTACAATTATTTGCGTTATTAGGGAAATGATATGATTATTGTTGAAAATGTTGACAGTTATATATTCCGGGTGTTCCAAAAATGATTGATTTTTGAGAAAAAAAAAAATGGAATGTGATAGAAATATATCATTTACAGCCTTATGAATGGTAAACCTGGGAATTTCATCCCGTCAATTTGCTAATTTGATTAACAATTTGATAACAACACTAAACAAGTCCTTCGGGCTTATTCGGAAGGGTAGGTTGATTTCTTTTTCCTTATCAAGTAGACGTCATTTTGTTTCAAAATGGCGGCTACAAATTATTAACCAATTAGTATAAATATTGATGTAGGCTATCTACATTTGGAGTTTTAAGCTAATCGGTTCATAAATACCTTTTTATGTGAATTTAAAATTTTCAAGTGGTCGGCGCTTGGAAACAAGATTGTGGGCCAAGTTGACAAATATATCAAATGCATTTGTGAGATAAGACTACTGTACAAATATAGTTGGAATTCAGAATCTCAAAAGTCATCGTGTTGAAAAATTAAGTGGCTGCCACTTGGATCAAAATGGCAGAGAAAGTTGCTCAGTGAACTAATTAATCTGAGACATTGTTGCAAATTTGAAAATAATAATAATAATAATTATTATTATTATATTATTTTTTGTAGAAATTCTTTCAAAGAGGCTTAGTAAATTGATTAAATGTTAATTTTCTGCATTTCTAGTTTGTTTTAACGTTAAAATAGCCTAATTTTCCCTTTAAAAAGCATTAAAAAAGCTCCAATATGGTAGGTAATGGATTTGGAGCCAAATTTGGCGGCTTTTCCACTTGGCGACTTTTGGCGAGAAAATCCATAGTTCATTATTAAACTTCATTGAGACACTTATATATAGTCTATGTGTACATCAAAATTCAAACAAATTCGGAATACGCTTTTTACAATTTGAATTTAAAAACATCAAGTGGTCTCCACTTGAAAACAAAATGGTGGAGCAACTTGGTTAAGAAACTCATCCAAGATATCCATAACACAAGTTAAAACGCTGTCCAAATTTGGTTCGATTTGGAATATTATTTCGGAAGTTATCGTGATTTTAAAATTTCAAGTGGTAGCCTGATTTCAAGTGGCTCCACTTAAGATATCTGCCACTTTATTAAAAATGGCAGATAAATGTCATTAATAAAGTTCATTTAGACCCTTATGTAGTCTATATTTACATAAAAGTTCAAGCACATCTTGCTTTAAATACGCTTTTTACAATGTGTGTTAGAAATATTCAAATGGCTGCCACTTGAAAACAAAAAGTCGGAGCAACTTGGTTAACCAACTCATCCAAGATATTTATAAGATCAGTTCACTGTTCAAATTTGGTTCGATTTGGAGTATTATTTCGGGAGTTATCGTGATGACAAAATTTTCATTATAGATAGATAGATAGATAGATAGATAGATAAACGAAGTGATTGAATTAGGTCGATTTCTAAAGAAATCAACCTAAAAAAAGGCACTATAACGCCATTTTTATAATTTTTATCGCTGCCACGGTGCTGTAGATCATTTTCAGTAGTTCTACTCTTTCACAGAAAATATCGCAAATTAAATTTCTCTGCTTTTACTACAGACCCTATATTAGGACAAGAGACTGGACATTGAGGGAAAGTCGGCCATTTTAGTTCCAAATTGGAGTGATCCTCGTAGAGCTTAATGCTTGTTTCTTTACGATTGACACTTTACTATACAACATAAATGAAAGAAAATTGTACTAAATTTGTGCAGAAAGCAATGCAGAATATAAATATGTAATTTTTTAGAAAAAAAGAATTAATGAATGTTTTATAAAAAAAGAATGTGAAGAAAAACGAATTTTGTTTTAACCTCCAATATGGTTACTTTTTCAACTCCGATCGGAAAACAGAGGAATTTTTTGCTGTGTATTAAGCGAAATACGTTGATTGTGAAAGTAATTTTACTTTATTTTTTCTAAGGATATACATTCTATGTATAAAAAGTTAGACAATTTTTAACAAAAATATGGTAATCTTAGTTTTTGTCAAGTAATTCATGAATAAATGTAAAATTACGGCACAAGAACAGAAATTATTTTTTATTATTTTATAAAAAGATTATGTAACATTTTTACAAGATAAAAAAATGCATATTTTATTTATTTCAATTACACATTATTATTAATAATGACTTAATTGTTTATTTTTGTAAAAATATTAGAAATAAAAATTTAATTAATAATAATTTGTAAAAATATTAACTAATATTTTCAGAAATTAAAAAACGTTTTTATTTATTTTATTTATGTTTACTATTCCATTGATTTTTTATTTTTTTTTTCTAGATTTTTAAAATATTAAGTAAATAAAAATAATAACTTATTTAAATATTACTTATAAAATTTATTATGGTAATTATTATTTAAAAGAAATTTATATTTCATATGCTAGCAAATAATATACACTTTATTTTTATTAATTTATTTTAAGAAAACTGATACATTTTGCGTTCTAGCAAATAACCAAAAAATATTTTTTTTAATATAGTTATTTTAAATATGCATTTTATAGCATATCAGAAAAATACCTTGAGATCTAACATATTAAATATATTTCGAAACAGAACTTAAAAACTAATAGCTAGCAAATAAATAATGTAATTATCTCATATGTTAGGAAATAAATACGTAAAACCGCATGCAATAAGAGAATTCAAACCATTTAAAACATAGTATAAAATAAATAATAATGCATTTTTATCTTTTAAAATTATTTTAAAATTAAAGTAATTTATCTCCCAATAAAGTAAAAATGTAATAAATAAGTTTTCCTCCAGTTATGACGTAAAATAATCGAAATTTCTTTTCAGTGTAATGGTAAGCAATGAAGCAACTGGCACTAAAATGGAGGATTTCATAAAAACGCCGGCTCGCCAATGTCCAGTCTCCTTCTAATACAGGGTCTCTAGCTTCTACATACTTGCCACACTACCTTTTGACGAAAATGTTAACTAAATTTGCAAAATTGTTGGATGAAAATCCCTGGTTTCCCAAGCATAGACCGGAAATGATATATTTTATCATTTTATCAATTTCTATATTTTTTCCTAATTGATTTTCAAAATTCCTCAGTCATTTTTGGAAAACCCGATATATTTAAAAGCATGAATATGCATTATGTAACATTACTGCTAACAGTCAGTCATAATGCAAAAATATTTTTTAAATCTTTATATTATTTTCAAGAAAATGGGGTACTTACGAAACTTATTCAATCTTAGTATAATTTTATTCTTGTAGAAAACAATAAACTCATATCAACATTAACTCCTGCAAACTCCTTTAATGTTTAGTTCAAAATTTCAATGCATCATTATATATCAAGCAATATTTTAAAGTTTTATTTATACTATATTTCAAAGAGAAAGAGATTCCATGAAATAAAATCTTGCTGAATTTCAAATAAAAATCTTATAAAAAATGTATACATAAATCAAATATTGATATAAAGTACTCAACTTTAATGATTGGTAATTAAAATTTGATAGATTTAATTTGTGCAAATCAAATTTGAAAATAACAAAATAATATTCTAAAGCAGTGTTTTAGTCCAGGAAAATTTTACCTTTAAAACATTCAATTTCATCAATAAATAGAGTTTTCGAGAGTTTTTTTTTTTTTTCTTTTTTTATGATAAAATTTTGTATTCGGCATGCAGCAAAGCATGTCGTAATCTACGTATGATTTTTCATTTTAATTGTTATTCAGTTTGAATTATATTTGCAAACACCTATTGGAAACATTTATTAATGTAAATAGAAGAATCTTAATTGCAAAATTTACCATATAGTCAATTAAACGTGCTACAGGATGGTCTAAATATCCAAAGAATTTATATATAGAGAGAGAAATAAACTTTTCTTTTTGTCTTCAATATTGCCTGGCTAGTTGTTTTGAATTTATAATTTCTTTGAATATACGTTAAAAGTACTTTAAATGTATACTATATATATAAAATAATAAATATAAGTAATATTACTTTATTTAAATGAACTATATTTAAATGCATTTTCAAAAAAAAAAAAAAAAAAAAAAAAAGAAAGAGAAAGAAAGAGAGAATCACTGTTTTCTTATGTAACTTATTTACAATAAAATTTTTAAACATGTCCATTAAAATCACTCAAAATCACCTTTTGGGTCTTTGCAGCATTTCGTAACGTCTTTCTCGCCGGCTATATGTCAGTATCCTGACTATTTCCAACTACACCTAAACTTTTGACTTCAGTTTGGTATTTATCTTACGGCAGTATCGAAAAAAATGTAAGTAGCTTTTAAGTAGTGAGCAACGTTTTAATTTTTGATTATATATTAACAACATTCTGCGTTCTTTACTTACTTTTTACTCTGACGTAATTTCCTGTATTTTGCATTATTTTTATTATGTTGACTTTAAAATAACAGCAATTTCAGACCAAATATATTATTACAATATGCTATGACATCTTTTTCATTGGTATACAAGACAGTTATTATTATTATTATTATTTTGTTGTATATATATATATATATATTCATTTTAAATACTTCATTTTCATTTATTTATTCATGTATTAATTTGAATTAATCAAATATTTTAATATTATAAGAACGTGTTCATTTTTATAGACATAAAGATAAATATATTTATTTACACATATTAAAATGATGTCGTTTTAGCCTGTTGCATGAGCAAATTCATAAACATTCCTTTCAGTTTTTTTTATTCACGTGTAAGTAATCACATTTATTTTTATGTTGAAAAAAAATGAACTTTTTCGGCATCAAATTAATATTGCTTATTGAATAATTTTAAAGAGAATATGAGATTTTGTTCCTATTTTAATTAATTTTGAAAAATCTAACCAACCCCATTAAATGCTTAATTGAAATTATATTTAGATCTTCTTAGTTTCTTTTACAAAATATATATATTTTATTGTTATTATTATTTTAAAACAAATATTCAATATTTTAAAATAATATAGCATTGTTTAAATAAAAATGTGTTTTAAAGTATACACTATTTTAGGGAGAGATATTCTAATAAAGTCGAACCTCGTTAACGTGAATCTCAAGGGTAATGAAAAATGTGTTCATGTTATCAGTAATTCATGCTATCAGTAACTAATATTCATATAACTAAACTAATCTTAATTTTGACGGGGATTGTGGAAGCAGTTCTTGTTAAAAGCAATTCATGTTAACAGTATTTACGTTAACGAGGTTCGGCTATATATGTATTCACATGAGCAGTAATAATGTATTTTTTAAAAATTAAAGGATGCTTTTTTGTTTAGTATTAATGAGACAAATATTACATAAAAAATTAAAAATATTTTAGGTACATACCTAACACACACACACATACAGAAGAAAAAAAAAACTATGAAAAAATGTTCGAAAAAAAGCCGCATTATTGGACGCTGAGTTGCAAATAAAAAAAGTATCTTAGCATTTAAAAATATTTAAATATGAAAAAAAATAGCTACAAATTTAGATTTCACTGAAGCATTGAAAATGATTTTTTTTTTTTTTTTTTTTTAAGATATTTGTTTCAATAATAACTTTTATATTTTATTAAAAAGCACTTCCATTTGCACAAAACATTTATAAACTTAATATTAGTAGTCTAATAACATGAGACTATCGTACCATGGGAACACGAGCCAATTAAATATGCCACTTATCGGAAGACCTCTATTACTTCAATCAACTTTATTACATCAAAAGTCTGTTTTAAATCCCTATTGTAATTTTAAATGAATTTAGAATGAGATGGGGCTGCTGAATAAAACAGCGCTAATAATAAATATATTGGAATTTTCCTAAATATATTGATATTTTTAGTGGTATATTATTGATATTTATTTAAATATTATATTTCTGATTTTAACTTGGTTCCAAAAATCCAAACATATTTCGGTGTTCATCATTATCTTATTGAATTGTTATCGGTTTGTAAATCTTAGTAGTTATCTGTATTAAATACTTTCACTTATATACAACTGAAATTTTAGCAAATATCTTAACAATTCTATAGATACATATGATGTTATGTAAAACTAGTACTATTGTAATTATAACAAATGCAGTGCATAACTATTTTTTAAAAACTGAAGTTGGTAAATAAACATGGTAAAATTTATGAGACATTAAAAACACATCGTCTACATTTTGGTAACACGCTTCTCTGGGTTAAACGTAAAATTTGAAGTTTTGTGCTACACTTCTAGAAAAATAACCTATTATTGTACTTTTATAAAATACTTCTAATAGTAATATATCAGAAAATGTGTGAATATTTTTAAGTGTGAAATTTTTGTAATTTATATTATAGTATGCAGTAATCAGAGAGTTTTCTGCACAAATATTTCCTAAATGTGTGGAAATTAAATATTTTGATACAAAAAGGTACTAAAAGTAATTATTAATGTTACGCTAAAATTATAACACGCTCACACAATATATTAGCTTACATTATATTAGGTTACGTAATTTAACTTAGTATATTGCTTGCACAAACATATAAAACCTCAATATCCCAACAATTAGTTTAAAAATGAAAAATGAACAACAATCGATTAAAAATAAAAAATAAATAAGGGAGAAGTTATTATGCACTTTTAGTTTTCTTTTCTTTTCTTTATTCATTTATTTATTACTGTAATGCTGTTGACTGTTCTGAATATCAAATCACTTATGCTTTTTCTCACACTTCTTCATGACATCTTGTATCTATTACATATTATAATATATGTACATACATTATTTATAATAATTTATGTATATACATAGGTGCTAAGTAAGATATTTAACAATTACCAAGAAATCCAATAATGTCTTTAAATGCACTTTTAATTATAAGTGATTTTGTTTTCTAGATTTTGTTATTAACAATTGTCGTTTATAAAAGAAATACTCTTCTGTTCTTTCTTTTATTAAAATAATATGGTGTGTCACTCACACGGCTTTTTCTTACCCTGAAATTTAATACTTTAAATACATATTGGAGATTAATGGGTAAGATAATCAGTGTTGTTATAAACTTACGTTAAAATGATTTAAATTAGCTTCGGAACAGCTGTATCTGAATAATAATTGAGTGTGAAAGGAGGCTGCTGCCTCCCTCAACCAAACAATAATCCAGACAACTTCCAAAAGCAACATTTCTTAAAACTTATCAATCTTGATCAAACTTTCCTTGTAACAAACGTACTAACTTTAAAGTACAACATTTGGATTTCCTGAAATTATTTGTTTTTAATTATACTCTAAGAGAGAAATTTGAGACAAAGGTCAAACATTAAAAATTTGACTTCGGTATTCAGGAAGTCACAAAACGTGTAAGTATACAAAAAACCAAGCGATGAATATTTAACTTAACAAATACATTATTTACCATTTGGCTATTAGGAATTAATTTCTATTCCTGAGCAGCTTCCCTGTACATGCTAAACTATTATAGTACAGCACTTTCACTAGCAATAAAAAATAATGTTATGGATTAAATAATATTGGCAGCCCTGTATATCTTCTGAAGATTAAGTACACACCGCATGGTGCACATAAATATAGTCCTACATTAATAACACACGGCACAACCTGAAATACATTTTCATCAAATTTCAAGCATTGTCGCACTATAATACGATTTTTTGTGCAGTCCTGTAAATGAACAGTGATAGATTTCCATACCATATTCTACATGAAACATATTTTTACGCATATAAAAACTATACATTCATTTGATTTGTTTAGTGCAGTATGTAGATGATAAACTCTACTTACCTTCATCTGCCCCCATAGACGTAATGTATTTGAATTATCTTGGGTATCCCTGTACACGAACCACTTGCTTCATCTCAACGAAAAGTTTAGTGTAGCATCTTTATATGATAAACATTTATAATACTAATCTCCAACTTTCTGCTATTGTTTGTTCTTGAAATATTCTGATAAGAGACAGACACACTCACAGACACACAGATCAACCGCTAAAAATATGATTTTTTGATTCAGTGGACCTCGAAACGTGTAAATATAACAAAATCTCAATTTCGAAAATATAACTCCAAAACAATACTTTCTCTACTATATCAATGGGTAAGAGAAAGTAAAAATGTAAATTTCAAAACAAAATATGTTGTTAAAAAATAAAACTATATTAATCTGAGAAAACAAACATCCATGTTGTAATCTATTTAAGATTTTATAATTTTTTTGTATCAAGATATATATATATATATATATATATATACAGATTCAAAAATGAATTTATCTAGCTGTTTAAAAAAAATAAGAAGTTTGTATTATATGGCTTTGATGAAAAAGGGAATTTCTTAACTATCAATTTGGCAGTCTTAACATTTTACAAAAAATAAATCACCTAAGAATATCGTTAATATAAATAAAGTATATACTTTAATATGTATAGTTTGATGACGCACTTCGTAAAAATTTTCCATGCATCAAAACATCTCTAATCAAAAAAAAAAAAAGAATTTAACTGTCGATTTTTCTCATGTTTAAAGAGATCTAAATGTATTGAAGAATATTATATTTTAATTATTCCCGAAAGTTCTACGTACTATGTATTTTCACGAAAATTCAGATCTTTCCAAAACGTAGCTTTAACGTTAATAGAAGCATTTTCATATAATAAATACAGTAAGTTCCCGCTTAACGCGGGGGATACGTTCCATCAAAGTAGAGCGTAATGCGAAACAGCGGGTGCACAATTTCAGGGAATCCCCGTACTGCTGCGAGCAATTTCGGGGAATCCACAGGGGAAATAAAAGAGCTCTAAACAGAAACAGCGCTAAATGAAACAGCGTTAAGCGGGGTCTTACTGTATATAAAAATCAATATTTTAAATCTTAACTAATGGTACTTATTAAAAATTAGACCCTTCCCTCCTCTCCCCCTCCCCCCCCCCCCCGAAAAAAATCTAAAATATTAATTTGGTAAAGTAATACTGCCTCTTGGAAATTAAGTGATGTACTTGCCTATATATTTGAATAATGAATATCAAAAGTGCTTTTAAAGTTAGAAAGCAAATGGTGAGTCAAAATCAATTATGCTAATGCGTTTTATTTATTTATTTATTTATTTATTTTTTTAAATAGGTATATATAGTAGAATATTAAAAGCATATACTTGAAAGGAAAACTTTTGTTACACAAAAGAATCAGTAAATTGAATATTATAACTATAAAATAATAAGAAATAATAGTAAAATGAAATTTGACAAAGTGGCTAAGTAACCATTTAATGGAAATAGAAGCTTTATTTAAAACTAGATGCAGATTTTGTTCCATTATTTTCGATATGTTAGATTAATCATCAAGATAAAATCTAAACGAAGAAAAATCTTAAAAATCTTTTAAAATGTCATTTTATTCTTTATCTATATTAAAAAATACCTTTTCAGAAATTTATTAAGTACACTGAAGTACACCGAAATGAAATAAAATTACAATGAATATTTAATTTTTTCTTATATCTTTACGTCATTTTTTTTCTGTAGTACAGACTATTTTATTAGCTCTTAGAATTAGTTCCTGTTAATTGATATCATTTTTAGAACCTATCTATCGAAACCTCGAAAATGTTTTGATGTAAATTATTTAGTTTAACCCATTAAACGCCGCTATATGAATCCCGCTGAAAATTTATGAGTTTTCGCATATTTTGGGTTTTAATGTGCATTTCTAATCATATGTAGTTTAAATAATTAACAAAAATATATTTTGTTAGAAGATATGATATGTTTCAAAAGTGGAAGATTTGACACCTAATTGGGGTAGAAGACATGTTGAAAAACTGCAAAACCCCTTTAAATTAGTTTTCTTGATCCCTGTTTGTTATAATTTAAGGAAACAATTGTTTTATTTGATATCCATTGTTTTAAACCCCTGTACTCGAATGACTTATTTTTGCTTTTTTTTTTTTTTTTTTTTTTTACTGATGTTTTGCAGAAAAACAAACATCTTTGTTTGAATAATTGGAAAAAAATATATAGAAGTTACATTAGAAACTTTTTGAAAAAATTACCAACGAAACTAGAAGTTTCAATATTTAATGTAAAAAAGAAAAAAATATATTTATCTTAATTACTTGCTGATAAAATAATTCTTAAAAAATTGTCCCCGCAACGGGAGCTTTGGTGCCTAATGGGTTAAATGTGTATTAAGTGTAAACATTAAAAAATACTTGTTTTCAAGTATAATTTTTAAGTTATACCGATATAGCTTGTCTATCTCAAATGAAACTATTTTTAGATTATAGTATTTAAATTCACAATTGATCCAAATTTTTAAATATAAAACTAATATTAAATATTTTTGGTACTAGTTTGTTGAAAAAAAAAATTAAAATGTAACAATTTAATAAAATATAAAATCAATATGATACTTTGATTACATAATAGGCTATAATGAGTTGTTCAGTAATTAAATTTAAGGTTTAAGCTTTTTCTGTTAAATCTTTAGGTACAGTCGGAAAAAAAATGCTACCTCAAATATATTTTGCTTAACTTACCGTAGAAAGATACAACTGGTGCCGATCGATTTATAATAACGTCTAACTAATAACGATATAGTTAAATTTTATTTAAGGTGTCGTCTACATATTAAAGCTAGAAACCACTTTATTTTTATTTTTTAAAGGTAACTTCCATTTTAATAATATATATCTATTTTTAATTATTTGTATCATGTTATCCCTGGAAATGGTATAATTTATATATTTATCGCAATATTTCAGAGTTATAAGCTGTCAAAATATAAGGATGGTAATGTTAATTGAAGGTGACAAACATTAATTTATATCTTCCTGAAAAATTATCATATTCAAATTTCAATTTATTTTTATTTATTTATTTTATTTTTATGCGTTAGAATGAAGCGACCCAAACACATTCCACGCATATTTTCGATGACAAAACTTTTTCTGAATTATGAAAATGTTTTATTAACCAAGTCTCCCATTTTGGAAACTTCTTTTTATTTTTTTTTCTCCTCAGGTAATTAAGATACAAATATTTCATATTTTTTAATTGAATATTTAAGTACTTAGTTTCTTTGTAATTTTTTTTTTAAGTTTGTAATACAAATTCTAGTTTTAAAAATTGTTCAAATTTAAGCAAAATTCCGTCTTTTACTTCATAAGAAAATAAATTCACTAAAAAGAATTAATTCGAATTTGAGAATTCAGGAACATTAAATATTAAAAACAATGGTTCTTATTTTAAGTCATAACAAACAAGGTTCAAAAAAAATTTTTTTAAGGGTTTTACAGTTGTTTATTTAGAAAGATCCCAAAATGGGTGTCTTGGCGTGTTCTGACTAGCAGAATAAAGGCTCACCCCTTTTGCGTTAATAAATCTGTTAATACCTTTGTCATTTTTGTTGTTAAAAGACAGGTGTTTTCATCAAAACACATGTTGCAGGCAGGTGCTGAATTAGTCATACTGCCCATTTTTTTATGTTCTGAAGAATGTTCTAGATAAATGTCTGATAAATTCTTGGTCATCATTCTAAGCTAAGCATTCTTTAACACGTTAATCGCCACGATAATATCAGAAAAATTTTCACATGGGCCATGGTAACTTTATTAGATAATTTAGTTAAAAATGTATCAAGGAAACTTAATGTATCACAGAAAAAAACTTTTTTTGCCAAAATTCCCGGAAAACACTATTTTTTTATGACATGGCCCTATATTAAAACTTTTTTTCTCGACAAGCCGTGTCAGTCTTATATGTCTGACGCATCCAAACAACATACAGGAAGTATTACCTGTTTATGCAAATGTATCGTTTGCGTCGGACATCTGTGATTGACGTGGCCTTCTACCAAATCGCGTACGTCAGACATATATGTCTGACATGGCTCATGTAGAACTTCTTAGCGTCAGGCACATATGACTGACATGGCGATTAACGTGCTAAGCGAGATTCATTTTCAATGGAGAAGTTTCTTTAATTTCATTTTTAAAGTAAAAATGCCGTTAAAGTTTTTAACTGTGCAGTAATCCTCAGACAATATGGAAACTTTAGATTCGGATGATGTCTCAGCTGATCACTTGTTTGCCACTAGATTCTCGTCATATAAATGATGAAGAAAATTTTATTGAAAATAATTTAGATGACGTTTTCCCAGTGGATATATGCGGAGAAGTCGAACTTAATTTAAAACGGTGTGAAACACTAGATATCTCAAGGAAGAAAATAACATTAAAAAATAGGAATAGGTGTAAAAGAAAGTTTTTTTTTTTTTTTTCGAGTGATGAAGATGACTTGAATAAAAGTCAAAACCAACAAACAAAACCTAAAAAATCGACAAAAAAGAAAAAAAAAAAAAAACTGGTCAAATTAAATGATGTTATTAGGGCAAGCAAACAAAAAGAGTCAAAAAAGAAATATGTTTGGAAACAACCGAGGATTCAGACTGAAAAAACACTAATTTTAAAAGAGATCCACCCAGAATTAGTAGATAAAACTCCTTACGAACTATTCAAAATGTATTTTGATTCTGATATCATGGATCTCACCTCAGAAGAAACTGTAAGGTATGCTACACAAAATATTATTTATAAACTTTCTTTATCTGAAAATTTATTGGAAGTATTTATCGGAATTATATTATTTAGTAGATGTCATTCCTTGCCTCAAGAAGATTTATGCTGGAAAAAATCAGAAGATGTAATCTGTCCTTCATACAAAGTGCCATAAGTACGCAAAGTTTTAGAGATATAAAGAAGTATCTCCATTTATGTGATAATAATTCAATCGGTGGCTTTGACAAGTTAGTCAAAGTTTGATGTTTTATTGAGATATTTTGCAAAACAATTGCAGCAATTTGGAATATTTTCTGAATTCTTATGCATTGACGAGTAAATGATCCCTTATACAGGCAGGCATTCTGCAAAAATGTATATGCGAGGAAAACCCTTAAAATTTGGATACAAATTGTGAATCCTTGTTTTTTACCAAGGTTGTTCGTTCAATTTACAAGTTTACGTGGGAAAAGAAACTTCAACTGAAGACAAAACTCCCCTTCAACAAGAGTTGTCTTGGATTTAGTAGAATGGGGAGAAAACAGTAGAAGGCATAAAGTGTATGTTGACAATTTTTTGAACTCTCTGCCATTGCTTGAGGAAATGCAGAAAAAGGGAATTCCGTCTCACTGGAACTGTGAGAGAGAACCGACTTCAGAACTGTTCTTTACAAGATAGTAAAATTTTGGTTTAAAAAAAAAAAAAAAAGAAAGAAAGACTTCATTATAACAAAGATATTAATATAGTAAAAGGGAAAGACAACAAAATTGTATGCTTCGCATCGAATTTTGCGTGCATGGGGCCAATGGGGCAAGCAAAACGTTGGTGTCAAAACTCTAAAAAGAAGAATGGTTTTCTTCAAGCATGAATAGTTCGATCTTATAGCAAAAATATGGGCGGCGAAGAACTTACCGACCGAGAATAAAGGGTAATAAATGGTGGTGGTCATTCTTCACCAACACACTGAACATGGCTGTGGTAGATGTTTGGAGAATACATCGCGAGGTAAATAGACAAATGCCTCAATTAACATTTTTACGAGGCATTGTAATGTGTCTGATGAAATCGGAGAGATTGGAATCCTTGCCAGTACCTCTACTTGGACAACAAACACCAGTGAATTCTAATATATGCTTTGATGGTGTGAATCATTTTCTCACACAGGCTGGCAAGGAATCAAAATTTAAACTTTGTAAAAAGAATACTCGCTTATGGTGCGAGAAAGGTACACAAAAATTGCTTAGTTTCGTTTCATACAAAAATGTAAAAGAAAAAAAATAATTTAAACAGGTAAGAAAATTTACTTACTTTATTTTATAGTTTGAATATAAATAATATGAATTTAAGGGATCAATATTTATCTTTCTTAATCATATAAAAATAATTTGGAGAATTTCTAACTCGAATTAACAAGATATTAAAATTAAATATTCAACTTTCGACATTGTGGCGGAGATTAGACTCCCATTATATGCCAAGTTTCCCATTTTGGGATCCTATTATATCTTCTAAGCAAATAAATATTTTTTTCAAATTTAAACTACATATGATTAGAGACGTATATTGAACCTCAAGGCATACAAAATGTTTTCGGTGCGGTTCATAAAGCGGCATTTAATGGGTTAATTCATATTCGAAAAAAATGTGAATTGTGACATATGTTAAGTTTTGCACGAATATAATAAGCATCGAAAGAAACATGGGTTTCCAAGTTTACAGCTCATTTGTATCATTATTTTTTGAGTTATAGTAAAATTTCCTTTCATAGTGATTTTAAGGGGCATCATATATTATCATTTGTATCTTCTATAATTAACCCGTTAGTAGTCGCAAGTTGGTCGATTCGCCGCCCATTCCTTCAATATTTATTCAACAGCCACCAAAAATTTTTAGAAGTGGCATTTGATATACAAAATCGACGATTATTCGAGTCGATTCGCCTTTTGTATATATCAAATGCCACTTCTAAAAATTTTTGGTGCTGTTGAATAAACACTGAAGGAATGGGCGGCGAATCGACCAACTAGCGACTACTAACGGGTTAAATATCTGCGTACAATCTGATATAAAAAGTTTATTTTTTAAACTTTTCTTTTCTTTTTATTGTTTTGAAAGCAACTTATCGATGCTTATTATTCAAATTTACTTTTCTTTCTTTCTTTCTTTCTTTATTTTTGGAGAAATCAACGCAGTGCAAGCGGTAGATTGTAAAAGAATTCTAAAAGAAATAAAACACCGCCTTCTTTAATCCTGAAATAATAATATATAATGAATACTCTATAAATTTCAAAAAGTCATGGTTGTCAATAAATATGGTGATACTGTTTATTGAAATAAACATTTTGTAGAAAAGTATATACTGCAGATAATATTTCTCTACTAAGACTAAATACAAAACTTCTTTAATTTTAAATAGGTTTTTAAAAAATTCCGTTTTAGGAGGAGAGGTATTTTTCTTATAATAAAATTTAAAGCTGTCGTGTAAAAACATTTTTTCTTAGTTAACACACTTTAATCATATTGTTTTCTGTAAAGTGAAACAAAAATACTACATTTATCAAGACATATATTTTTCATCGATGAAACCTTACAGCAAAATGTAGCAAAAAATTAAAAAATAAAAATCTAAGAAGGCAGGTAAAATTAGTTTTATCCTCTTTTGCACAAAGACACATAATAAAGACATTAATTTTAAAACTTTCACCAATCTAAAACACCAACAAAGTTCTTCATTAAATAAGTCTTCATTTTAAAGCTGTCGCCAAGAAAGCAAACTTAATGAGTTTTCTTAGACAAAATGATAATTTTTGAAATTTTTAAGAAACATTCTTTGACACGGTACAATGGGTACGTGAAACAAGTTTAGTAGAAATCAATGTAAGGATTAGCAAAAGCGTCAGTTCCCTTACCTGATAACTCGTGACAACGATCGACATTTTGTGAAGTATATTTTTAACAAAGTCTCTGAAATATCTCTTAAAAGTTATTTTTATGTTTATTAAAAGAAAGTATATTTTTGATTTAATACAAAGATTTAATTTAAATTTATAACAGTTTCCAGTTTGTTCGTGTAAAGATACTTTTCTAGGAAATGTACTTTTTTGTAATATTATGATTATGACTGCTTAAATAGATGCACAAAAAAGGAAAAATTAGATAAGAATTATAAATGTAGTGAAAGTTAGTCAAAATTTTCTTTGAGGTATATAAATACAAAAGTATGGCTGTGTGCCTGTGTACAAACTTTATTTCAGGACACTGATCACAGAGCTGTTCAACTTAGCAGCGGGATAATGTAGACAGTTAGGGGTGTTTTAAAGATATTTATGGTTTTCAAGTTTTTTTTTTTTTTTCTGAACTTTATTAAAATTGCATGTTCTTTATTCCATTCGTTTCTATTTCGTAACAACAGTTACTATATTAGCGAGTAACTCATGTGATTAAATATAGTTTATACTATATAACCACCATTTAAGATTTAAAGTACTGTTTCTTTTATATATATATATATATATATATATATATATATATATATATTTATATATATATATATATATATATATATATATATATATATATATATATATATATCGGTACGTTTCGATTAAAAATAATTGTTCCTCAATCTGGTGATGCAAACATCGGGTGTTTTAAACTGTAAAATTTCATTTCAGTCGTTGCCATTTGAAAAAAAACTGTTTATGTGGAGAAAGAAAAATTACATTGAAAGGGAGGCTGTTTTATCACTTTTCTGAACTTTATTAAAATTGCATGTTCTTTATTCCATTCGTTTCTATTTCGTAACAATAGTTACTATATTAGCGAGTAACTCATGTGGTTAAATATAGTTTATACTATATAACCACCATTTAAGATTTAAAGTACTGTTTCTTTTATATTTATATATATATATATATATATATATATATATCGGTACGTTTCGATTAAAAAAAATTGTTCCTCAATCTGGTGATGCAAACATCGGGTGTTTTAAACTGTAAAATTTCATTTCAGTCGTTGCCATTTGAAAAAAACTGTTTATGTGGAGAAAGAAAAATTACTTTGAAAGGGAGGTTGTTTTATCACTTAACTTATTGTTTCTATCAAAATTAAATGGTAATATATTGTAAATGATTAAATTTGTTAAATTTGAAATTAATTTAAAATTTATAGTTTATTTTTTAATGATTTTTTAAGAGCAATTATAAATAATAAGGATATAATTATAAATTTTATTACAGTTTTATTATAACAGACTGAGAACAAGAAAAATTGTATTACTAGGTTTCGACGTTACATGGTTCCAATAATAATAATAACAACAATAATAATAAGGTGCTGATATACAACCATCTGTAAAATCATAGATTTTGAATAATAGCATCCCCCTGTATAGTCGGATACACACTCAAATTTAAGAGCCCAGAAAAGGTTTTCCTTTCTTCTTTCTTTTTTTTTCTATTCTTTCTTTTTCTTTCTTTCTTTTTCTTCGCTTTATTATTATCATTTATTATCATTCGCTTTATTATCATTCGCTTTATTTTTAAATTCATTTAAATGCAATGATCTGCAAATTGGGCAATGCATGACACTAATTAAAATTTTTAACAGTATTTCTGGCCAAAAATATTTGTCTTCATTATCATTCTTATTTAAAAATATAAACACAAAAATGCCCCCGCTGTCTGAGATAATTCTGAAATCTGTTTTTTTTTTTTTTTTTTCTTTTTTTAAGTAAGTAATTCAGTGTATTTTATCGACGATAACTTTTTGAGTTTTCAAGATATTTGCCATTTAAGGCCCTTACTGCATTATGCTAAACAAATGGTAATTCTTTTAAAGAAAGCTTTATATGTTTCCATGAATATGAGTGTTACTGTCATGACAATAGATGTAGATAATTAATGAAAAATAATCATATAGTTCAGCTCATTTTAAACACTATTTTTAACAAGATGAGTTCAAATACTATTTCTTTTTTTTTAATTTTTGCTAGTCTCCTTTTTCTTATTTTCTTTTTCTTTTTTTTTTTTTTTTTTTTTTTTTTTTTTTTTTTTGCCCGGTCAAAACTTTCGTTGAAATGTATAAGGTTTGTCACGTTTTCTCACCTGTAAAGTTTCAAGATAATTTTTCCCCAATTTTTTTTTTTATACTTAACAACACATATAAAAAGAAATGTGACCGTTTATTCTTTAGTTTTATTTTAACTAATTTTAATTTCGTACGAATTTACTGAAAATTTTAATCACCATACATTTGTCAAATTTATAATTGATGAAGTAATTATTATTTCCCCTTGTTGCCATTACTACAAAAATTAAAACTTAAGAATATGTATTTTTTCCCTTTATTCCACCCATATTTTTTATTTGTTTGAAACTGCAACAATATATAATTACTGAATTAAATATCATTGCACTATATTAATATAGCATGGATTTTAAGAAAATAGTATCGTACTATTTGCATATCAAAAGCTCCTTTTAAAATTCCATCTTTAATGGTGCATCATTACGAAACGCTAAGTACGTTAGAAGCGGGTATTCTAAAATTTCGCGAAGACTTCAAGAATTATCAAGAGTAAACAAGGAATTAAATCAATTTTTGAAACAATGATGTTAAAAATATTTCTCATTAGTAAAAGATAAAGCAATATTGTAGACGCTTCAGAGCCATTTTGTTTAAATTTAGAAAAGTTAGAATAACACTCATACATATACGAGCAAGTGCTGCTCCGGTTGAAGTAGTGCTTAGAAATTTTTTGAATTAAAGAATAAACAAAGTTAAGAAAGTATTAGAGGCATCAGAATTAATTTAATTTAAAATGAAAATCAATATATAGATATTAAATCAATGTATAGATATTAAATATAGAAATAAACAGAAGTTAGTTATTCATGTGATCGTTAATTTTTAGAAATAAAATTATTAAAGCGTTAAAACGGAAAGAAAATTTTAATAGAATAAAGAGAAAAGAGTAAAATGAACCACCACATGTACTATTTCAATGAAATCCTTATTATAAAAATTTGAATTCATCGTAAAAACTTAAACGAATAAAACCACAAACAAACAAATAATTTAAGTAAAAAAAAAAAAAAAAAAATGCTTACACGTAAATAATAATAATAATAATTAATAAACCTTACACGTAAATAGTAATAATAATAATATAAAAAAAAAGTTTGCACGTTAATTTTTTATGACATAAAAAAAATACACGTAAAAAAAAAGAAAAAAAAACCTTACACGTAAATAATAATAATAATAATAATAATAATAAAATCACGTGCAGTAACTAATTTCCTTTAATGTCGGAAAAAAATGAATGTGTACTTCATTTATTTATTTATTTATTTTGACATCAATTAGATTTTTTATTTTCTTTTTACTAATTTTAAAATTATATTGCGAGTTTTATTTAATACCTTCTGAACCACAACCGATTGAACTTAAAAATGCAGCGTCATCTAATTTTTTTTTTCATGATTAATGAGTGTACCACTTTTTTCAGCGATCGGTTTAATGGTGTACTTTTGTATAGCAAACTAAAGATCTGGACAGATACAACGACAAACTTTCACATCTCTCTATCTGTGTATATATATATACACATGCATATGTATGTATGATGTAGATAGTAGTTTAAAAGGAAAATTCTTTGGTTAAAAAAATAAATAATTACACACAAAAAAAAGCATTATTTATAATATTTGTTTGTCGCATTATAAAATTATTTCATGTTTAAAAATTTATGTATCATACAATTATAAATTTCTATTTTTATTTTTTTTTTTAATTGTAACAATACGTATATTATAAATCGGTCTAGATACTTAGAGTATTTATGAATTTTTACTGGCATTATTTTACATTACCACGATAATAATATTGAAAAATATTATTAAATGTTTAAATGCGTAATATTTAAATATGAATCAACAAACAATACTAAAACACTTTTGCTATTTATATACTGTAATGAGAATTTTCTGCAAAAACGTTACATAATATAAATTATTAAATTGATTGGAAAAAGTTTAATTACTGTATATTATAATTACAACATATGTATTTTTTTTAAATTACAATTGATAACTTTTAAATTTACGAAATGTTACGAGATTTTTAATCAAATATTCTATTTTTTATATCATATAATATTTATATGCATAAATAAATGTTTTTCGTATTTCTTTCAGAAGAACAATTTATATCTTGTTCATTTTTAATAAAATGCATTGGAAAGGAAACTGAAAAATATAACTCTAAATATTTGTTAAAAAATGAATAAGACCTCTTACGAATATAGCTCTTTTCAAATTCACATGTTTGCATTTCAAAATATAATGTAGTATTTGTGAATTCCTTTGTTTCAATAAATTACCATTGCTTTAAAACTGAATTAAAGAAAAGCAGAATGAACAAAATGAATTATTATTATTATTCTAGATACATATTATATCTAGAACATCTTTTTAATCATTAATAATGCTTTTGATACACAGGCGTACCTTTTTACGATTGTCTTTTCTTATTTACAAAGAAATATGAATTTAAATGTAATAAAATATTCAGAACTTAACAATGAGAAAAGATAAATAAATATATTATTCAATAAAATAATTTTAGCTATTTCAAAAGAGGAAAATTAAAAAAGAAATACGCTATTTGTGTTAGGAATTTTGAAAATGTAAGTACATTTAATACAGAATAATGTATCTTTAATATGAAACATAATTTACAAATTTAAAAAAGATATTTATGGGCAATAAAGATTTTATAATTTCATAACATAAAGCAATTCAATATATACTTTTATTAAATTAAATATTATTTTCTTTGTTTGTTTTAAGCTATCAGATTACTAATACTAGAATATTTCTAAAGGTGCGTTAAATTTGAATGTGTGTTGTTTTCAATGCTGTAATATGAATGTTGTTTTCAGTGTGCACATTTTTTTTTTTTAATGTGGCTCTTAAATTAAAAAGAAAAAGCAAAAAAATAAACACGAATTAATGAAGTTTCTATTTTTTCGTTTCATATTCACCTACCTCAATGTATCGATTTGACTGTTAATATTACTATTATTTTCATGTCAATGAATAGTTTAAAAAGTGCAGATTATACTTGATTTCGAAGCACCGTTGATCTGTAATTTACAGAACAGTAAGTATTCTGATATAAATTATAATATAAAGATGTCTGTATACGCCTGTATATTTCTCATACTTTTACAGTCAGCAGCAAAATAATTCGAATGCTAGCAATAACTCCTTTGTAAAAAAGGACACGTAATACTGTTTTGTTAAATAAATCCTTGTTGAATCACGTTCTTAGACTGTCTAAGAACACGATTCAACAAGGATTTATTTAAAAAGAAAAAAAAAGTAATAAGTGTTCTTCGAATAATTTTGCTGACGAGTATACAGTATACAAAAACTTCCTAATTTTATCAATAAACTTCTTAAATATTCATTATCTAGATTATATTTCTACTAAATTAAAATAGGACTTTTCACACCCTTTCTCTTCAGTTTTTTTATGCAATAGAATAAAGAGTTTGGACCAAAAAAAAAAAAAAAAAAAAAAGGTAGAAAATTCAATGCGAAGCTTGAGTTCGTCAATAAATTTCGAGAAATCTGCAATTAAAATTAAAAGTAGATAACTAAATAATTAAAACAAATTTTAAAAAATAGTTTTTAATTCGTTGTGGTTTCAAAATCATAAAAAGTAATGTTAAATATTAAGTTTTAATAACAAATAAATATAATTAAATATTAAAAACAGTGGCCAAATTAAAAGACTTGTAATTTGTCAAACCTTTTGTAAGCTTACTTTTGACAATAAAACTAATTAAAGAACTGTTTAACTTTATCATTTATTAATTTCATATAATTCTGCTTCTTAATGCATACATAGACATAAAAAGTAATACATTTTTCAATAGTTAATGTTGCAATAAAAATACAGTAACTTACATCTAGAAACTAAGTTGTTTCTCTAGTAAAAAAAGTCTGTATATTTCTCATACTTTTACAGTCGACAGTAAAATTATTCGAGTGCTAGCAGTAATTTCTTTATAAAAAAATGACACTTAGTACTGTTTTTTTTTTTTAAGTATATCCTTGTCGAATCATGTTCTAAGACTGATTAAGAACATGATTCGATAAAGATTTATTGAACAAAACAATATTAAGGGTGCTTTATTATAAAGGAATTATTGCTAGTGCTCGAATAATTTTACTGCCTACTATACGTAAAAATTTCTCAATTTTATAAATAAACTTCTTGAAACTTCCTTATTTAGGTTACATTTCTTCTAAATTAAAATATGGATTTTCATACCTTTTCTCTTCTATTTTTTTTTTTTTATGCAATAGAAATACGAATTTAGACAAAAAAAAAAAAAAAAAAAGTACACAATTCAATGCACAATTATATATCGTATTTCAAATTTGTTTTTCTAATAGTAAAAACGATTATTATAACTATTGAACCATAAAATTGAAATATGTTACTTATTAATTTTTAGAATGTCCAGTAGCAGAAAAAAATTATTTCACACTTTTTAAAGAAGATTACATTTTTTTTTCTTTTTAAACGACATTTTTGTTAATATCTTAAGTTTCTAAACTTTTACGCCATAATATGATAAAAGTTACTCATTTTTATAGAATTCTCTTCATTAGCAGCGTATAAAGAATGATAATCTCATAGTATTCTCTCCTTGAGATTAGAAAGAAAGTTAGTCCACAAAGTATTGGTCAAAGTGTAATTTGCGATCCATTATTATAATGAAAGTACTTATCACATTTACAGGAGATCGAGAAAGTATAATTGTCACTGATAACAGTCTTTGATGCAGTAGCGAGGAAAGGAATGGAAGAAGTGTAAAATTTCAAATGTAATTTTATGCACCATACCAATATTTCTGTAATTATAATTTAAAGAAAACTGTCTGGCTTACTAAATTGTAATTAAATAATACTTAACTTACATTAATAATTAAATAATACTTAACTTACATTAACTTAATTAAATAATTAAGTTAAAACGGAAACTTTAAATTACAGATTTTCCATTGAGCCTGAAATGTTACCCTAACCCTTACTTCAGTTTATCTGACACCAGGGGTTACAGCTTTACTTTATTTTTATGTGTACTTTATTATATTGTTACCACCTTAAAAATTAAAATTAAAAATTAAAAAAAGTTTTAATGGTATAATATCATTTAAAAATGTATTGTTCTGAAATAATAGTAACACAAAATTTAAATACACGTAAATAATGTAGAAACGCTGCAATCACTGTCTGCATATAAATAAAAATGTTATTTAATATTGAAAAATACTTTTTTAACTTAACAAGATGTATGATTCTTCTTTTTTATGTGACTAATATCAAATATTTCATTTATATTAAAGACGTGGTGCATGCATAAATGAAATTATACATAGCAATATTTTAAAGTTAATTACTACCAAAAAATAACCATGATATCTTACTAAAATTATTTTTAAAATATTAATTGAACTATGTGTAAAAAATGTTATAAATCAAACATATCAATAATATCTGGCATTTCTTCAACATTAAAAATATTTTTTTTTCAACGAATCATATACGTTCTATTCATCACTAGTGCCATGGCCATAATAAAACTTTCTTCTATAAAAAAAAAAAAAAAAAAAAAAAAATCACGTAATACGAATTAGATATTACAATCATTACTTATAAAAATAATTTACCATAATAATTGAAGAAAATTTTCTTCTAAAAGAAATATATAATATTAAATGTCGAAGTAAAGTAGATTTTGAACCTTCAAGCGACTTCTGTGGCTTTTTTTTTTTTTTTTTTTTTTTTCAGAATTTTTTTGTGAAAAAGAGTAAAAGAAAAATACATGATGAAAATTTAGATTCCATGGGGTAATTTTACCCTGGATACGGAATTGATTTCCCTATAAATATCTATATAAATATACATCTATATAAATATACATTTTTAAATTTAACATTAAAAAGTTAAAAATCATTTTTTTTTTTTTGTTGTATTGCCGTATTAAAATTTACATTTAAAAAAAAAAAAAAAAAAAGTGGGGGAACAGCTTTACCTAATGAGTGGATGAACCTCAAATGTATTTGAGGCCAATTTATGCGAGGATCAGCTAAATATAAACTTTTAATGAATTCTGTTTATTGGTTTGTCAGAGACAGCGTCGAATGGATTTTCATAACATACAGACAGACAAACATTTTTTAAAAGGGTCATTTCGTTTTCAGGCCATCACAAAACGTGTAAATCCATCTACAATAGGAGATTGAAATTTTCACAAATCTCATATTGATATATCTGTATAGAAAATAATTACGATTATCGCTAATGTTTTATTTTGTTTTATTTTATTTTATTTTTTATATTATATCATTTTTTATGTTTTTTTATTTCATTTTAATTTATTATTATTATTATTTATTTATTAGTTGTCAAAAATGCATTAGCAATTTTTTTTTTCTGAATATCTCCCAAACAAATTCATTTTTAATTTAATGTGTCATTAATTAGCTCTTCAAATTTAATTTAAATGTTGCACATGTTTATATAAGTAAAAAAAGTCTGGGCAGAAAAATACTTAGATTATATATATATAGATATATAATCTAAGCATATATACGTATATATGTATATATATATATATATATATATGTCCGTTTGGCAACCTGTTTATTTCTACTATCTCCGTATGTATCGTTTAACTTGTGGATTTCTTAAAAATACTTATTCCTTGTATCAATTTGGTTTGTGATATTGTTTAATCTATTTCGTGTTTTTTTTTTTTTTTTTTTTTTTTTTTTGCATTATAGAGACTTGAGCTGTATATTTGCTGGAATTAGCTAGATAGTTTTCCGAAATCTTGCACTCTAATGATAAAAATGCAAGTTGCCTGATGAGTAAACATTTCTATTTTTCAGCATTTAAAATTCCAGTTTTCAATTCATGAATTCTCTCTTTTTTTTTCCCCTTTATCGGATCTCTTTGTTAATTTATCCTTTTCTCTTTTCTATAAAATGTTGACTGTTTCTAATACTTTAATGGTTTTTGCAAACTATTATCTCATCGTTAGACTTATGTGTTATGTTTGTGTCATTTCTTTTCTGCATAAGTACTTTAACATGTTTTCACTAATCATTGGTACTCAAATTAAATTATCACCGTGACAATAATTTTATTCGAAATAAATCTCATTTAAAATTTAATTATATGTTGGTATTTTCATCTACCTTTTGTTTGCTGAGTGTTACAAAGCTATTAAATTATTCAAATTATATATATATATATATATATATATATATATAAAGATGATATATTAAGCATAGTAGAAGCCAAGCAACAGATAGAAGATCACTGAAACACCAATGACCAATAAGAAAAAAAAAAAAAAAAAAAAATCATCAGTGGATGAAATACACTAATGTAAAGAAACCAGATCTATTAATTAGCAGCCTGCAAAACAAACGAATCAATAAAGTAAAACAACAAATCTTAACTTAAAACCATAAACTTATCAAAATTAATGAAAAAACAACCTAAGAAACACAAGATAGGAAGAAGGAGGCAGGCGGCAAGACTTGCAAGACTTGGCAGGCGGGTTACACTAGTTTTATGCCGGCAACACTCCCCCAGCCTGCCACAACCAGAACAGGAACCATATGGATATAAAAATGCAAATTTCAAAGCAGATGAACAACAATGAAACCACGAAGCCACAATGAAATTCACCGATTGATCACATTGTGTTTAACAGTATAATTAGAACATTAAATATAGTTGACAACTCAAAAAAGAAAAAACTGAAATTTTAATGGAAAATTAAAGTTTGCATAGTAATACAAAGCAAATGCAACAAGCCTTCTACTTTATATATATATATATATATATATATATATATATATATATATTATATGAAAAACTAGTTTAAACACATTTAAACTGATTTACATTAAATTGAGCTGAATATGGCGAAAATTTTTAAATGTTATTTAATCTTGTAATACGTTTTTTTCATTTAACATACAGAAATATAAAAATAATTGTATACTACAATATTTTATCTTTTAGAAAAAATATTTATCTTATACTTGAAATATTTCTTACAATTTATATTTTATGCGTTATTAGTAATTAATAATAGTAATTATATGCATTATATTTTCCATGCATTTTGTACATTACTCTATTTTTATTTATATAACCTAGGTCCTTAAAAAAAAAAAAAAAAAAAAAAAAAAGCTTGATTTTAAAAAATTTCTGAAGGCAAAATATATAGTCATTTCAATAAAAGTTAATTTGCATAATAAAAAAAAAAAAAAAAAAAAAAGAATACTTTAAAATTTTACCGAAAATTTTAATGAAATAGAATGCAATATTTTCTGCTTTATTTATTAACAAAAGACTTTTCTGGGGAAAGATAATGAAAAACTGAAAATGACGAATGAAGTTAGTCGTATATGCCAGCTAAAGAAATTTTCAACCGCAAATTCTAAATAATCCTCTTTCTTCTTTTTCTCCTTTTTATGGCTTTAGAAATTTTAATTTGTGCTGGCCTCTGTTTTTTTTTCCTTGTTTGTTTGTGATAAGTTTTTTTTTTTTTTTTCTTATGAAACCATTCGTATAATGAAAAAACAAGAAATAAAAGAAAGAAACTATTTAATTGGAAATCTTGCACTTTTATATATAAAATTAGAATAAATCTCATTGGAATTAATGGTGCAGATGGAATAAAAAAATAGTTTAAAAATTGCTTGATGGAGGAGAAACTTTAGATTAGAAATAAATATTTTTTAAAGAAAAAAGAAAATATAAATTATCACTAAACATGTGAAACTTATTACATTTTAATCAAAGCATGCATGATTGTTGAGTAGAGGAGTATTAATGTACTGAGGAAAAAAAAAAAGTATAAAGTAATGTAGAGAAAAATGGTATTTTCATTTGCATTTTTATACATTAAAAAGAGAAAAAAAAAGGGGGGGGGGGATTAATTTTAAGAACGTATATTGACTAACAACTTAATCACTAATAACTTAAGAAATTGATTTTCTTCACAAATTCAAACCAAATAAAGTAATAATTTTTTAATTGTATATGCGATGTATCTGTGTCGTATTGTGATGAAACAGTTTCAGTACCAACTGCAATGGTAAAATTCTCTAATTTTGTTGTTAAAAAGATTATGGATGTGCATATTGGCAAAAGAAAAAAACTTGTTCTTGTTTATCTTTGTCTATGCATAGACTAATTCATTAATACTGAGACCCATTTTTTTTAAATTTTCTATTGTCTTAACAATGTGGTTCGTGTAATCTAAGAATTAATCCTTCATACTTCCATGTATCGGTTTCATAAAAGCTCGATTTATCATTAAAATACACAATGACTAAAAATGTTATTAGACACTACATCAAAATATAATGCAAAAGAAATTTACAGAACAAATTTCCAAATATTAGCACAAAAAAGTATCAGTGAGTTTCGAAGAAAGGCTATTATCACCATCTTTCTACCAAATTCAGAAATATTACGATATTCTTATAAGTCCTACTTTACGAAACTGGATTATTGACTTGACTTTAAAGGGGCGCGCTAACTTTCTATACATATTTGCTGCTAAATCTGTAAATATTAACTATAAATCTTACGGACTTTTTTTTTTCTTTTTTTTTTTTTTTTGTAATTTCTTTAAAAGTTCTGTAAAAAGAAAGTCGGGAAAAGTTTCCCGATGTCTGTTGTCAAGTCTCATTTAGTGATTTTATGTGACTATAATGTCGATAGTTTTCAATAGAAGAATATCATTACGCAGTAAATTATTATTTTTGTATCCTCTGAGTTCATTTAGAAATTTATATTATTATGAAGATTTTAGAAAAAGGGGGCGAGGTTTAGAAGTTTTTTTTTTTTCTTTCATTCTTTCTTTTTCCTTTCAGTGAACAAACATATTTAAAAATTTATTTGAACAGCTATTTTCGTTTTTGCACTATCTTCAATCTTATCTCATAGATCTTTGAGTTATTACGCTGAAATTTTTTATCTTTCGCTTATTAAACAAAACAAAAAATGCACGATAAGAAGTTTGTTTTTAAAAAATATATCTTAACAATATATTTGTCTTTTAAAAAATATTTTTAATAATTTTTTATCACACTTTTGATTGTTTTTAAAAGATTATTAAGCATTTACGTATTTTAAATAACTTGTAAAATATAAACAATGTACACTGTGTAATTCATATTTCTTGGACTGTGTTCAGTATGTAAAATAGTTATGCAAAATAATAATAGTAATAATGCTTAAGAAAAATAATATGTTATTTTGATTTAGTACTTTGTTTTTCTGTATTGATTTTTTATGATATACTAACAAAATTTGGAGTATGAAAACATGTTTAGTTGCTTCTCTTTTGCATATTTTAAAATGAAATTTATAACAGATTGGTGCAGAAAGTGAATTCTAAAAACCGAAGTTAAGTTTATTTGATGTGATTCCTAGGATTCTTGTTTGTTGCTTTATGCAATGGGAAAACCTGACATAAACGTAAACAGAATTCAACTGACTATACCGATAGGAAAAATTTTTGCCATGAAAAAATATATAATAATAAAAGAATTGTGAGAAAAAAAAATTACTCTCCCTAGAATTTTACCACAATTTGAATGATACATATTATAGCACATTATATATACAATAATTAAAATCGAATAATATGTCAATAGCTCAGTTTAACATTTGCTTATTTGTATTGAAAATAAGTATCTATATTTTACATTTTGATTTAAACACGTATTGGCATTCATCACACAGAATGTGTATTAATCAGTCCAATATTTCCTTATAACTTTTGAAATAGCTTCTTCATTTATCTGATTGCATGTTGTTCAGAAACACTATCTTTATTAAATGATATTAGCGACATAGGAATAAACTAAATTAAAAATAAAAATGAAGTATCAACTTAATATTTAAAAACTTATTTACGCATCATAAAGTAATAAAAGCACTACCGGTTTCGAAGGACATGTCCTTTCTTCTTCAGGAGCAAAACACGTACCTTGCAGGCAATAGCAAGAATGAAAGCAGGGAAAAAGCCAAAGGGCCGGAGCAATACAAGCAACCAAGCAATACAAGCAGTATGAAAAACTAATCAGAGAGGAACCCAATCAAAAAATAGTATACAAGAAAAACAAACACAAAAAAAGGAGGGAAGATATTTTTACAAAGAATCATTTATACATTTTTATTTTATATTATTTAAATAACTTATATTTAATTCATTTATTTAAAATTTATTTATTTAATTTATATTTATTATATATATATAAATATATTTTGTAAAATAAAGCAATTATTCAATCGAATTAAATAAATTTTTCCAAGCTGATTCCAAAGTGGAATCAGATTTTTCCTTAACAATTTTATTGCGTTTAAAGTGGATAACTAAATTTTCCTGGAAATCCAATTCGGAAACGCGTTTGGTGTAAAAGATAATTTTGGCTTGCTAAAAATTAAAATTATTGTCAGATTCTCAACTGTGCTTTGCAATAGCAGATTTAGATATTCCTTTTAACAACATACGGAGAATGTTCATGTAAACGGCATTCAAATTCTCTTTTAGTTTGATCGTTGTAAGACAAACGACAGTTATTACAAGGGACATGAATTTACTAATTTTAACATTTTCATTTTCTTAATTCTAAAAATATCTTACAAGGAAACATTCAAAAGGTGTCGTCTTCAAAAAATATATGTGATTCTACTCTTCATAAAACACCAGAAAGCGAAAAAATTATCGGCTAAAATGAATTACAGCGACCAAAAAAAAATTACCAAAATTTAGCATTTTTGGCGATTTAGCGTTGTTAGGTGATAAGTCCGCTAGCACCGAGAATGCAGTGTATGAAAAGAACTGTGTTTTGCTTCTCCGCCAAGTACTCACAAACAATCGTCTAACAGTGTGAAATCGCCAAATATGCTTAATTTTGATACCGATAATGTTTTCGTGAAACCGATAATTTTTTCACTTTCTGGTGTTTCGTGAAGAATAGAATCACATACTATTTTTTTTTTCAATATTTTTTGAAGACGACACCTTTTGAATGTTTCCTTGTTAGTATCAAAACAAATCTCATAATATAACGAAATGCAAAACTATTAAATCAGTTTTATTGCAAGATATTTTCAGTTTTGGTATTGGTGTTGGTGTTAAGTCCAATTGACTACGCGAGAGTATTAGGCCTACTAGTATGCTCTCCGCGGCATGTTTCTAAGGGGGCCTAGGCCGTATTTAAACAAGATTAGAAGAACTTCAGACAGCTAGGATAACGAGAGCTATCTGGGTTATCTGCCGTCTACCAAATAAGAAAGCAAAACTTCTGGATCACTGGTAGCGCAAGAAATTTCTTGAAATGTCGAGTTGCTAAAATTACGAATGCACATATTCTTTATAATATATAAGGTAAATGTAACATTGGGAAAAATGTATATACTCGTAAAAAAATTTTCGTATAAGAAAGTACCAAAGAGAAAATGAAACTAATGAGCATAAAATATATTCTTATTATTTGGTCTAATTATTATAAGATTATTATTTATTATTTTTTTTTTCGATATTTAACAAAAAAATAAAAAAATAAAAAAAATATTCCGAAAGTCTGCGCTAATTTATTTGTATTCCATCGATTCGATTAACTCGTTTAAATTTTAATATATGTAAATAAAGTAAATATTTTTACAATGATAATAAGCTTAACAACTCTATCTTAAATTTTACGTAACATGAAAAAAGTAAGTTAATTCATAAGTAAAGTTAAATTATCTTAACATTTCTACTGTATACATTCCTATCATCTAACCTTCTTAAATATATACGATACATTTTGAAATTAAATTACTTCTCCAGTTCTGAAGGAAAATGTGATATCTGCGAACAACATCATAATCTTATTAAGTTGGAAACTCTGCCTAAAAGATCTTGCCTTAATGATATGTCATTATAGAATGCAAAGTATATTAGAAAATGACGTCGAAGATTGTGACAATAGTTTAAGAAATTAAAGTAGTGAAAGTTTATAAAGTCAAATTTTCAACGACAGCTTTCAATGAATTGATTTTTACCAAGATATACTACATCATATTGAAGTGACTTTCTAAGATATTAAAATAAGTGTTAGAATTCTACGATGAACATATTTTAGACCGTTGAAAATGACGTGTAAAGCAACGTATTGGAAAATGAATTATTAAGTGATAGAATAAGTAAATAAATGTTTTTGATAGGTATATTAATACAAAATTTAATTAAATGACAAGAGATTTAATTAAATGTTCCTCCGATATTTTAATGTACATTAAGATTTCTGTTAGTTAAATAATATAATTAAATATATCATACAGTGCAAAAAAAAAATATATATATATATATATATATATAGTAATATTTATTGTTCTAAAAGTTCATAATAAGCAATAAATAAATAAATAAATAAATGAAAACTAAAAAAACTTAAATCAATTTTGGAATATACATTCTCAATTATCACATATTTTTAAATATGTGAATATATAAAAGCATGCTAGGTTTGGAGAGGTTTGCTCTCTGCATATAGGTAATATTTCAATAATTGAAAAAAAAATTTTAAATGTATCGGTTGACTTTTTTTTTTATATAGTACTCCTATACATAATCAAAAGATAGAAGAGAAGTATATAAAAAAATATAGATCTGTCTATTTATCTATCTATCTACATATGTATCTATCTGTATATATATTAGTAATTTTTAAAACGTAGTAAAAGCCGAGCAGCAGATTTAAAACCACCGAAATTACATGGACCAATAAGAATAAAATTTTATCAAATTAAAATTACCAGTGAAGACTTATGGTAAAATATTAAAACAATTCTTTGTACTTTTTCATTTTTGAAGCAATAAATTTTACTTATTGGTTTATTTTATAGAATTAATTTAACTTCAAACTTAACTTAATTTTATTCCTAGATAGTTACTATTTAAATAATATTGCATATGCGACATGAAATCCAAAAACAAAAGATTCAAACAAGCAATGAGAGAATAAACAATTGAAACACTTTTTTTGACAAATTATTTTTCAGTTCGGAATAGCTCAGAAAGGCCAAAAATCTCGTCAGTGGAGAATTTTTCACCGTTGAGCATCAATGTACGGTTTCGTTTATATGTAATTATATATACACTCCTTCTCATATTTATAAGGACACTTTATGTTTTGAAATAACTAATCTAAAAATAATTGTGAATAAGATTATACTAAGTGCATTTAATATATCTAGTATTCTAAAAATCAAAACTGCTATAATCTTTTTAATATGAAACAAAATTAATAAAAAAATATGCAAAATATGTTTTTCTCCACGTTTTTAGAAGTTCATAATTATAGGGACAATAAAGATTTTTTTGTTTTATTTAACTTACTAGCGGATAAATTACAGTTGACATGCGAATTTGTTAACTACTGTGTTAGATTAATTCATATATAAGCCTTCAATTTTTCTTCGACGGACATTACTGATAATTCCTCGAAAAAAAAAAAGAACGATGATGTAGTGAAGTATGATAAATGTGTTTGCTATATGGAAGGATAATTTCAATTTGCCGAATTTCTAATGAAATTCGAAGATCTAAAATTGCTGAAGGAAATGTGATTAAACGCTGAACTGCTGGTTCGATAGAAGAGAGATTTGATGCAAAATCAGAGTTGTTTTATAGAGATCGAAGACTCATAATTCCTCTTACTATTCTACTCATAATGACCGCTACTGAATTTGCTCGTAATTTTTAACGAAAGGTTGGGGTCCACATTTATGCATGTTTAAAATAATTAATGATATGTTAAAATGATTTAAAAACCTGTAATCTATAATAATAAAAGAAGATGTCTGTCTGTCTGTCTGTCTGAGCATCTATACGTTCAGCCCCTACTGAACGCAGAACTACAAAATTTGACATACGGGTGCTCAGAAGCCTGCCCGAGGGGATAGTCAAAACAGAATTTAAAAATTTTAATTAGTTGCGGAGATATTAATTAAAATGTAGACCTATGTCTTAATCAAAAAGCGATCTCAACAGGCAGACGATTTTCTAAGCGGTCTCGATCGGAAACAAAACACATACGAGACAACTGTCTGTGACGTCTGTGATGAAAACGGAAATGGTTGTAATCAATTAAGATATCATGTGTTTTATACTGGGGGGAAAAATTGCAATTTTCAATTTTTTTCAAATTTTCATTCACGTTACATTTGAATTAATATTCGGCCTAGACAGCATATTATAAAGCTACTGTTCAATTTTCATGAAAATATATGAATAATTAAAAAAAATGACATATTTAATGGAAAAAGGATTGTCTTCTTTTATTTTTTTGCAGTATTTGCAGTAGTCGAAATTTCGTAGTATGTAGTTTTAATGCCCGATAATTCGATTGTGAATATTTTTGAAAGAGTACGATTATTAGAGAGGGCTTGAGGAACAGGGAAAAAAGGCAAAAAAAAAAAAAAAAAAAAAAAAAAAAAGAGTTGCAGCGTTTGAAATTGGTTGGCATATTAAGATTTTAAGGCAAGGTATTTGGTTTTCTTTTTTATCCCAGCTTCTAATTAAAATAATTTCATAAGTAATACATCATTTGAAAGCTTTGTTGATTTGGAATTGAACAGATTACAGAAATTTCTACCGCCAGATGGCGCTGAAATATTTTAAAATTTCAATATTTCAAATTCTAATTATGATTATATAATTTTTAATAGATCATTCGAAAGATATTTTAAAGTTCTTTTATATTATCGAAAGTATTATTCGAGATTTTACCCGATTTACACGTTTTAAGGTTTCCTTTTTAGGTTTTCTTTTGTATCTCAGCTACTAATTAAAATATTTTCATAAGTAATACATCATTTGAAAGCTTTGTTGATTTGGAATTGAACAATATATTACAGAAATTTCTACCGCCAGATGGCGCTGCTATATTTTAAAGTTTCAATATTTCAAATTCCAATGAGCGAGGAAGGTGTTGTAAGTTCTAAAACGGGGATAAGGCGCCGCAGGCGCCACCGAGCGGGACTTAGCTAAAGTTAGAAATTTGAAATATCAGCGCCGAAGGCGCTACCGCACGGGAGTTTACTGCGATTTAGATAAGCTATTTTCACGATATATCAATAAGCTGTTATTAGACCTGATACGGGAAAAAGGCGCCGCAGGCACCACCGAGCGGGAATTTCGTAAAGTCGGATTTTTCAGGGATCGCGAACCAGCTGGTCGCCGAAGGCGGCTAGTAATCAATAAGCATTTAATGGGGGAAAGAACGTCTGTGCTAAAGTTGAATAAAGACAATATTAAATGATAAAATGTTGCATTTTTGGATGAAAAACATTTTATTCTTGATTAACCAAATAGTTTTAACAGTTACTGGCACGATCTGAAGATAGCGAAAGACAGAGTAGATTTTTTAAAAACAGATATGAGTTGGGCATTTTAAAGGTGGATCTATGATGCTCTGAGGAGCTGTTTCTATTGAAGGCAGAATTAATTAAGTAATTTTTTCTGTATTATTGCCTTTCCCGTGGTCTAAAAGTCAAAAAACTTTAACTTGTGATATTAGAAATGTGCATGCAAGTGGAAAGCAATTTTAAGTAGTTTAAATATTTTCAGAATATCATCTATGCTGTATGAAATGGTATTGAAAGTGAATATTAAAAACAAAAAATGTATATATGTATACCAGAGAGAATGTCTGACTGTTTCACCCTAAATGAGACCTCATAAAATATTAATTTAAAGAGTAACTGAAAAACCAATTACTAAGATTCGAGCTGTCCTTAAAATTGTGAACACTTGAAAAATCATCCTTTTGACCGCATTTAAAGAGTTTTTTAAGATAGAAAAATGATAAAACTTTTTAAATATAGTCTATTAATGAAATTCAAATTAATAAAAAACATATTTATTTAAATAATAGCTTTCAGTGTTTAGTTAATATAGAAAAACGGGTGTCCTTATAATTATGAGAACCAGTGTATACAAATATATACTTTTTCATATTTTAATAATTTCTATATATAATTTCTATGTATATAACTTCTATATAATCTCTCTATATATATAATTTCATATTCAATTCACATCAAAGAAGCTATTTTGCAAATGCATGTCGCATTATCATTGAAAATGCATAATCTTTTCAATTAACCGTAGGCAATTTACTTCTATGAATAATAGATAAAAAGAAATAAATAAATAATACAAAATCAACGCTTATCTTTAACACCATTCTAAAAATATCATTCTAATATTCATACTAATATTAGTTATGTGTGATATTCGAAATTTCTAATAAAAATATTGTGTCTTAAATGTATTATCTGTTTATATATATATCTATATCTATCTATATATATATAATATAGTTTGCCCACTGAAGTCCTTTTTCACCCCATTAACTTCAGAACGACAAGAGCTTTATCATAAAAGTAATATCTACGTATACAAAAATGGCTATGTGTTACTAGATGGACCGCTTACAGCGCGATCTAGTTAAAGGCGGAGTTACGGTTCCTATCTCACAGAAGGTACGATATAAAGGAAAAAAGTAAATCCCAAATTGTAGAGCATCATCGATTAAGTACACGGAGATAACTTGTAGACATAAATATTAAGAACAAAACACTTAAAACACACATTTGTTTATTCACGATTTCGTACACTATCAAGTGAGGAAAAGATATTCGAAAGCAAAAAATAAGTAGTTATCACAAGATGACTTTATTTTTTATGGTCAGACTGCTGTTCGTCAACTGAAATGCATATCTGAATTTTTGTTTGAAATTTACGTTGTGTATGTGTCACCCGCTCTATTTCAACATGTGCAACGTAATGTTCAAACAAAGGTTTGAATGTGCATTGCAGAAGACTGAAAAAAGTCTGAACATAAAAAATAAAGGTATCTTGCTGTTAGCGTAATTAGTTGTTATTTTCTTTCTAAGATAGTTTCCTCACGTTATAATGTAAGAAATCGCGGACTTACAAATGCACTTTTTAAGGATAATGTTTTTAACATTCATGTCTGTAAGGTGTCATTTTGCACTAAATCCAGCATGCTCTATAACTTTGTAATTCACATTTTTCACTCGTCTCGCATCGTTTACGAGACAGGAATACTAACTCCGCAGTTTTCTACCAGATGGATCTGTCAGAGGTCGCATCTATAGAGGCTCATATTCGATTAATATATCGAGGCACAACATTTATTATTATAATTTTCGCCGTTCTGAAGTTACGGCGTAACAAAAGGCTTTTGTGAGCTCACTGTATACGTACTATATTCGTAACCCAATCTGCATTTAAAAAAAAAGGGTTAAAACTTGTATTTTATTATTTATTTTAAATTTATATAAAATATTTTCCTTAAATACAAGTGCATACCGATCTATATTTACAATCATACTACATATATGCACAAAATGTCCAGTATTAAAAAGTGGGATTTAAAAATTTGCACGCAAAATATTGATATTTTTGTTCATGGTAATAAAAAATAAGTAAGCAACAAACACTGAACGGCACAATTATTTTTTTCAGCAACGTATAAATGACTAGTTATTCTCTAAAAATAAATTTATTTATGAGTAATTATTTTATCACTGAACGTTCATAATTCACATTCCACATAATGTTCTCTCCATTAAGTTCAAATAAGTTATAGCGTTGCCACTAAAATTTGTAACTTATTTTTATTTTATAATGCTGACATTTATTTAAAAAAAAAAAAAAAAAAAAAAAAAAAAAACTACATGCTTATACCTATCTATACACTTTTTTACCCCGATACATGCGTTATTTAACAAGCCAAATCAAAATGAAAGGGATAAATTCTTGGTAAGTTTTGCCACTTTGCTTGCTGCACTCAGGCCTTACACTCTTTGTCTGACCATAGCCTCCTAAACTAGATGCCTGTCGCGTGGCTCTCACCAATAATTTTAAGAAGTAATGATATATATAATCGACGTTTCTTCGATTCTATTAAACTTTTATGTATGTCATACTCCACTTTTCAAACTTTTTGGTGGCTGTTGAATAAAAAAGTCGACTTCAAGTGGTTGTACAACATCTGCAGTGGAGTGCCGACTTAAAGGTGCATGTCAATTGCTTCAAGAGTCTAAGATAAAACGTAGTTATTTTGTCTCGTTAAAAAAAGAATTTTAAAAAAAGCTTGAATTTTTATAACACTTTCTTTGAATACACAATAGGAGAATTTGCGCTTTTGCTCTTTAAGAGAGATTGTGCATTGATTTTATAAAATTCTATACTAGTAGAGATTTTCAAGCCTATTGGTAAGGACGGGACAATGAGGATAAGTTTGTTGAATGTCTGGAACTGTACTAGAAAATATCACTGACAAGTGAGCAGATAAGTTCAAACCATTCGAGTCGGCGCATCTTTTTGGAAACTGTCCCCAAAATCTGAAATTGAAAATTATTCAGAATGGCAGTGATCGACAAAAGCCTCCTCACTGGTAGAATTTACCTCTCGAATGCTTTTTTTTTTTTTTTTTTTTTTTTTTTTTGCAAATGAGAAGAAAATAAAATAATGATCAACACTGACCAATTTATAATAGTGGGGGTGATACTGTGAATTATCGTATTATGTAATCCCGTGATAAATAGCGCATCTGCAATAAATATTTGCAAGGGAAAGGAAAAAAAAAAAAAATATATATATATATAATATGATGTATTCTTTATTAATAAACATAGTTACCGATATGTGTATGGATAAAAGGTTTAATTATTAAATGTTTCCCGCAAAAAAATTCCACATATTCTTCAAATTACTTCAAAAATACGAGAAAATGCAGGTTGCACCAAATTCTTTGTCGATTGTTCATAAGTCTAACATATGTGCAATGATATGATGGAAAATAAATAACATCTTGGAAATGAATATATATATATATATATACGCATATATACTTACAGATTCAATATTAAATATTTATGTTTTAATATTTTAATGATTTAAAATTTCAAAATGTATGTTTACTTTTTTATGATATAAAAAATACGTTTTTAAAAATCAAACTGTGAATCACTTAAAAAGCCCTCAAGCGTTAATGACTGAGCGGCAAGAGGCAGGTCACGTGTCGCCACCGCTGAAATATTGTTTGTCAGTAGACACCCAGTGCGTTGCCCACATTTCTTCTGTTTCAACATGACAAGTCATAATGTATCCCCAAATATAATTTTAGTCATCAGTTTATCGAATGAAATTGAAACTAGCAGCGAAATTTTATTTTACTTGATTAGATGCACTGTAAAGAATGAACATGCTAGATTACATCACAATGTGCGGGTAAAAAAATCGCCAACACCATGTGCTTAAATTTAAGTGTGATATAAATAAATGCGTGCTTGAATTTTCAAAGAGACTGTTTTAATTTTACAAACACGCTGAGTTGTATTTATTTTTTTTCATTAAAAAAAAAAGGGGGGGTATATTTGTTTTCTTTTTTATTTCTTTTTTATTTCATTTTTATTTATTTATTTATCTTAATCTGTATGTATTTTAATTTTTATTTGAGTTATTTTGTTTTAATTTTTTATTTATTTTATCTTTATTATTCTGTCAATATAAGTTTGGAATGGAAAGGTTATGAACTTTTAACATGAAATATAATACCTTTAAAGCTTTCAATAAATTCTATTTTATGAATGAATATTAGAATTATAATACAGTAACGACTTCGTTTCAAAATAAAAATATTTAACCTTTTAAATAATAATAATAAAAAAAGTTTTTTATTAACAACTTATATTGCTATTACTATTAAATAATAATAATAATAATAATAATGCGTAAATTTTTAATTCACTAAAGATATATTAAAAAATTAGTCAAATCAGAAGCATTATATTTAATAAGTACATCAAATAATTAAAAGTTATAATTAATATTTTTTAGAACACGTGAAAATTAAAATGACCGTTTTCCAATGCTTTATTAAACTACATTTTGTAGCATACATATATCTGTACAATTTTAGCAAATATATTTATTTTACAAAATAAACATGAAATAAAAACTTTATCAATACATTCTATGCGTAACAAACTACAACGGAACTATCTGAAAAAGCGAACAAACTTTAAAAAATAAAATATAATCATAATACATACAATTTATAAAGGAAACTTGAAAGAAACAAAACTAAACAAAAAAGTAATGAAATACTAAAAAACCCAGAAAAATTTCATATTAAATATTTATTAAATAATGTTCTATTTTAAATGCCATATTTTTCAGAATTAAAAACTAATGCATCATTTTTCATCATCAATAGGTAATAGTAATTTAAATCATTTTTAATATAAATTAGTCTGAAAATGTTGGAGTTTAATAGTTTTATTTCGGGAGAAAATAATTATTGTGTTGGAAATTTTAATGCTCATAATTCAAAATACAATTTCATGAGACATAGCTTTTAATTAAGATTTGATTTTATTAATAAAACGCAGACACTTATGGAACTTATATTGACAGAATTAATAAAGAGAAGAAATAAAATCAAAATTAAAACAATTATAACTTACTCGTTACTTAACATTTTGTGTTGGTCATAATATGAATCCTAATCGTGTCTTCGTTCCTCCATTTTTTGCGTTTTCCGATTATGATAGAAAAAGGTGTGGCGTAACATAACAAACATTTAAAAGTTTTAGTTCATGTTTGAAGGTCATTGGCGTATCTGTGTCACATGACTCTTTGACGCCATAGTAAATGTAAAAAACAGCACGTTTGGCTTGAAAATTTTTTACAGCACGAATGCGTGATTTTATCACATCACAAGGTGAGGGATATTCGCTGTAATTTTACAACATTTTTTACAGTGTGGTAAAAATAACAAAAACAAAATATACGTATTTCGAAAGAGCAAACATAAAAATATTCTAAAGCAACATTTCTAACTAATTGTGATCGACCGTGCGTGGATAACTTCTTATTTTTCTACATAAAAGGCCAACATATTTTTTCAATCTTTTTAATTATCACTTTAACAAGTTAAGTTTATATATATATATTGTGTCAATAGACTGAAGTTGACGAAGCACGACATGTATGAAGGAATTATTTTACATGATTAGATGGTAAAAGTAATCACCTCAAAAATATACATGGTGAAAGGGTAATTATGTATGATCTCCTCGAACATTCCATGTCATTACTCGACCTTTCCCCAGTATCTCGATTACCCCGACATGTCACACCATGTTTTCTTAGTCATTTCAAACATGAATTTATCGGATTAGATTTGGACTCTCTCTTGCAAAAGTCTAGAGGCTCCATTTTACAATGCATAGCAATTCATGTGATATATATATATTATTTATTTATTTATTTTTTCACTGATCGTAAAATTAAACACTCCAAATATGAAAGATTCGGATATGTTAACTGAATAAGATATCCCACAGCTTACTCACTTCAGCAAAATCAAATAATATATCCATCCTTAGTTCATATGACAAGACAAAATACTCTCCTATTATTTTTAATAGGTACTCCACGTATCAGAATATATTTTAATTAATTTCAAGCATTTCAACATTTAAATCAACAATGCAAAATTAAATTCCATAAACATTTTTACGTAATTAGATGGTAAGAATGATCACAGCAAAAACCAACCAAGTGGAAAGATCAGCAGATTAGAACACAGAGTACGTGTTGCCAACAACTACTCTGATCACAACTCCGCTATCTTAATTTTTTAAACATGCAAAAACAAAATCTCTTTACAGCCATTTCAGTCATCATCTACCGGATTGTACTTATATTTGTTGCAAGTACCTAATAAAAAAGTGTTTTCTAACGTATGCAACAGTTATGTTTTCAATCGAATTTATTTTCAGTTACATATAACATATAAATCACTTTTACTTAACACGTTGAGCGCCACGCGAATTCTTAAGGAAATCCCATTTAGGCAACGCGCGCTGCTTAGAATTGTGTTATTTTTAACGTGTTTCAATAAAATCCATTAAAATGCCTTAATGATATAATCCTATAATAAATATAAATTAAGTAAATTTTAAATAAATCTTCGGTAATTACATTAAAAAAATGTTATTTTCTTAGTTTTATATCATATTTCACACTGTCAGCCACCGATGGCTGACATGGCGCTGAACCTGTAAAAATATATATTTTTTTTTAATTAAACAATATTTTAATTAGCGTACTACATTTGGTATAATTTTGGTTTATTTCTTTCAGGACTAGGATGACTATTAGTTTCTACCTTAGTAAAAACGTTGTCGCCAGTTTTTGTAGACCAGTTTTGTGTCACACCAAAATAAATTACAAATATCAGATCTATCGTTACAAATTCGGTACCAGATGAAAGGGGCTATTGAATCCAGGAGTGCAAACAATTTTTCTACACGACAATTAGATTTTTTTTAAATTAACTAAAGTATGAAATTTAGGTGACAACACTTCATTTTAAACACTTCATTTTCAGTCATTTTAAAAAATACGTGTCCCAGTTTTACGGTCAAAAAATGAGATAAAAATTAATTAAAAAATAAAAATAAAAATTTTACTGATTGAAATTAATGATCTTCCATACTGAACTAAATTCTTTAACATAATTTTTACATTCTTTTTTTTTTTTTTTTTTTTTTAATAAATAATTTTCTGTATTTTTCTCTTATTGGTTAAAATCTACAATCTATAGAATTAATTCAAAAATTAATAATTTGTCTTTATTATTTTATATAAATTGCTTAGTAACAAGCATATAACTTCTTCATTTTACAAATAATCTTCAGAAATTTTTATGTGTATATGTATATAGTTATTTCGAATCAATATATCAAATTTGTTCCCTTTAATCGGTTAACATGTACATTAATAAATCAATATATTTAGAATTACTTTATTTTATAGAGAGAATAAAAAAAACTTTTTTTTCTAAATAACTAATTAACAAAAAAGAAATCAGGAAAATTGTATCATCAAAGAAATAACCCTTTGTTATTTTCTTTAATCTCAAAAGCAAAGTAAATTAAGCATTCTTTCGATGAATAATAAATGACTTGTTTTGAACACACCATTTGTTCTTATTTTTGTCATTGCTCATTCATGTAAAATCAAGCTGAAGGATCGAACCAGTAATAAGGTAATTAAATATTTTATTTGATTGAATTCTCGGAATTGTTTGTTTCGAACGACGTTCAGAAAATTAATATTGAGGTCGTAAATTTATCTTTTCGATTTATTAATAACTGTGTATTTCAATTTATTATTAATATTTGCTTAATCAATAATGTAATTTGCCAATAAAATAAAAGTATTATACAGATTGATTTAAAAAATTATCAAATTATATTGCGAAATGTTGTATTAATCATTGAGACAGGGTATAATATAAATTTGTAATTTGAGAGAATTTTCGGAATTAAGGCAAATTGGGAGAAGACGCCATGTATAAGGATGTTTTGCTTAGTACAGACAAAAATTGAAATGGTATGATAATGAAAAAAATACACCATGTTCTTCAACGTTTTATTATGTATGCTTGTTAATTACTTTTCCAATCTGTGCAGAATTGACAAATTTAATGTTAAATAAACTGATGTAATTGTGGCATGTTCCTCCATATATACAAGAAAGATGCCACCAGTTATGAGGTAAGATTCAACGCCACAATAAACAAGAAAAATTAGACAAAAATTAGAATATTACCTGTTAATGAAGAATACTTATATAGAAACAAACAAATTTTTAAACTGAATTTTTTTTTTTTTTTTTTTTTTTTTTTTACTTTGCTAAAACTAATAAGTGTACAAGTTTGAATGTTAGCCAGCACAACATTTAATTTAGTACTAATGATCACAATTGCAATCTTCATACTACCATTTCTGGCATTTGATATGCAAGACTAATGGAGGCAATGACTTTTCTGCGCTGGTGGAGACAACTGTTGGTGGCAATCGACTTCCTCTCGTTCTGCTGGTGGAAGTAGCTGCTGTAGGCCTATTTTTACATGCGCCGTTAGCGAAAGCAACAGTTGTATCATTGCTAGAACCAACAGAGATAGCACATGCATGATATGGAATTGCTTGTGTGTTGTAAGGATAAATCGCAGTAGCTGAAAACCCAGAAATTCCATTACCTATTGTGGCTGCATTGCTCCGAGCTGTGCTGAGGAGAGATTCTTACTGAAGATTATATAATGATAAAATAATATTATAAAAATGATAATTATTATAATATTGTAATTATAATTATAAATTTCTTTTATATTTTAGACTATAATATATAGTATATTAAATGAAACATTAAATTTAAAGGACATTTAATTTATTTCTGAACCATGTTGCATCTCCCCCCACGTATGAGGTGAAGATGCAACACACGCTTATTTTGTTAGTGCTACAATGTTAAAGCTGCTTCTGTTTATCTTGTGTGTGTAATAGAATAATAGAATAATGAACTCACTTATTTGCTAATGTCTTATTTAAAAAAAAAAAAAAAAAAAAAAAAAAAAAAAAAAAAACAGATGCATCTGTTTATGAACTTCAAATATGAACAACCGAATATCATAAGGTATTTATTCACAAGGTTAAATGCTCATGAGATCCAAAATAACGGAATTAAAGGCGATAAATTAAGGTAAGTTCCCGATTCACGCGCTCACTGGGACAAGACTTCTCTCTCACACATGATGGTCAGTATTACCATCTCTTGAAGCATAAAAGTGCTAGGAACAAACTTGCGTCTTCCTCCAAGTTACATCTTCCCCCGAATTACCTAATATTGGTAAAATGGTTATTGTAGTCTTAAATTAATCTATTTGATTTATAATCCGGTATTTTAACTTAATAATCCTAATTTAAGAATCCGGTATTTTAACTTATTATTGATGTCAAATTATTGTTTAATATTAAAATATGGTACAATTTGATTTGAAAAAAGTTGTTGAATTATATTGCAAATATTTTTTTTTTATTATTATTTATTATTGTTATTTTTTTTATAGGCAATCTATATAAATAAAGAGAAGTATCTGTGTGTCAAGCAGAGCTATAAAATTTGGCAGATGGGTACCAGAGGACATGCATCTCATCGAAAATTTTTCAAATTTCAAATTTGAATTTTTTTAACTAATATATTTTTTTTTAATATTGGTTTCTATGTTTCATTTTTTTGAAAATTTATTCTTTCATTTTAATCGTCTGCGTATCTTAGCAACGGCTATTATGCTATTTAATTCCTTCATTTAAAGGCGCAATACTTTTCTTTTTAAATATATTTATTGAAAATCAAATGGTAATGCGGTAGAAAAAATTTAAGTATAATAAATTTTAAATTTAAAACTTGTTTACAACAGTTATGTTTATGTATAATTTTTATAGTATATCAAAATTTTATTTTAAATGGTAGTAGAAAGGATTAAGCTGATTAAAATTTAAGTTCATTTAAAATTTATTTATTTATTTTTTATTTATTTAATTCCTTTTAAAAGAAAGTTTTATTCATTATATTGGTCAGAATCATATGGTAATACAGTGTAAAGAGCGAGGACGATAAAATATATAATTTAAAAACTAAATAATTTATTAGATGCTGAGATACTGACTTCCTTAAAATCATAGTTCTTAAATAATAGCACATCACCCTGTCGTCGATATTGAATTAAAGTGTCCGTGAAAGACCTTTCTGAAAGCATCGGGAACCTGGACCCTATGCAGTGCGGTCGGAAAAAGAGCTGCCGTAGGCAACGCATACCCAAAACGAGATTTAGAGCGATTTCATTGTCTTTCTACAGTTTTTATTTATAATGTGATATAAAAAATAAACAAGTATTCATTTCCTGTAAAAAGTGATGTAAATATAGTGATCAGCGAAGCTACTATTATATATTTTATTTGATAGAATTTTCCAAATTGTTTTTTTTTTTTTTTTTTTCGAATTGTATTAAGAAAGTAAATTTTGAGGTCATAATCATTTTGATTTATAAATAACTGTGCATTTCAGCTTGTTATTAAAATTACATTTTTGTTGAGAAAAGGAAAAAAAAAAAAAACCTTTTGCTATTAAAATTAAATTGAGTTCAAATTGACTTTGGAAATACCAAATTATATTGCTAAAGGCTCTTAATTAGCTATAATAGTAAAATATTACTAAAAAAATAACTAAATTAAATTTTCTTTTTATGGTTCGATTTCTTTTTATATAAACAATGCTACTTGATTAAATTCTCGAAACTGTTCGTTTCAAATGATATTGGAACAAATGCATGTTGTGATCATAAATCTATCTTATTGATTTAACAGCAACTATAAATTTCTTCTCGTTATTAATATAGCATTTTCATTGAAAAAAAAAAAGTAATTTTGTAATACATTTAGATTGTAGTACAAACTTATTTAATTTATTTGCTACCCAATATATTCGTCAATGCCCTATTGATATTGTCCGATATTTTGAACGTCACTGTATATCATACGTCACACTTACGATATTTATCCATGTTGACTGACATAATTTGAATTTGTTACTATAAGAAAGGTAAGAGAATTATTATTTTCACTACTTATAACTGTTATGTTTCGAAAACAATATTTAAAAAAAAATATTATAAAATAATAATTTAATTTCTTAATGCTTTATTTTTAATATTTGTTAATATATACCTATGTCGTAAAATTGATATTATTTTAACAACATATCTGTCGACATTCGAAAAACAAAATCATTTTTAGATATTGGTAGACATTTGTCGACATTATGAAAAGAATCAATGTGGTCTTTTAAGCATGAAATATTAAATTATCAGATATCATAAATTATATCAATAAACATTTTTAGGGTGGGGGTTGGAAGGTCATTTTATGTTCTCCAATGTTATAATTTGATATTGGAAGATATATTTGTTCTACCTGGAAAGTTATATCTTGTGGAAAATTTTGAATTATTTAAGATAAAATACGTCTAAAAACAAGACAAAATAGTAATAATATTATTATTTTTATTTTATTTGATTTTGTTTTATATTAACTATACATAATTATCTATATGCCTGGATAATATAGGACTATATCTCTCCCCTTTTAGGATTATACTATTAAATACTGTCTGTGTCTGAAACAGCTTGCGATTATTAAGATTTATAAATTAATGTACACTTAATGTAGTTCGATATATTCTATACCTATCATCGGAAATTTAAACCAATATGTTCACGATCAATTAAGATATACTCGTCACAGACGAAGATACGCTATAAATTAGGTAATTCTGGTCTATAATAATAGCAAATACTTCGTTATTAACCTGTCTTTAATAATTTTATTTTATATTATCTTAATTTTCTTACAGATTTACACCTTTGTTTTATATGTCATTCTAACGATATAGTCTTTTTTTCTTTAGCTGCAGAGTTATTGAATAAAAAAAAGCATAATGGAATAAATGTAAAATGTATAAATTTAATATTGTTTATTAAAAAAAAAAAAAAAAAAAAAAAATCGATTATTTTTCTGAATTTAAGTCAAATTGTGAAAGAAATTATCTATATTTTATGTAATAAATAGAAGAAAAATCAAATACAGTAATTTGTATGTCCTTTATTTATTTATTCATTTTTTTTTTTTTTTTTTTTTTTTTAAGTAAATTTAACATTTTATTTTGTTGTATAGTAAACAATTCGTTTAGAAGAGAGGACTTAAAAGTATTTATATTATTGTTTATTAATTCCATGTCTAAGCAAAGGAACTGAATAATACTGTATTTAAAATTATAATTTAATGGTATTATATAAATGATTGCAACAATAAAATACTAATTATTTTTGTAGTTTTGTCTTTCTCTCTTATTAATAACTGTTTTGTTCAATCCTTAATCAGCAATACTTTTTTTTTATTTTTAAATAAGAGAAAAACACAAATTTACATTCATGATTAAAATTTTAATATTTCTTTTTTGCATAACAGATTTCAATTCTTAACTAATACCGTCGATCCTCGTTAACGTGAATTACTTTTAACATGAACTGTTTCCACAATCCTAGTCAAAATGGAGATTACTTTCTGTGTTACTAATACCATAAACTACTGATTTTTTTTTTTTTTTTTTTAATTCTCCTTAAGATTCACGTTAACGAGGTTCGGCTGTATGTTTTAGTTACCACAGACTATTTTTTGTTTCTATCATTCTGCATAACAGCGTCCCTTACCGGGTAATATGTATGTGCAAACATTTAATAGACATCCCAAGTAGCACATGAACGTTCTCTGAACGTCTAATAACGGTTACACTGGTTCAAACACCGTGTTTCGTGTCAAAAGAACGTTCTACTCGACGTTCAAAAGCAGTATTATTCAGAACGTTCTAAAAAGGTGTGTTCTGTACCATTCATAAAACGTACAATTTCAGTTTTATAAAAAACGTTAAGGGAAACACCGTCGTAACACGTTCTGTTTCAGTACAATTATAACGAATATGACAAAGTGCTCTATTTTCCGTTATAATGCATAAAATTTTTGACAACAAGACAGAACTTGATTTTGTTGATACAATTTATAATAATATTCATTGGGAAATAAAAATGAAGAGGTGGTTTTGTTTTTTAACATAATTTTAAATTATAATTATCTGATATTTGCAATTGAATTTCTCTTCGCGAAAACTCTAATTAAAATGAACGCATAATCATGTCATTTTGTTGACATACTCTATATAAAATTATTATTTGATTGTTATATTAGTTTGCTGTATTAGAAAATAATTTGGAATAAAATGGAAATATTTAATTCGATCAAGTATTTCGATATTACACTTTTGCTTAATTTATATGTTTTTAGAGTACAAGGAAATGGTTTTTGCAATTCGTCAGTGTATATGTGTATACACGCGATTTAAATGCCCTTTCGTATGTATTAGTTGGTTAGTTAGCAAATATATATATATATATATATATAAGCCTTTTATATGAATATGGAAATTTTAAACCTCGCAAGTGCGCAAAAATGGTTCCACGGATTTTCTTCAAACTCGCCACTTTACCTTTCATCTAGATGTACATTCGTATGTAATTTAAGGTTTACGGTGAAAAGGTTATTTTGTAGAAAATCCTAAGTGAGAATATATATAATTCTATCAAAAAGGGCTCGAACGATTTTCTTCAAATTTGCTACATAAACCCTTTTTAGATGTCTTTCCACGTATATTACTTAATTACTACAACAAAAGAAAATTGACAGGCATCCTGATTAAGTAGCTCGGAAATTGGTGTTTCAAAAAAAGGTTTTATCTTTTTTTTTTTTTTTTTTTTTTTTTTTTAACTTGCTATGTAAAATCCTTTTTATGTGTTTTTCACGACGCATGCATTAGGTTTTTTTACAGGAAAATTGTTATATGTCTAATATGTTAAATCCAATTTATGTATTCTGATCGCACTATATGTAAAAGAGCACATAATAAGAGTAGCAGTGAATTATGGAACTCATATTGTTACAAATAAAATAAAAAAAAATATTTAAAAAATTTTACAGTATTCATGATTTTTTTTTTTTTTTTTTTTTTTTTTTTTCAAATTTCACTTCATTATTTTGTTTAAAAAAATCGTCAAAAATATTTTAATATAATTATATACACATATTATACATTTGATAATGAAAAATTCTTTGATTTAGAAGTTATTCAAATATTGAACTACTTACATACTAAATGTTATAATATTACTTGAATCTACCAATTCATTATTTTTATAACAATCTATCTTTTACAAAATATTTTAAAAATTAATATAATTTGAAATAATAAAATAAATTTGAATTATATATATATATATATATGAAATATATTAAAGGATTAATTTTTGAATGTAAAATTCATTCTAGCTATTAGAAACGTTGGCTGAAACAGGAAACTCATAATTATTTACATTATCGCAAACCGCAAAAACATCTGCTAGTAGAGAAATGGTTGTAATTTAGGAGCGTATTTCGCTTCTTGGCGATTTTCTCACTTGTTATTTTCCCCTTTTGCTTTTAAATAGCAAATGGTCAATTTTAAAAGCTTAAAGTTTACTATTAAAGAACAGTTTTTACTAGAGATCGGGCAGTAAATATAAAACTGTAATCTCTAATAATGTTTAAATTATAAACTTTTATTTTTATTAATCTGACATTAGTTTTCACTTATTAATAACAAAAAATATATAAAAATATGCAACGTAATTCTCAGTGCAAAAAGGTGAGAAATATAAAGAACTGACTTTATAAAGAAATAAAATTTTATAATTCTTTTTTCTACATCATTCTTAAGAAAAATAATATAGATTATTAGAATATAGATTAATATCTTTTGAAGAATTACTTAAAATGTATAACTTCAGCAATGAATAAAACTTGATACAATGTATTCCCACTTTCATTACTTTGTATACCTTCACTCGCAGTTATTAAGCAAATTTAATGCATTTCTGTAAAAATGTTTGTTTTGCACTTGGAAAAAAAATAAAAAAATAAATAGATTTTCAAAACAATCTGTAGAATTTTAATCTTCTTGCTATTAATTTGATTTGAAATCAAACATCAACTTAAAAATAACAACTTCATAAACAGCTAATCGTACACTTTTTACGATTCCATGTGCTGCTATTCATTTTTTTAAACGGTAATGGATTAAAGAAGGATTTTTTTTTCTTTTAATAATAACTGGTTTTTTTAACTGGTCATTTAAAACGCATAAGACTATGAAAATGCGCATCAACAAATTTTCAATCATATCGAATATTTTTAAGGCCCTTTACATCAATTACAGTTAATCAACCTCAGTTTAATTTATTTAATCAAAAATATGTATTTTTTTTTTTTTTTATGATTATTGCAGCGTACTATTTTAGAATTTAACTAGTAAAAATATCTCTTTCAGACCATATTTATTCGAATTATTTTTTATACTTTTACATAAATTACTCGTTCCACATGCAAGATAATTAATAAGGAATTTTCTAATAAAACTAAACACCTGATCGACACATATTACTTTCAATGAATTCTAAAACTATTTATGAAAATGTGAACGCAGGCAGATTGATACACCATTCTACAGACAAACAAAATTTATTAATTCTGTGGTGTATTTCGTCATTGTATTCCTGATTTAATCTATTGGACTGTTGGTAAGTGACGTCACGTCCAATCAATGATCTGTTCATTCTTTTTTACGTTTATCTCTGCTAGAACAGATCGCAGTCTTAAAAATGTAGTCGTTCATGTTACTTGTATTTTTCATGTGTAATTGTCATAGTCATCTATTAAATTTTGTGTGTTTAAAATGAAACGCCTCGTCATATCTTAGTTATGGCTTATAAATCTTCTCCTGCTCACAAAATATTAAAATGGCGACGAGATAAAAAAGAAAAAAGCAAAAAGAAGTTTTGCTCTTCAACATATCTAATTCAAGATGATTAAAAATGAAATCTGCAGTTCATAAAAAAAGAATGGAATATCTTCTACACATGGGTTTATTCAAAATCTACTTATTTCATAAAGAAAATTGATATTTCGAAATGAATCATTATGCGATCGAAGACAGCAGCAGTTAATATCATTGTCTGGTGGCGGGCAGGTACGATTTAGGCGCCAGTGAGTGTAATTATCGTCTGCGATAATCTGCGACTTTTTATTTTTTCGGGAAAGAGAAAAAAAAAAGGTATTTACACATTTATTTTATTTTTTTTTTCTTTCTGTTCTTTTATTAGATTGCATGTTTTTATTCTTAGAACTAGTATATTTTCATTAAAAATGTTTCAAAATTTTAAGGAATTCAATGATTCAATTGAATCTTTTGAGATTTATGTAAGGAGACTGGAACAGAACTTTATTTTGTTTGATATTAAGGATGAAAAAAAAGTTAGTGCCTTAATAACTTTTATAGGCCCGAAATTATATAATTTACTTACAAATTTACTGTTCCCAGATCTCCCTGAATCAAAAACTTACACTGAATTAGTAAATGTCTTAACAAAACATCTATGTAAAATTCCAAACAAAATCAGCGAGCGCATTAAATTTAGAAAATGTTGTCAAGGAGATAACGAATCTGTGCAGGATTTTAGTGTTCGTTTAAAGAAACTTACAACACATTGCGCGTTTACAGGCGATTCGCTGTCAGAAAATTTGTTAGAACAATTTTTACGCGGATTAAAAAATGAAACAATCCAAAGCAAATTAATGTCTCAGGTTGAAGATTTAACATTTGAAAAAGCAGTAGAACAAGCCGTAACTATGCAAAGTACTGAAAACGACATGATAGAATTACAGAATAAAAATTTGAATTTGAATAAAGTTTCTGTTAGTGTTAGGAAACCAAAACAAAATTATTCTCAAAATAACTTAGTAAGTAAACAAAACGTGAACAAAACAGCGAGTGCAAATAAAAGTAAAACTTATTGTTATCGTTGTGGTAATAGTTCTCATTTAGCAAATGTTTGTAAATTTATTAATGCAATTTGCAATTTTTGTAAAAAGCGCGGTCATTTGAGTAAGGTGTGTCGGAACGCACAAAACAATGTTACTCAAAAGAAAAATGTAAATGTTCTTGATACTGTAGACATTTTGTCATTACAATCTGAAGGCACTAAACCTATAAAAATTTGGGTTTTGATAGAAAATAGTGCTAAAGCAGAAATGGAGCTTGATACAGGATCGGCGATTTCCGCCGTACCGATAAATCGTTTTCGGAGATTATTTCCAGAACATAAAATGTTTCCTGCTGATGTACAATTAAAGACAGCCACGGGAGAAATTTTTCAGCCCGAGGGATTTGTTAGAGTAAATGTAACTTACGAAAACAAAACTAGGAATGTTAAGTTATATTTAGTTAAAAAAGACAATTTTCCTTTATTGCTAGGTAGGGATTGGATAACTACATTTAATATATTTCCAAACAATTTACAAACTGTTCCGGTAAACAAAGTACAAATCTCGGATAATTTAAATAATTTACTAAATGAATTTCCGGATTTATTTACAAATAACGTAGGTGAAATTAAAAATGTTAAAGCTGAATTACATTTAGAGAAAGACTCATCACCAATATTTTGTAAATCGAGAACAGTTACGTATGCATTAAGGAATGCGGTAAATGAAGAATTGGAAAGATTAGAAAATGAAGGGATAATAAAAGCTGTTAGTACTAGTAAGTGGGCAACACCTATTGTTCCGGTGGTAAAACCTAATGGGAAAATTCGGTTATGCGGCGATTTTAAAGTCACGGTAAATAATTTTTTAAAGGTTGACAAATACCCGCTACCAAAAATTGAGGATATATTAGCAACTTTAGGGGGTGGATTACATTTTACAAAAATTGATTTAAACCAAGCATACTTGCATTTACCGGTAGAGGAAAATTCACAAGAATTACTTACGATTAACACTCCTAAAGGTTTATTTAAATTTACGCGATTACCATACGGAATTGCCAGTTCGCCAGCAATATGGCAGAGAACTATTGAACAAATTTTAAAAGGTATAGAGGGTATTTCAGTTTTTATTGACGATATATGTATCTCAGGGGAAACTGATGAAATACATTTAGAGCGATTAAAACAAGTGCTAGAAAGGTTACGTGAATATAATCTTAAAATAAATAAAGAAAAATCTTTTTTCATGAATGATGAAATTACATACTGCGGTTACAAAATTGATAAAAATGGCATACACAAAACGCAAGAAAAAATTTCTGCTATTTTAAATGCTCCAATACCTCAAAACGTAACTCAAGTAAAAGCGTTCTTAGGCTTAGTATCTTACTATTCTAGATTTGTTCCTAAATTATCTACGATTGCTTATCCTCTAAATGAATTATTACGTAAAAATGTAAATTTTCAGTGGACTAAAAAATGTGAAAATTCATTTAATGCAATTAAACAGGAAATTACTTCCGAAAGGATTCTCACCCACTTTAATCCTAAATTACCCTTAATTTTAGCCACTGATGCTTCTCCTTATGGAATTTCGGCAGTACTTTCGCATACAATGCCAGATAACTCCGAAAAACCCATAGCTTTTGCTTCTAGAACTTTATCTTCTGCAGAAAAGCGGTATAGTCAGGTAGATAAAGAAGCGTTATCAATAATTTTTGGTGTAAAGAAATTTTTTCAATTTTTATATGGTAGGAGATTTACACTGTATACAGATAGTAAACCCCTAGTTTCCATATTTTCACCCGTAAAAAGTATTCCGGTACTTTCGGCAGCTAGAATGCAAAGATATGCATTATACTTACAAACATTTAATTATGATATTAAATATAAAAAATCTGCAGAGCACGGAAATGCCGATGCTCTATCACGTCTTCCATTACGTAGTGAAGACTTACTGCTGCCGTCGTCCGATTCGCTACAACCAGAAAAAGTGTCACCAACTTTGTCACCAAATTTATTTGGCAACCTTGATGAATCCGATTGTTTATTTATTCATCAAATCACATCGTTACCGTTAAATACAAAGATATTATGTGCAAGTTCTAAGCGAGATCCAACATTGAAAGAAATGTACCGACATTTAATATCAGGCACACAGATGCCAAATTACTTACTTTTTGGACATAAACAACAGGATTTTTCTATACTAAATAATTGCATACTACAAGGGAATCGTGTTGTAATTCCTACTGTTCATAGACAAAAAGTGTTGGAAGATTTGCATTTTGGCCATTTTGGCATAGTAAAAATGAAAGCACTGGCACGTAGTTTTGTATGGTGGCCAGGTATTGATAAAGACATTGAGAATTTAGCAAATAACTGTTCTGTTTGTATTAAATTAAAACATAATCCTCCTAAAATGGAAAATCATCACTGGAAATGGCCTACAACACCTTGGAACAGAATACATGTAGACTTTTTTGGTCCAATGATGGGGAAAATGTTTTTAATCGTAGTAGATGCCCACAGTAAGTGGACAGAAGTGTTCATTGTTCCTAATACTACTGCTGAGAACACTATAAACTGTCTTTCTTCGCTTTTTGCCAGATATGGCTATCCTGTGTCCCTTGTGTCTGATAATGGGCCACAATTCATTTCAGAAAAATTCGAACATTTTCTACAAAGTAAAGGCATAAAACATAGTTTAACTGCACCATATCATCCCTCTACAAATGGTCAAGCCGAAAGATATGTCCAAATTATTAAAAAAGGATTGAAATCCTTAAGTTCAGAACCCGGAAATCTCCAATTTAAGTTGAACGAATTTTTATTCCAATACCGAATAATGCCTCATATTACAACAGGGGAGAGTCCCGCATCATTATTTCTGAAAAGAAATATCACATCAAAATTAGATTTGCTTGTACCAAATGTTAAAAATTATGTTGAAAGCAAACAACATAAAAATGTTTTTAACAAGGAAAAGATAAGAGAATTCCAAATAAATGAAAAAGTTGCAGTACGCAATTATACATCAGGAGACAAATGGAAAATAGGTAAAGTAATTACCAGATTAGGTAAACTACATTACAAAATTCAAGTAGGTTCATGTGTATGGAAAAGACACGTTGATCAACTGAAAAGTGTAGGTTCCAGAGTACAAGTGGAGGAAGCTACAAGTCCTGGTGCAAATATTTCCATGGTTCCCGATAGCAATAGTCCACACCTACAAAGCAATGGAGAATCTAAGTCTGGTAGGAGGCCTGCCATGATACCAGATCCAGCGCCAACCGATCCTGTCAGTACACCAGATCCATTGCCAACCAATCCTTCCACTACATCAGATCCAGTACCAACCGACAGTAGATCTGTGTCTACAAAGCCTGGAGAAATTGACTGTGATAAAAATATCAACAGTACTCTAAATAAAAATGAACTAAAATGTGAACATTCAAAACTTAAAAATGCTAATTTGTCTTTTTCTGAACAGGTTGTAAGGAGATCATCTAGAGTAAGAAAACCTCCCATCAGGTATGGTATACGGAATTAAGGGGAGGAGAGTTGTGGTGTATTTCGTCATTGTATTCCTGATTTAATCTATTGGACTGTTGGTAAGTGACGTCACGTCCAATCAATGATCTGTTCATTCTTTTTTACGTTTATCTCTGCTAGAACAGATCGCAGTCTTAAAAATGTAGTCGTTCATGTTACTTGTATTTTTCATGTGTAATTGTCATAGTCATCTATTAAATTTTGTGTGTTTAAAATGAAACGCCTCGTCATATCTTAGTTATGGCTTATAAATCTTCTCCTGCTCACAAAATATTAAAAATTCTTTTCAACTTTATTTGAAAATTTTAAAAACGTATAACTGATAACTCAACAGAAATGCACTTCGATCAAATTCCATTCATATTCAGGATATTACAGCGAAATTTTGGATGTTTTAGAAAATATTCGTCATAGAACGCAATATATCCTAATTCTTTCGTAAATCCTTGTATAAAATCTAGTCGTATTTTTATACTATTTTCAATAAAGAACATGACATAATCAGCTGAATAATAATATATCAGTATATCAGATTAAACTTATTCTAAAAATAATCAAGGAAAGGAAAGAGTAGACAGACAGATGAACCGAAATCTTAAATACTGTTCAGTTTTCTTGGAAGGTGTTAAAAAAGATAGAGCGTTAATTGTGTTGAATAATACTTGCGCTGTACGATCCCAGATATGTGTTTGTGTGTGTTTATTTAGCAATACACAAGCCATTATTATTTTTATTTTTTAACATTTCCCAGCAAAGTTGACAAGCTTATATGATACCGGTTTTTCTATCTCTTGATCTGCTTCTTCGCGCATTAATTTTATAAACATTTTTAACATGCTCCAAAACCTATATATATATATATATGTATATATTTCAATTTTACTATTCCTTGCTCTTGACTGAAAATGGTATAAATAGCACTAGTGCTTTAGATGCGGTGATGCCTGAAAAGAACTCTGATATATTATGGTCTACCAGAGATATTTAAGTAAAACTTATTTTATTATATTTTTATACAGCGTAAAACATAAGAAAACATATATTACATACATACGTTCACTATGAATTACATAATTAATGTAATTCATATGCCTAAATGCATGCTTTATATAAAATGTGGCATGATTAGCATAATATTCACTTCGCGACAAAAAAAAAAAAAAATATATATATATATATATATATATATATATATATATATTAAGGTGCATTGGGGGATATATGTGAGAATTTCTGAGTTCATATTTAGTTCTTTTACGCTTTTCAACATTCTAACAAAATCTAAAAGCGTTTGTGATTTTGGTTTGTTTGTCTATCTGTATTTTTGCTCATTTATTCAGTAAATAATTTTAGAATATTATATTTTTGATATGTTGTTCAGGTTTACTTTGGCTCTATCATTATTGAGAATAATAAAAATAGTACTGTTTTATGCACAGAAACTCTGAAAACAATTCCGACACATTTAGGGTCTATGGGAGGTCTTTCCTTAAAGCATACTTTAAAAATTGTATATTTTGCACAAAATAACAGAATTATCATACATTATTCTGCTGTAAAATGCAGTGTTTCCTGTAGAATATAATTAGAAAAATTAATAAGTTTATAGGGCTTTACAATCATTTTCAGATACATTATGAGATATAAGTCGAAATTGCGCATGTAAATTTTCTGTTTTGTAAAGGTTTTTTCGCCCTTTCTTTTTTCGTTGGTATTGTATGTAGAACGTATGGAAACTTTAAACGATATACAAGCTTATAAAAAAAATAATGATCCACTTCATGCTTTCCCTTTCGTAATAATAACAATAATAATAATAAAGGTATAAAGCAAGCTTTTAAGAGATTTTTTTCTCCGTAATTGAAAACACTATACAGTTTAAGGCATCATCATTGAGGTAAATTTCACTTCAGATTGAACGATATAACGGATAAAGTGTACTTGGAAAGAATTTTCTAATTTATACGAACTGCAAAACTTTTCTCTTTTATTAATTAATAAATTAGTAAAACATGTGTGATTGCTGCAATAATTGAAAAAAATATTTTTTTTTTTTCAAATTACATAATGCAATAGTTATGTTTCATACCGTTTAAACAGTTTTTTCTATTAACCCATTATTTGCTAAACTAATTTTCAAATTTTTTCTTAATTAGTGAGTTTTATAAGTTTTAGTAAAAACTATTTAAGAATTATAACAAATTTCAAGAAATTAAGCATACTACCGCAGATCGTCTTATTTTTGGGACAGTGGCAGAATGCATTATCTAAAACTATATTTCCATTATCATATTGTCTAAAACTATTTAAAAAAAAAAAAAAATTACATCCCAAAAAAGGGACAATAAAAAATAATGAGTTAAAGTAATAAAAACAAAACACAACAACAAGAATAAATATAAATTTCTAAATATTCCATATGAATTTAAAATATTCAGTCTGGAACAAATAAAAAAGCTAACAATTTTATTAAGTTTCTTTCTTTATGATTATAGTTTTTCTATGCAATTTTTATTGATTTTCATTAATAGTTTTCTTTCATAAAAATAACAGTGCGTGTAATTCATTTAAGCAAACCAATTAAACAGGCCTTTAGTATTTTAACTACGATCAATTTAAAAATTTTTATTAAAAATTTTTGAAAAAAAAAATACATAGACTAAAAATAAATTAATTCCTTTTTAATAATAAAATTAAAATAATAATAGTGTGTTTTGTTAAATCTCGCCAAACGCCAAATCGCTACCGCCGAACTTCCTCTAGGTTGCCAGCCTATGTTGCGAGCCAAAGTGCAAAGTCAAAGGCATATGGCAATTGGCAATGGGTGCTTAACATAACATTACCCGACACGTTGAAAAAAGACAGCTACAGAACACAGATAAGTCTCATTTTGCATTATATATATACATCAAAATCTAACAATTCTATTAAGCATGTAAAAAATTCTCGAAAACTGTTTAAATTTAAAGCCAAATTAACCTAATATTTTTTTTTCAAATTTTTAAAATGTTCCATTTTGGTTTTTTCTTTTTTCCGTTAATTTTATATTATTATAGTTTAACGATAAATATATTTGAGTATTAATTTGTAGTAGAGTGATAAGTTTACTTCTTAAAAATATTTTTGTGTTTGAGAAATGAAATTTAATTTTTAGCATTTGAGCATAAAAATATTTTTAAAACATTAACTTATTAATGAATCCACAAAAAAAAATAAAAAAAAATAAATAAAATCAGATATGTTTAGATGTTATTACATTATAGTAAAATCAAGGGATAATATTAAAAATTAGTTGGCAGGAAGTTCTTAAAAAAAAAAGAGTACGTTTCTGGAATTTTATATTTTATATTGTTTTATTTCAGCGCATATAGATGGAAAATTTATAATTTCGTAAGTCAATAACTTAAATTAAATTTTCATACATATGCATTAAAATATAATATTGTTAAGTACATTAAATTTCTCGAAATCTACTTAAATTTACAATAGCAAAAATTTTTTTAATTTTAGTCTTTTGAAAATATTTTAGATGTACCTCTTGACAAATGTTTGTTTTAGTTTTCCATCTGTTGCGCATTATAATAATTTTGAAATAGAATCTATACACGCTTAGGTAAATTTATTCATAAGTTAATGTTTTAAAAATATTTTTATATTTAAATGCTGAAACTTGGGAATAAATTTCAGCATTCAAAAAAAATATTTCTTAAATTTTATCTATGAATGATTAATTAATAGTCAGAAATGTCTAAATTCTGTAACTAAACGTTAATAATGCACAATCGATGGAAAAATAAAATAAAACTTTGTTAAGAGGAATCTTAAAATGTTAACAGTGTCTTTAAATGTTAACAGTGTATTTTAACAATGTCTTTGTTAAAATTTACATTTAAAGTATTAAAAAAACTTTGAAATTAAAAAAAATATTGTCATTGTCAATTTAAATAGATTTCGAGAAATTGCTTTGTATGTAATAATATTATACTTCAATACATTTATGTAAATTTGCATAATACTATGACAGTTTACAAAAACAAACAAACACACACACATTCACGCACACACACACAAAGAAAAAAAAAGAAGAATGAAAGAAAGAAAGTAAAGAAAAAGAGAAAAAAAAATAAATAAAGTACACACGTCACACAATTTTGAGGGAACATACGACCCTTAGAACTTCAAAAAACATCGATTTAATTATAGTCTTTTTTAAAGTAAATCATTGTTAACTAAGCTTTATTGGGCATGTCTAATTGTTACCTATAAGATTAATATGTATTTTGGAATATAATTTAAATTCTGTGGTGAATTATTTAATAATTTATGTGTTAATAATAAATGTGTTTTTTTTTTTTCACCTTGCACGCAGGATACCTCTAAAACTATTTAATATTTTTTCTTGAAATTTTCACAGATTATGTAATATATCAGATCCTTCAAACTGAAGGATAAAAACTGAACCTAAATTTGTTCCAGTTTAGGTTAAAAAAAAAAAAAAAAAAAAAAAAAAAAAAAAAAAGTTCAAAGATAATTTATTTTTTAATAAAATCTAAGTATCACCCGTATAAAAAAATATGGAGGGGGGGGGGGATACAAATTCAGTTTAAAGGATCTGATATTTTACATAATCTGTGAAAATTTCAAGAAAAAATATTAAATAGTTTCAGAGATATCTTGCGCGTAAGGTGAAAAAAAAAAAACACATTTATTATTAACACATAAATTATTAAATAATTCACCATAGAATTTAAATTATATTCCAAAATACATAATAAACTTATAGATAACAATTAGACATGTTCAATGAAGCTTAGTTAACAATGATTTACTTTTAAAAAGACTATAATTAAATCGATGTTCTAAGGGTCGTATGTCCCCTTAAAACGTACAAAGAACGTTCGAAGAACGATTCAAAGAACGTTTTAAAACGTTCAAAGAACGATTTTAAAACGTTCAAACAACGTTCAGGACGTTGCAAAAACGTATATGAAGAACGTTCTGAGAACGTGTCTGTAGAAACAATGGTGATGTTTACACGTGTGCAGAACGTGTTTTGTACCGTACTATTCGACGTCTTCAAGATGGACAAATAGACGTCTATAAAACGTTCAAGCTGAACGTTCATAGAACGTGTTAGTAGAACTATTTTTAAACGTTCAGAGAACGTTTCCGTGCTGCTTGGGATAGTTTTTCACAATAAAGACTTTTTAGGTTAGTAAAATTTGTGCCATTTTGTATTTTATTGATTAGTTGTAGAGATTAAGGCCCATTGATTTCGCTAGAGTCCTAGGCCCATTTTATATCTGAAAATTGAAGAAAAGGCAAATCAAAGAAAGTGAACAATTCAAGCGCTTCCTATAGACCGCATGCGGTATATATGCGAATTGAATCAGCATAAGTTTTTTAAGATCTATTTCACATATCAAGTATGGTATATTTTTATATATCACAGAAGCTGACAAATAGTCTTGCCTTAAATGAAGAAAATTGCAGCATAGTAGCGCGATCTGTCGATCAGTATGCAGTTAAATTATATAAATACTTTTTTATATTGGAAATTTAACATATTATATTTAGTGCACTTATACACTACAAAATATTATAGTTTGCACTAATGAACCTACTAAAATGTCTTGTTATTAAGGTAATAATATAGGATTCAACCAAATACAGTTTTGTAAAAATCATTCCGCTGATTCGCGAGATAAGGCACCTACCGAATATTCATAAGACATAGAGACACAGTAAATTTGTGTCTGTGTATGTGCCATAGTAAATTTGGCACGTTCTACACACGTTGAAATCAAGTTCATGATATCTCAAATGTATAAATCTATCCCAAATCTGAAGTAGTAAAAATTTGCAAGTCGTATACTTTCTTTTTATGTAAATAAAATAAACTAATGAATTTTTCTTTATGAATTTCGTTTATTTATCTATACCTTCTTAATTCCTTAAATATTACACATACAAAATCGAATAAATGAAGATGTGGAAAAGAAACCATGTAAAAGTTTCTTTGCAGTTTTGTTTTATTCCTTTTTTATTACTTCCTTATGCAAAGTATAAGGAAATATTGTAATCATGATTTGCGAAATGGATATTATATCTCGCATATCGCAAACCTGAATCACTGCAGAATTTTGCAAATTTATATGTGTGGCTGTCATGATGTCTCTTTGTACACCTGCAAGTTTCGTTTTAATACAAACTCTCGTTTTAGAGATATCAACGACTTTACACGAGTTTTTGTGACGTCTGTTTGTGTATGCATCTCTCATAAGTCAAAAAGGGTTGGACGTAGAACGTTGAAAATTGGTATATAGGTTTTTAATAACATCTAGTTGTGCCCCTTCCGTTTTGGTCTTTCTGTGACTTTCTCTTTTGGAGATATTTACGAAAATTATATTCATAATGACCAAATATACAAAGGTTTTCACCATTATATATGACCTACCAACATAGGAATTACAAAATAAGCTAATGATAGAGCCCGTAATGATATTATTATGGAAATTGTCAACATTTTTGCGTGCAGAAAGTAATTTGTAAAGACATAAGTAGGTTCTAGTCCATGATTGCATTTTATCGAAAAAATATTCAGCCCGTGAATAGAGCCCGTAATGATATTTTTATGAAAGTTGCCGACATTTTTGAGTGTAGAAAGTAATTCTTAGAGACAAAAACATGTTCTAGACGACGAATGCACTTTAATGAATATTCAGCACGTAGATAGGTCACGTATTGATATTGTTATGAATGTTGCCGGCATTTTTGAGTGTAAAAAGTAATTTTTAATATATAAACTGGTTCTGGTCGACGAATTCACTTTATTTTCTTTTAGTCTTGCTTGTTATACAAAGAATTTTCGAAGAATTTAGTCTAGATTAATAAACCAATGAACCTTTAAGAAAATTCCAGAATTGTGTTCTGATTGAAGTTAGAGATTCCAAACTTCGGCAATCCTAAACTACAAATTTTCGCCAAATTTGGCGCAAAATCGCCAAAATCGATGTCAAGACCAAAATTAGCGTTGGCTACAAACTTGGCGACTTGGCGATATCAACGATCAAATTTTGCGGCAATTTTTTTTTTCTTTACAGTCAGAATTAGTAAATCATTTCTAAATATTAACTGAATTAATTGTTTCGGTAAAATGTATAATTTTTCCTCATTAATTTTCGGCTAAGGAAACGAAAGTAGGCCATTTACACTCGAGGGATTTTCGTGAAACTCTAAGCTATGAATTTGCCAATGAGAGATTCTGTAATAAGCCATTCCTGAAAAAGCTAGTATATCTGTTTGTCGGTATATATAATCCTATTATCTTGACTTTTGAGGTTAGAATAGAAGTTTTTAAATTTTTTTTTCCCTTTGTGGTTGGAACTTGCCTGTTTATTTACGAATCAGTTACCTCACACGAAAATGTCAATGTTTTCTAACAGTATATTCCAAAGGGTGCATAAGGAAGTCATGTGTTGGCCACATCAGTTTTTTTTTCGGTTTCCAGAAAATTAAAACTGTAATTCTGTTTAAACTTAACTTTACATGGTTGAATTTTAGCAAAATAAATGAAAAGTCTCAGAACAAATATTTGATATCAGATGCATTAACGTTAAAAAATTTCAGAGATTACTATACTTAGCATAGATAAACAACTACAAATATATAACGCAGGTACAGGATAAATTATTTAGAAGAATTTAAAGTTTTGTTGTAACAACTTTCTTAATAATTTCATATTACAAAATATGTTAAACAATTATTACACAGTGCATTTTTATACCGGAAATTAATATTCTTTTCTCTGTATTAAATTTCATGAATCTTAAATTTATCATTAATCCATTAACAGACAAAATATTTACTACCTAATTTATGTGCAATGAATTTTGCACCGTGGTTAATGCAAAAGAATTACAAAAGAAAGACCAGGCTAAATTTTGAAAATGTAGCCATGTAAAGGATTTCCAGGAATTATTGTCCAAAAATTAGAAGAATTTATATACATGTTTGCATAGCTAAGCTTTGTCTTTTTTAAAAAAATAAACGAAACATCCAAAATTAAGCTGATATTATTATTATTATTATTATTATTTAGATCAAGATGAAGACATAAATTAACCAAATTAAAGTGAAGCAAATTATCGATTTTTTTCTGGTTCACAAACAGGGAAGTCACAAGAAATCGCTACAAAACTCGAGAATTTGGTGAGAGATTCATCAATCGAACATTGGAACAGTTCACTAGGACATGCATTGTTGACTACTCGCAACAATCAGGGCGAATCACAAAAGTATGCGCATCTTCCAAAGCTGAAGCTTTTTCTGATTAAAGATTCATCAATGTCAATCACAAAAGCTTCCAAGAAACTTGAAATATCGTCTCTTTATCAAATGTTAATCGTCTGTTTATGAACTTAAAAAAAAAAAAGTCATTGAAACTTGGACTAAATCTTCTGCACCTCGATATAAATATTATCAGGCAAAAAGGCTAAAGTGGGCTACAAAAAATTCTATAAAAAACAGGTGATGTCTAGTGATGGAAAATTTGCAATGATGGATGATGAAACTTATGTGCCCTATGGTCATAAACAGACTCCATGCAAAAAATATGGTAATGAGATTCCCGTGTGAAAATTCCATATAATTTCAAATTTAAAAGGAAAAAAAGTTTTCGGCAAAATTCCTCGTCTGGAAAGTGATTCCACAAGGCACATTAGCGAACCATTCATCTTCAAACACAGTTTGAATGGAAAAGGGTACCTGAAGAACACCCTTCAAGATCCTATTTGAATTTTTTAACTCTCAGAAGGATGAAGTAAAGTTTTTGTTCAGGTTTAGCAATCAGCCATTAGGGTAAAATTGGAGAGTCGCATTTAAGAGAGAAAGCTATTGAATATTTGCCAAACGAAAACAATCCACTGAATGTCGCACAACGTCTCCCAAGCGAATCATTCTGGGTTTATGCAAATTAGATTACTAAAGAAGAAAAAATCTGTTAAATTTAGCATCTTCGAGGGAAAAAAAACAGCTGAAGATCTCGAAATTAGTAGCAGAGAAGCCTGGAAAAAACCTATTTTGACATTTTAAGCGGAACTTAAGCAGCGAGAGCCTGGTCGATAAGAGCAGCGAGTTCGTGATCGAAAGATTGCGGGTTCGGTCCTCGAGCCGACTAAAGACCGTCGTGTACGCTAATGGCGAATGGTGCACGTTAAATTTCGTCGTGGTCGCAAAGTCCTCCAAACTCCCATCAAAAAATAGACTCTGGTGGTATCGGAACATGGGTTTAACTCGGCTCTGATCCCTCGGCCCGGATCAAAATTCGAGTTCCTGCTGTTTGGCTGGTGCTGCCATCTTTTACCAGATTCTTGAGCTAAAGTCATTCTTCCTCACTAAGGGGCACTGCTAAAAACGGAAGGCGCACCCCTCTTGCCTTAAATCCGGATAGCTCCACTACCGAGGCTCGGAATTTCCGAGTGGCATACGACAAAAGCAACAACAACAAGCGGAACTTGCCACAAGTTGGTGATCACGGCACTTATGCTGTCAAAGGAATGCGGTAATTTGTGATAAAATAAATTTAGTTTCCTATGAAAATACATACTTTAATTTTTCTTTCCTTATTTTTGATATATTTAAGTTTCACTTTTATAGACAGTAATTTCTGGACACGCTTTATTTACGATTCTGTTCGATAGGATACTTTGCTTATTTTATTTATTTATTTATTTTCGTTCCACAATTTGTGCTTAGTAAACAAAGTATACATAATATTTTTCTAAAAATAAAAAAAATAAATAAAATATGTTTTATTAATAAATTATTTAACATTTTCAGCATTTATTAAAAATATAATAGAAATAGAAAAGATACATATTTATCTATAAACCTAAATTTTCCTTCATAACTTATATATTCACAAGAACATCATACTGCATATCTATACATATATATACTCTAGAACTTATACATACGCAGAAACTCATAGATATATACTACATAAATTATATTTGCAACATATATATAAGTAACGTTATGTACAAAAACATCACAGAATACATGAACAAAGAATTTTCCTAAGAAGAATTGATAGAAATAAATATTTATAATAGATCATTAACAAATGAATGAGAACAAACAACTGACAATCAAATAAAATAATTAGTGAACAATATCTTTTGGCGCAAGCTGAATTACTCGATTCAAGATCTGCAGTCATTTGCAATCGAAAATACTTATTCTGTAGAAAAGGATTAAAAGCCAAACTTAACAAGAAGATACCTTCTAATTATAATGGAAGGAAAAGCCAATTAAATATCGTGCGTCGTCGAGAGTTTTGAATGCTTCATTTGATTCCATTATACTAGTAAGCCATTATAAATCTATATCGGAAATCTAAGTGGCTTTGGAATAGAGGCAGGAAATATTATGTTGCTGAAACAAATGCTCCTTTGAAGTAATGTAAGCAGATTTAATGCAACATTTAGATTTCTTTCATTTCTCTATTTTTCTTTAAGAAAAATTTGTTTTAATTCTGACTGTATGTTTTTGAAAATGCTTTTTATGAATAAATATAGAATATTTTTTCATCGTAGTGCATAACAGTGAAATATGAATATACAATTATTAACAACAAATTTTTATTTTTATTTTCAAGCAATAACAAATCAGATATGTGCAAATTTTATGTATTTGTTACAAGTGTATCTGTACTGTATTGAGTATAATAAGAATGTTGCACAATAAAGAAAATTAGATTTAAAGAAAATGTATGGAATGGAATTGCATACGTGGATATATTTTCACTGGACATTTACTGAATTATCGATTACGAAAATTGGTGAACTTAACGGATAAATCTTTCGATGGATTTATTTGTGCACAATTTGAATGACTTTCTAGATTAATGTATCCGATTAACTTTGAAGGGTTTTTATATGTACAGGATGATTATAATTAAAGTTACGAATTCAGAACGCTATAATTTTAAAACTATCCATCAGTGCGATTTGATATTTTACCAGGTGGGTACCAAGTTTGATATTTTACCATCATGAGGCAATAATTTTTTTTTTTTTTTTTTTTTTTTTTTTTTGGAGGAGAAAAAAAAATAGTTCAAATATGTTTGTATAGATGACGCTGTGAGGGGAATGTCAAGGGAAACGCCTAATTGGACAGGAATGCTGTTAGCAACACAATGGAATAGCAGGAAACAATAGACTTCAAGTGCTTACTACAATTTTTTTTAGCAAAAAGTCAAGAATAAGAATACGAGTTTACAGCGGAAACAGTCATAGTAAAAAGAAAAAAAGAGGAGCTTCATGAAACGAATATATTTCAGATAATTAACAACACATTTTGGATCTTTTTATTATTATTATTATTGTTATTATTAATGTCAAACACAAAATTTCATTGTCTCACAATTTCTCTGGTAAAATATGAAACAGCTCTGATGAGTAGTTTTAAAATTACAGCATTTTGAAATTGTAACTTTAATTGTAATCACCCTGTATATATATATATATATATATATATATATATATTAAACATCATTTATTTTTTGAACTATGCATTAAAATACAGTTGAGAAATTAACGTAAAAAGCGTAAAAAAACGTAAATTTTAAATTTTTTTGCTTTTTTTTTTTTTTTACAAAAAGTAAGGAAACTGTGAAAAGAAATACTTTCGGAAAACTAAACCAGTTCACTTTAAATAAACATATTTTAATTTTGAAAGTTTTATTGCTAATAATAAAACATATATATAAATATATATATATATTAAATCAATTCTCTCATATTTGTAGACATAGAAATTGAAACAAAAAAGAGACTTACAACTGGGCGACATTCAAACTGAAAAATTAATTGAAATTATATATATATATATATATATATATTAAAGAAAAAATGGTTTAAATGAATATTTTACATGTGTATCTCATTTAATTTTAAGTATTTGATTTCTGCACAAAAGTTTGAAAAAAATACATTTAATATATGCGAGCTTTGCTGTAAATAATAAACGTTAAAATATACAAATGTTTTGCTACTTAATCGATATATCTTGTACAATATATTCTCTGTTGTTGTTGAGTAATTTAACATTATAATAGGATCTCTTGTATGTACAATATGCGTACATAGTACTCTAATTTAAAATGTAAATTTATTTTATTTTATTTTATGAAGAATTGTAATTTTCAACTCTAAATAAACGAATTAATTTAATATTAAAATCGAATATTTGGAATAAAAATTGCATTAAATTAATAATGTTAAAAAAAAAAAAAAATATCTCTTCTTTTTTTTTTTTTTCTTTCCCGAAAAAAGAACGTTTTCAGTGTACAAGTACACCACATTAAAATATTCATCTTCAAATTGTTTTAACATAGAAGAAAAGTTAAATACATTCTAAATATTGGCGAATGTATCATAGTTTAACGAAAATTCAGTAAAATATTATAAACATTATGAGAATTCGAGAATCCATAGCTACAGATATTGGTCATAGAACTTTTAGGGATCTATTGTAGTAATTTGTTCTCGTTGGTTTAATTCCTCTAGGAGTTATGAAGTTTTAGAAGTTCAGCTAATCTAGACTCTGAGATTTTAGCGTAGTTTACAAACTAGACGCTTCTTTTCGATGAAAAATATTTTGATATAACACTTATGTGCTTAATTTTGCCCTCTCCTACCATTTCAAAACATTTTACCATTTCAAAATGAACAATATTCTTTATTTTATTCTTTATTTTTATTTTTTACTAAATTACGAAGTTTTTAAATAAGACTGTTAATGTACAATAATAATCCACTATTATAATCATTTATTTCTAAACTGGATTTCTAAATTTTTTGATTAATTAGTTGACAAACTGGCTAACCTACAGAAGAATATTGCTTTCATTTTGCAATAGTCAGATTCCTCATACCTTAGTATGATGAAAAACTAAACTGCTGTTTGTAAAAATTGCAACACCATGAAAGAATGCGAATATCAGAATGATATTTAATGATATATATTAATTGATTAAAATTTCAGGAAAGTTGGAGTAATATGTACTGAGAAAACAATACATAAAGCAGCGACCTCTGTGAGCAATAGCAGTACTTATCTGCCTAGGCATTGAATCAAACAGCGATTGGATGAGATGTACGGGTAGAGCACTTCATGAAGCTTCAATACTCAATACGATGCCACAATTCATCGATCGTAGTTACTGGTGAGTGGTGGAGGGCCACTCGCTTTCCAAAGATTAAACAGTCATTTTCATTGGTGCGAGATCAGGAGAACGTGTTGGACAGAGCAACGGTTAAACACATTCTGTATAAAGGATGGTCCGGACAATACAGAAAACTTGCGGTCGTGCATTATCTTGCTTAAATGATGCGCTACGCAGACCTTGAATATAGGGAAGAGGGCGGTATGAAGTAGGAAGAACCCAAGTAGAAAAGTAATTTATTTTTAAAGTTCTATTGACGAATAACTAAGTACACTGCGAAATAAAACAGATACTAAGATAGCTTAAACTATAGAATATTTATTAAAGATAATTTTCAAAACAAATAATATTATTATTATAAATTAAAGGCAATTTACTATTTGCAATAACCAAAGTTCAATTTTTATGGAAACCGTTATAAATAAGCGGGAGAGAGAACTAAGCGATTACATATTAGTTACTCAGTGATTATAGTCGAAGTGTGTGGAATCAAATCCGACAGCCCACTTCTTAACTGCCAGATTGTGGTAACATCACCAGAATTTGAAGCCAAGGACGCCAACACACTTTTCTTTGCGTTAATGATATTTTAATGGGAAATTTTAAAAATCAAAAGACGGTTATAACATGACAACCCTACCTTGGTATATATCACTTGTGCCAAATATGACCGTTGGGACAGGTGCAAGTAATCATCGAAATATTACGAAATTCTTGCGACATGATGTCTAAATTATGGGTCATTAGTTTATTTATAGCTGCAATTAAATACATTATTTGAGTATAAAATAAAACTAAACAATAAAAAAAAAAAAAATAACGGAAATTTTCTAATAGAACATTTACAGCTATAAATATAAATAGATTTATTGAGAAACTCAGTGAAATAGAAATAAAACTATAATTACTTTCAGGGAGAATAAAATTAAATTGTGTTTAGATCCCTACATATATATTGCATTATGCTAAAAAGGAGATCAATGGATTTAATACTGAATTTGTTCTTAAAACTAGAAGAGACTATGTATTTTAATTTCCAGTGCAGAATTTATCAAATTTAAAATAAGTTTGACATATTTAAAGATAAATATTAAATTTCATAAATTTTAATTATGAATAAATAGATATTTAATTATAATAGAATAAATTTGATGAAATAAAAGGATATGTGAGGAACTCCCTCACAGGCGGGCTTAAACTTACCAGAAATTTAATGGTTGCTGTTCAGAGTGCCGGGAATGCAAACAAGAAGTAATCGGGACCCTGTACCATCACTGCAGCTGATGGACAGCGTGACGATTTCGAATCCCAGCTGGCAATGTGCACTATTCACGATGCCGTTAAATACGGATAAGGCAAACTTGGTGCTGTAAACAGGATTCTGATTTGTCGGAAAGGTGATTTCACGCCATTTCTGCGTCTAGGTTCGTCATTGATCACAATTTAAAGGCACCCATATCAGTGATGCAGTTTTGAGGGAAATCAAAATTTTGGTAACCGCATACTGTTTCACAACCTGGAGTGATCGTATGCGGTACCAACGGATACACGTATCAATCCCCTTTTGTTTTAATTCCCGCCACTCTGGAAACCAGCTGTCACATTTCTGACGAGTTAAGGCCCGTCGCTCGGCCCTATATTCAAGGCCTCCGAAGCGCAATATGGACAATGGAACCGAACCGCAGGACAATGGACAACCGCATGTTGTCCGTACTCTCCGGAATTCATGCAGAATATGTTCGACTGTTGCTCTGGCCAGCACGTTTTCTTGATCTCGCACCAATGAAAATGACTGTTTAATTAATCGTTGAAAAGCGACTGGTCCCCCACCACTGTTTTAAAGCTTCATAAAGTGCTCTACCCGTACATGTCATCCAATTGCTGTTTGATTCAATGCCTAGGCAGATAAAGGCTCACAAAAGTCGCTGCTTTATGTACCGTTTTCTCAGTACATATTACTCCAAATTTCCTGAAATTTTAATCAATTGTTCTTCCTACTATAATGTATGTGCCCAATAAATATCATTCTGATATTTGCATTCTTTCATAGTGTTACAATTTTTACAAACAGCAGTGTATTTAAGTAAATGGTTATAATAGTAAAACCAGCAATATTTCGGAAACGAAATACTACTTTTTAGATGAAAAAAAATATATATATGTATATTCTTCAATATATTCACATTCTAGCTACTTTACGTTATATTTATTACGTGAAAATATAAGTATGAACATGTATTTAGAAAATATTTAATTTTTTGTGTTGTATTATTCAAATATTCATCACGGTATCTGTATCACAAGCACTTTGTAAAACGTAAATGAAAAATAGAGAGTATTTTAGGACGACTTTTTTTAAAGAGAATTCTATCAAACTATTAACTTTAATATTTACAAATGTAGTATTTTTAAATATAAGTCCATATATAAAGCTTAACTGTTTATAAAAGCTTTTAGAGAAAACGTATACTTCGAGCAATTAAAATACAGAATTTCATAAATATATGCAATAAATTAAGATGATTCTGTGACAAACTCTTGGTAATTGTCCATCCCTTTTCTAAAAACAGGTTTTGTGAAAACGTTAATGGATTAATTATACCAAAAATAGAACATTCATGTCTTGCTTTCTTTGAGTGTTTTAAAGCATGCATGTATTGTATATATATATATATATATAAATTCTTAATGACATGCAGAAAACGATGATTCGGGATCAATTAAGCTAATGTAAGTGTTTATATCACTTTTAAGGAAAAGATAAGAGAATAAAGAAAAAAAAAATAATCAGTTACTTAAGGATAAGAGTAATAATGGGTGTTAAAAGAAACAAATTCATTCTAAAGACCCTCTCAAAAATCGACAGTGGAACTTATTAAAGCAAAAAAAAAAAAAAAAAAAAAAAAAAAAAAAAAACGGAATAAAAAGTCTTTTAAAGCTTTCTGAAAACTCAATGCCTAAATACAGCGAAAAGAAAAGATATGACAGAAAAAAAAAAGCCTTTTTTAACTGATGGCTTTTAATTAGTTTTTTTTTAATGCAATTTAAGCTGTCTCGTGAATAACACTTAAATACATACTGTCTGATTCAAGGCATAACGAGGTTTTAATTAAAAGTATACTTCGTTCAGCTATAATTCTTATATTTAAAGCATATTTTAGTCGAATACAATCCGATGTTTTCTGTCATTTTTTTTTTTTTTCTATAAATTTGTTTCAGATTTTATATAAATGTAAAACGTGAAAATATTTTCCAGAAAAAAAAATAGTTTTAAGTAATATTTAAAAAAAAAACATAAACAATGGTAATTAACATTGAAACAGACATTTTTAAACAATTATAGCTAATTTTTTTTTGCTGTTTTTTGTCTTTACAGACACTTTAACACGCATAAAGTTTTTAAATAATCTGGTTTGGCACTCACAAAACTTTCTCTTACTTTGAAATTTAATATTATAAATGCCAATTGCAGATTTGGCACAAAAACAAAGTGGGAGAGAGAGAGGGGGGGGGGATTTTTAAACTTTACAGAAAATTAATGTGAGACATAATGCAGTATTTTTTGCATATTTTAATACGTAAAGAGAGTTTGTTACGCACACGAAAATGAAAAAATAAAAGTGACAAACGTTGTGGTACGTATTTGGAAACTACAATATTTTCCATTATAAAATACTTCTTTACTTCTCCTTCTTCTTTTAGGTAGATTCCTTATAGGAGATCTACCTATTGCAATGGTTCTCATGACACGACTTCTGGAAAATTTCTTCATATCTTCACCGATCATAACCCCTAGAACCCAAAACCACCCTCCGTTCAAAAGTTTATATATATATATATATATAGGTATATATATATATATATATATATATATATGTATAACGCTTTTTCCCATGTTAAGTTGTGAACACGATAACTGGAGTAATTTTTATTTAAATTTAACCAGCTCGGAATATGTTGTCAGGACAGTAAAAATCTCGGTCGAGTTCGTAGATGGGGTGTCCAGCTCAAAGGGGGTGGAAATGGTGGGGGGTGGAAATTTTCATTTGCCCATAATTTCTTTAATATTGAAAATAGGAAAATACTTCAAATCAGGCGAATTACCGCCTTACTCTAAAGAACAACTTTTGTATTTAAACTTTTTCGATAACTTCAATTGCTTAAAAGTTACACGTTAAAAAGTGATTTTTCGACATTTTTGATGAACATTTTCTATAGCTTTCATTGCAAAAATTTATAATCTGATGCTTATGTCACGTGCAAAACATAATTAAAAAAAAATCACTGAAAATATAATAAAATTTTAATCATGTTTTTAAACAATATAATAATCTGATTTAAAAAAAAAATTTAATTTAACAGAAAATATAACGTCACAATTACAACAATGTACTGAGAAAAATGAAATAAAATTTCATCCGTGATTGCAAATAAAATGAAAGTTAATAAAAAAATAAGTAAATAAAATCAATATATCTTAGGGCTAAGCAGATTTAGACTTGAATTTATGACATAGATGCTATAATGTAAAAGATAAATGTCATCGTTAAAAAAAAAAAAAAATCGTGTAAATCAACGCTAAACGAATTAAACTGGCATGGTAGAAAAGGTAATAAATTTGGGGACATTTAGGTATTATCCCTTTAACAAATGAACTAGGGACGATTTTAATGGATTTTCCGTTGAAGTTTATTTTCATGAAAACTTAAATTTAAATTAGAGTATTTCATTACTCGAATTCCTTTATTTTGATAAATAAAATTATACCATTTAAAAAAAAAATAATGAACATTATTTTATTGAAAAATGAACTAATAAAGGTTTTAGAAAACTATTACATACTTTTAAATCTTTATTAAAGAAAATTAATTGTTGCCACTCGACATTATACAAATACATCCAAATCCTGTGTCCAAATCCTGTTTTATACAAGTATAGATTTTTTGTTTGCACCTGGAACCTGATGGGAAAAGTGCCTGGAAACACTTGTATCTAGTATTGTCATTGATTATGAAGTCGTGTGCAAAATTTCAGGTCCTTCGGACGACAAGAAGTTGCCGAAAATTAATTGCAAAATTCCGTTACATACATTAATAGTTGCATCATATCAAGTTAATAAAAGTGTGTTAATTAAAAACCATGTTAAACGTTTTAATTAATAATTTAAAAATATAAAATTAAAATAATACGTCAATCTTAATACAAATATCGTTTGTGGCGAAAAGTTTAGAATGTCGGTTTAGGCTAGAATTTAAAATTTACGATTGAGAGAAATACGTTACAGCTTCCTTTGACTTTTTATCTTGTCGAAACAATATATTAGTCTGTGAAGAGATATGATGTTTTCGCGTGGAAAGAAAATATAATGACGCCAAAGCTGCCTTTCTCCATCGCCAGGCTCGCCAAATTTTCTCGCCAAGTCAAAAATTTCATCGTCAACTATGAACTTTTGCCGTCAAATCACAAATTTCATTGCTAAGTCGCAAGTTTTGTCACCAAAATCTCGCCAAATCATACAATTTACTAAATTCATAACAATTAACATTGGAATTTAGCGGTGCCAAATGGTCCAAGGTTAACTAATGTTAATGTTAATGTTCCAGCTTATGTGAACGAAAACAGTTTCACTTTACAATTTTTACTCATCTGACAAGAAGAATCACAAAAACACAATACAAAACTTTCAATAATTCAATAAAAATTACAACGAATTAACTATCCAAAAACCGCTACCACTTATCTGTATTTGACTTGACCATAGCAACGCCAGGCTTACCAGAGCTTGATCATACTAAGATCACAAGTGCATTTTCACGTTTCTATTATTGTTTCTTTTAAAGGAAAGATATTGAACAACAGTTATATAGATTTAAAATAAAAATTATAATTTTGATTTAGCTTGGGTGGGAAGGGGGGTGGGGTGTAGCCCAATAGCCCCCTCCGGGATTCACCATTGCTATGATTGTATATCGTTAAGGCTTCTATTTGTTGGATGATTATGAGCTTGAATTTTAAAAAATTGAAACATTTACAAACCAATAAATCTAGCCTAAAATTTTAAGTAAAACCCTTTTGTAGTTGAAAATTAAATTTCTTGAAAACAGAATAGCGACGTAAATAATGCAATGTGTGGCAACAAGGCCACTGGCTAAGTATTAATGCATATGTAAAATTTCTTTACAATTGTAACATTTACGTAAAGGAATCTACCTTCGCCTTTAAGCTTGCCGAAAAGGGATTTTTCTTTTTATTCTAATTGTTGCAATTAACGCCAGTTTAACATGCACCCATGGATATTATTTCGATAATATAAATCTGTTACTTTCAAATTATTTTTGCTAATTGTATTTTGATGAATAGTTTAAATATATATATATATATATATTTGTTACAAAGAATCAAAATCAAACAACTGTTGAGTTAGTTTAAAATTACAGCCCGTGTCTGTTTCATGACACAAGGAATTCCAGTGAAAAATCTTGGAGACTACAAAACAAATAAATGTTCTACCACACTCCATCACAGATGTCTAAAGTACAGTATTTAAATAGATGTTAATATTCACCTAGATACATTTGGTATACCAGAATTACAAAACATCGACCCAAATCACTAAAGTATAAGTAATAATAGGCACATGAAAATTTGTTGAATTATCCTAAATATTCCTTTCTACTGTCACAAAAAAGAAAAAGTCATTCAAAGAAACCACGAAGGTTCTAAACCATACAATGCTGTTTTTTTTTTTTTTTTTTTTTTTTTTTTTAAGTCTAGAAAGAAGACTTTAGGCGTTACTATATTAACAGAGAAAGCTGGTTTTTCTGCCAGTAATAATAAAAAACCACCAGATTCGCTATAAAAATTTTCTATCTAAATAACACGAACATTTTAAAATCATAATTGAAATAAATTTAAAGATCTTTAAATAATGGTTACAAATAAATATACGCGAAAAATGTTTCGACATACAATGGAACCTAAAATATTTTGAAAAAAAAAAATATCTCATGGAAACTTAGCAAAAATTTTTCTTTGTTGAAATTTTGCTGTTCGCGAAAAAAGAAAAATATGTATCCAAAAACGGTAAACAATGTATAAAAATATTTTCAAAACAATTACATGGTGCAAAAATTTAAATTTATTGTTTTCCCAATAAACTCATTAGCATGAACTGCGACTTCATCTAAATTATTAAAGGAATTTTTGTTCAAAAGAAAAAAAAAAGGGGAAAAAGATAATTTTAAGCTTTACAGACAATTATTACGAAATGAAATGCAATATTTTCTGCCTTATTTAATACGCAAAGCGAATTTCTTTCCGCAAATGATAATGAAAAACTGAAACTGACGAATGAGTCTGTACATATTTAGGAACCAAAGCCATTTTCCTACAGCAATTTGAAAATTACTTCTTTATCTTTTATTTTTTCTTCTTCCCTTTTTTTAAAGCTGAAAAAATTTTTCATTTTTACAATTACTTTTTTCTTTTCTCTTTCAGTCTTTGTTTCTAATTTTTTTCCCTTTATTTTTAACTGACTATTTTTTGAAACAGAAAAGTACAGTTTAATTGAAATTCTTGCATTTTTTTTTTTTCTGCAAAATTAAATTACATCTCATTGAAAAGCATGGTACAGATGGAAAATATATTTTAAATTAGATTTTTTTTTATTTCTTTAAATGAGAACTTTGAACTTGAATGAATTTGGTTTATAAATGATTTATGCCGTGACATTTAAATATCTATTATGGAAATATATGAGGTCAAATGTATTCATAATGAAACACGTTTAAATCGATTGAAAATTATGATTATTTTATCAATTATTTATTAAGAAAAAAAAAGAATTTTGCTGTCCCGAATCGAGTTTATGTTATTAAAAAATTTTTAAAACATGTTAATTCACAATGATGATGCCTAATATAATACAGAGGCTGTTCGCACATTTTTTAGACGATTTTATTTCGCAGTAAGAAAAAATCGTTTGCATGGAGAATTTTATTTTCACAACAGTTCTGTTTTTGGAAATTTTATTTATCTTCTGATATTTAGAATTTTTGTTTAGATGCAAAAATGCGCTTTTAAAATGGCAGTGGATGGAAGGATAGGTTTCCGCTCTTTCCAAAGATAGTTTTTAGTGAAATCTTTATGAAAAGCATTTATCAGAAGAAAAATGGAAAAATGTTGTAACAACAGATGAATCTTGGGTCTATTTAAGTGGTTGCAATAGAAAAAGGTCAATTTATTATCACAAAAGTGGAGAAAAAAATTTGCTACATGGCTCAAAGCATCAAAACAAAGTTTTTCTAAAGGATTTATGATTGCCACTGGTTTTTCATACAAGCGCAAGATAAAAGCAAAAAAAAAAAAAAAAAAAAAAAAGTGACAAAAATGTCAAAATCAACTCTAAATACTCTCAAGAACATATTTTAATTCCAATTTTTAAAAATGAACATCCAGATCTTTATCCAGAATGCTATCAATCCGTTGAACTGTATCAAGACAAAACAAGCAGCCACACATCACAATCCGCAATTGCTTTTCTAGAAAAAAAAAATTGAACAAAAAACCGGAATTAAAACCATACCCTTCACTGACATTCCTGCTAAATCTTATGATGTATCACTGTTGGATTTTTGTGTTTTTCGACTCTTAAAATCAACATTATCCAAACACCGACCTACAACGCTTTGTGAACTCTGGAAAGCCGTTCAAGAGGAGTAGAAAAATATACCTCTTCCGATATTATAAAAAGCATTATTATCATAGAAATTATGATGTAGAATGATAGTTAAGAACAAGAGCTATCAAACTGAACAAATAAAACTCGAAATATGAGTGAAATTGCTTTAGTACACTCCATCAAAATTGTCTAAAAAATGTGTGAACAGCCTCTGTAATCTACCAGGATACCGTAAATTATTGTTGAAAAGTTTATAAAAGAATTTGTGTTTGGACTACATACAATGAAAAATGCTGTAATAAACTATTATTATTTTAATAAACAATTGTTGATTTAGTTTGTGTTTTCATTTAATTTTCAGGTTTTATTAACAAAAAAAAAAAAAAAAAAAAAAAAAAAAAAACGTTAAAATATAGATTGTTAACCTTTTACAGAGAGCTTTGTGTGAACTTTTCTTCCACGAGACTTTCTTCTTTATATAATTCTATACCAATTTACGCAATACAAATTAATTATTCAATGATATTTTATTAAAATTATTTTCCAGGGTGAATGCAGGCGATTTTTATTTCAGAGAAATGTAACACTAAATAACGAAAGAATATTTACTGAAATTTTAATTTATCCGACTGAGTGAAAATAATGCCTGGACCGGGACTCAAACCCCGGATCTTTGACTTACAAGGTCAAGGCCCTACCAATTGAGCTATCCAGACCGACACCCCGGTCAGCATTACTCACTCAGGCAACCTTTAGGCAGAAACATCTCTGGTCTATCATGTAGATAGCTCAACAGAAAATAAGCCGCAGGAAATGGAAAACACCATTAGATAATGGGAGAAAGAAATACAATTTTTATTAAAATCACACAATCAACTGTGGAATAAAATCATATTTATTGAAATTTTAATTTTTCCGACTGAGTGAAAATGTAAGTCAAAGATCAGGGGGTTCGAGTCCCGGTCCAGGCATTATTTTCACTCAGTCGGAAAAATTAAAATTTCAATAAATATAATTTTCTTCCACAGTTGATTGTGCGATTTTAATAAAAATTGTAACGAAAGAATGTCATTTTTTTGCACACATGAGAAGAAATGCGTTTTTTTTTTTTTTTTTTTTTTTTTTAAATTATTATTTAATTATTATTTATTTATTTATTGTTAAAAATGGCAGGGAAAAAAAAAGGTGACTTTGTTTTAAATTATCACAGATCTATGGTTCAATTATTCTTTTTAAAGGTACTGACGAGTTCTTTCGAATGAAACCCATATTAAAAATTTGTACCCCCTGGAGGTTTTGCTCCTACATACACACACTTTCTTTCCTAATTTTCAACAACTATTACCAATCATTCATAAAATTTTTATAATCATTCTTTTAAAATAACTCTTACTATGTATATTTATACGAATTTTCGTCCTATACTGCCATGGTAAAAAAAAAATAGAAAAAAGGTGATGACAGCACCACTTGTTTACAGATTGATTCCTAAATGCAGTCAGCTCCAGTTTAGGTGAGAGTTCAACTAAATATCAAGTTTGGTTAAATTTTGTTAAATGATTCGTGAGATATAGCGCCGAGGAAATTTGTGTTACTCACATAGAGGCACACAACCAAACAGACAAACTGGCAAACAGAAATTTTCTAAAAAACAGTCAAATCGTGTTCAGGATATCTGAAAACATGTAAATATGTCGAAAACTGGAGTTCAAAATCCAGTATTTTCTTCTCATATAGATAGAAGAAAGTAAAAACTATTAAAATGTATTTATACACATAGTTCGGAAGATAAAATATGCAATCTAATAATTTTAACACTCTATCATTCACAAAAATATTTTTGGTTTCGTATTTAAGAAAACTATTTTAATAGTAGGATTATTCAAAAGTATGACTGTAGCGAGACGACGTTTCATTATATGATACAATTAAAAAAAACATATAGACTACGGATAAGTTATTGGATAAATAATGGGGGGAAATAAGATTGTTTTAGTAAGATAATGGCACTGCTTACACATAACATCGATTCAATACGTTCATAAGAATACATGGAATAGACGTTTCCATTATAGAAACAGAAACAAAACGCAACAAACTCGGAAATATTAGTTTAAGGCAGAAGTGTCTGGGAAAAAGATGTTTCAGTTAATTTTATAGAGACAAAAATATTTGAGTCAATCATTCCGTTTAAAAAAAATGAAATATTTTGGAACAGGCATATATTTTTTTCAACAATGCAAGAACAATAAGAAAAGTAACAAAATACGTTTTTATGTAATACATGATAAGCTCATCCAAGTTTTGGGCCAGCTATGAAAAAATATGAATCAAAATTGCATTGCTTGTACCACAAAACAACTACACTGCAAATAAAAGGGTCTTAAAGTAAGACATAAAAACAACTGAAACGGCGTTTAAGACACGTAAATGTCTTAAAATGTACCTTAGACGTTATAGATATTTTAATTTAAACAGAAATATGTCTGAAATATCAATTCAGACACAAAAATGTCTGAAACACGTAAATACGTGAATTTTCAGACAGCAAACCGCGTTTGAATTTTCAGACACTTGCATTACTTAGACATTTTTTCATATGGAATCTACTTTAAGAAAATATGCTTATCCTACTTCTTTCCACATTCAATAAATATATTATTATTTTATATAATAAGCAGTTAAACTATTTAAATTATAGTAGCTTTATGAAATTATATTTTTATGGAATAATACTCTAGGGATGTGAATGATATTTGCATGCTATTATCTTTAACACAATTCATAAACAACATATTTAGAAACAAAGCTTACTTTGTTCAAAAAAAAAAAATATATATATATATATATTTGTCTTTAAAGTTTTCTTATATTAAAAGAAAAAGTGTGAAGTCGGATGTAGCAAGTAATTTGTAGAGAAGAAAGCGAATTTATAAGTGAACAATCATGAATAATTTGTGCATATTTTTCTTTTCTTTCTTTCTTCTTCTTAATATTAGTCATTTAAAAACTTTTTTCTTTCACAAATTCACCTACATCTAAATGTAAAACTAGAAATTTTCCTGTATTCATGATTACAGTTCGTTATCATCCAGGGATGAAACCTTCACATACTTGTTATGCATTATTAAAAAATTCTTATCCTCTAAATATGAAATTTAAGATAATAATATTTATTAAGTTTAAGATACCATACTATCAATAATTTTATGACAAAAAATTAGAAATAAAACATAACACTGCGATTAGTTTCACGAATACTGCAGTATATCATATCACAAAAATACGTATTTCTGTATTCGACGGTAGTGTGATTGGTAAACGCTTCACTCCGACGATGCTTGCCTGGAGGTTTCGGTTTTCTTGGACAGTGCGAGTTCGAATCCCAACGCTAGAAAATGGGACTTTTTTTTTTATATATATAAATATCTCATTAATGCTCTGAACAATTATAAAATATATTTGAAACAGAAAAACATAATCGCACGCCATATTTATCTATTTATATATTTAATAAAAAGCCTTAAAAACGGTAGTATTTTTAAGCCTAACATGGCGGTGTTTTTAAGTCTAAAACATGGCGGCGTTTTAAGACACTTGCAATATCTTGATTTCTGATGCAAAAAGGTGTCTTATAAAGTAAGACATTTTTTTTTTCGCTTAAAAAATGACCATCCATTTAAGACACTTTTTAAACTGAATTTAAGACATTTACGTTTACAGTGTACATAGTGTTTTGTTCCGTGCTATTTACACCAACGAGACGAATTCATTTTTTGTAGGTATTATAAATAGAACAGTATATACTAATGTATTATGGATACCACAGCTTGCTACTGTCAAATTCGTGTTCTAGAGCATGGACATTAGTCACCAGAATATTTATTGAGACGTAGTCCATAGGAAAAAATTGTATCGGAATAAACACGTCTTTCCACTTTGTGGTTGCTCTATTCTGTATTACAATCTCAGAAAACAAAAATCATTATTTTAGGTAAAAGATAAATTTATAAAAAATGACATTAATGTTTTTCCATATCTAGAAAGTTTTCTGATTTAATACTGTGTAGTACGATGGTGTGAAATTTAAGACCAGTTGTCTAGGTGTGGAACAATCGCTTAGATAAATTACTCTCCATAAGAGTCTTTTAGGTTGATTGCTAGAAATCGACCTACTGCAATCACTTCGTTTGTCTATATCTATCTATCTATCTATCTATCTCTCTCTATATATAATGAAAATTTTGTCATAACGATAACTCCCGAAATAATACCCTAAATCGAACCAAATTTTGACTGCGAACTTATAAATATCTTGGATGAGTTCGTTGACCAAGTTGCTCCACCTTTTAGTTTTCAAGTGGCGACCACTTGAAAATTTCAAATCCACATTGTAAAAAGCGTATTTGAACCCGAATTTGTTTAAATTTTGACAAAGTGCTGATGTTATAAAATAATCGAGACAACTTGTAATCAAGCTACCAATTGAAAATTTATAACCATGATAACTTTTTTTAATTTTGATTCAATTCGAACCAAAGTTGGATAGTGAACTTATCGCATAAATATCTTGGATGAGTTAACTGGGAAACGTGTTCAGACGTTTTGTTACAAGTTGCGGCCACTTGAAATCAGGCAGCCACTTAGAAATGTGCCATCATGATAACTTCTAAAATACTAAACTGATTCTAACCAAAGTTGGATAGTGAACTTACGATTCAAATATCTTGAATAGGTTCGTTTAGTAACTTGCTCTGTCATTTTATTTCAAGCGGTGGCTACTTAATTTTTTAACACGAAAACATTTGAAATTCTGAATTAATTCGAATTGAATTTGTACAGTACACTATATCTCCCAAATGCATTTTATAGATATGTTTGCCATCTTTGCCCGTCATCTTGTTTCCAAGTGCCGACCACTTGAAAATTTTAAAATCACATAAAAAGGTATTTATGAATCAACTTTCTCAAAACTCCATATATACATAACCCATATCAATATTTCTAGCAAATCCATTAATAATTTGAGATAAGAAAAAACAAATCAACCTACCCTTCCGAATGATCCGGAAGGACTTGTCTAAAAATTGTCCTGGCCCCAATTTCAGAGAAAATCGAGGAAATATCCAAACGGCAAAGACGACGAGCGTGACTTGGGTTCGAAATTGGCACCTCCCTTAAGACAGCTTAGAGAGCTCCCTTAAGACAGCAGATTCTCTAGTCCACTAGAATTACCTATTTAAATTCTATTTAAATATATTTTTTCATGCAATTAATTCATTATTTTAAAATAAAACGAAAGCTTCAAGTAACAATGATTAATGTATAGAACCATATTAATACAACACCATTGCACCATTATAACGTGGATTATCCGTTTCTGAAATAAAAGTTTATTCTTTGGCCGTAAAATATACACTGCGTTTGAGAACAAATAGGATCCATTGAAATCTTGATAATTTTTAAATTGTCTTTATTGAATATATCCTTAAGAAGTCACATAAAGAAATTCACATATAAAATATGAGTTGTAATAAAAATAATAATATAATAACACAATGACCCAAGTGTTTCTCGGGAAGCGACGGAGAGAGAGAGAGGGCAGCAAAAAAACTTACGTCTACTCTAAACCGTGAAAAAGCAAAAACTGAGGGTCTGCTCTTTTCGATCGCACGGGAGAACCATCTGGAAGGGAAGTCACATGACTGCATTATCATTATTTTCGCCAAAATGAAAGCCAACTTCAGTTCTTTGTTTTAGATATTATACTAATGTTAATTTTTGAATTTGTAATGACGGTTTATAATTGTATTAACCTTTTAATCGCCAATTTTTATGCCAAGCGACCTTTCGACTAGAGAAAATGACCGTTATGAACTGAAATCATTAATATTGGGTAATTTAAAATAAATTATATCCGGTGTTGCAATAATATAAATTCTGACAATGAGTTTTCTTTTTTTTATGACTATTTGAGAACACTTTTTTTTTATAATTACGTTTAATGTCAGAATTTCCGTTAGATATTATTTCTTTTATTTTCTTTTTATCCCATAAAATAAAGTACTTTTCTATTTAAAAAGATAAACACTTATTTATGATTTAGATATAAAAGATATACAATTTAGATTTCTGAATGATGTGTGTTATTGTTTTATGTTAATAAATAGTGTAGGTCGTATGTATAATTAAAATTGTGTAATTTTAACGACATTTAAAAATAATTCTTTTTTTTTAAATGCTTAAGAACAAATTACGTAAATATAATATTTCACTTAAAATTTAATTATTTTTTTTTTATTAGAATAATGCATTCATTTATCATTAGATTTTATTTTATTTAAAAATTCAATTAAAATTTAACCAAATATATGTGAACACCTTCACATATTTCTCCCGGCGACCCAGAAAAATAATTAGATTTTATTTTATTTAAAAATTCAATTAAAATTTAACCAAATATATGTGAACACCTTCACAACCATTATATACGAATTGTGTAACAAACGACAACTTATCTCGCAACTTTCGTTTGAGGGAGTTTTTTTTTCCCAATTTCTGGAGGTTACATTTAAGTCAAAGATCACCCAAAAATACAGGTTTCTATTTCCATGGTTTTTCAGAGCACGTATTTATCGTTCTTTTCTTAACTCGAATAAAGAGTTTTCTTTACATTGGTTAATAATAAGAGAAATTTCTTGTATAAACGACTTTTTTTATGACTAGTCAAAAAAAAAAAAAAAAAAAAAAAATCAGTACTTATAATTCCTGTCACACTGGGTGTTGAGGCAATTTGAACTAATTATTGACTAATATCGACAATTGACTCAAAAATTGCCAATAAATGTGTCATGTTTCAAATAGCTCTTAGTTTCCTGAAAATATTCGTCAAACTTATATTAATTCCATTCAAAAACAAATAGTTAATTCGATTAGAAATAGAGGTAAACCAGCAAAATATAGAAGGTTTAAGGTTGAGTTACACTGACTTTGCTTATAAAAAAATTATACGTATAAAAGTATTTTATTTTATTTTTTTATTTATAAAATTTTGGAATACAAAAATAAATACCTTTTTTTCACACACTGTTAAAAATTTCAGTTCAAACTTGAATCACTATATGGAGTAAAGTTTTAAGCACTACCATAATATGGTTCAATCTCAACTTTCAGTTTTCCACTTCTTCCAATTGAATTTCATTTGCACCAAAATTTGGAGCTATCATACATCCACTTACAAGAGAAGTGTTTTGGCGTACATGCAATTGTAATTCCCTTTAACTTCAGGAGATGGCACCACTAGCGCTCTGAAAATCACCGGCTGTAAACCGAAGAGTGAAAATAAAATCTGTGAAGTGAGATAACATGTGATTAAAACCAACCATGTGTCATTGAAAACCAACATTCACTATGAAAAAAAAAAAAAAAAAAAAAAGAGTTTTTTATTCAATTGATCACCAACCAGATGTTACTGTAAGAAAGTTTTTTGAAGTATATCCTTTTAAGAAGAGAGGAAAATCTATCATACAGTTTAGAAAGTATGGATCAGTAAAATTCTTTTTGAAACAGAAGCAAACTTAAATTAAAGAGCGTGCTGGAAAACCTAGAGTTAAGTGCAAATTTTGTGCAACAACTCACCCATAGGTCAAGATAAGACTCTAGAATATTTAGCCCCTTTTATCAAAACCAATGAAACAGATTTAGAGGCATGAAAGCCTGGCACAGTACCAGTGTGTTAGATTTGAGATAAGAAGGCCTTCAGTTCTATCCCTACCTCAGTCAAATGTTGAATATTTTTATTTAAAACGTAATACAAATATTTGGTTCAACATAAAATTTCCAAATCACGGTAAAAAGTTAAACAACCCTGTGGTAGAAGCTACTTCAGTACCAAGTTTTGGTTCAAACTAACATCAATTTTTTAAACTCGCATATTTTAGGCAATGTTGTTTTAGTTTTGTTTCTTCAATGATTTACATGATGTTTTGGGACATAAATAATAAAATAATGCATTTTGCAATATTATTGTTCATTAGAGTAATTGATACTCCAACGTAAGCCGTTTTTTCTGCATAATTTTCATTGCTAATTTAAAATAAAATCGCAATTTTCTACTAGTATAGAACGAATATTTTTTAAATATATTTTTTTAACATTTTTTAAACATTTCATGTACTACATGTTGTTTCTTAAGTGCAATTGCAAAAAATAATTTAGCGAAATCATAAAGATACCATTACAAAGTTTTAATAATATTTTATCATTCAAATTTTATTTTCGTAAATAAAATCAATATTACAATACAATTTATAACAATAAATGTTATAATTCATTGGTTCATTAAATAAATTATACTCTAAAAAAACTGCTGTCAAAAAAGTCATTTTTTAAAATGTTAAGTCATCTGAAAAAAAAAAAAATGCAAACAAAATAATAATTAAAAAAACATATTAAAATAAAATTTGAAAAAAAAAAAAAAAAAAAAAAAACTTCTCTTATCACTATATTTCACATGATAAATGAAGCAGCACCCAAATGGTTAATCCTACTGTTTTCCTATTTGAAATATATTAATTCATTATTATTTTTTCAGTTTAACTATCTGTAAAAAGAATTGCGAGGCAAAAACTGAAAATTAATTCACTGATTCTGCTTTTCAGCGATAAGAAGAAAAGTCGAGGATTACGTGGTCAGCTAAGTATAAGAAATAACAGAAACTCAGGGAAGTAAAAAAAAAAAAAAAAAAAAAAAAAAAAAAATGTATATGAATGTAATGACTTGAAGAGATATTGGTATTTGCGTGAGGAATTAGAGTTCATCTCTGAAGAATAATTATGAAAGTTATTGACATACGCATATGTTTTAAAGATAGAGAATTCATAACATTGCTATAATTATGAAATGTTACATTAATCACTAAAATACTTTATTTTTTAATAATAAATGTTGTTTTAACGATGTAAACTTTATTGGTTCTGATAAATAATAAGTATCAATATATGTATATGAAAGGATAAAGAGAATTAAGATTTTAATTTATTACTTTAAATGAATATTAAGAACTTCCCATTAAAGATACTTAACTTGAATTCTATTTTAGAGACCGCCTATGTAAAATTAGTTTTGAGCAAAGTACGCCATAACGCGGGAGTCGGATTTGAGAACAACTTTTAGAATAAAAATTAATTTGCCTTACGCAATCTTCAGTTTTAGTGGTAAAACAATGCAGATTATTCAACCACGAGATTTCCAGGCCTCAGATAACCTGGGCAATGAGAAATCATAGGAATTTAGGTTCACGCCAGAAATGAAGAGTATTTAAGCGAGAGCACGCGAAAATCTGCGCCCTTTTCATGTGTTGTCTTGCTTGATTAATCTACGTCAAACTAACGGCCCCAGGAGAGGGAACGAGTTGTGGTTCCGAAAGGCAATCCTCAAAGTAACGGCACCGGATGGACTCGACCACCCATGGTAGACGTCAACGTACTTTGACCTAACGACTTTCAATAACCTGTAAAATGTCTAAGTGTCTCGAATAAACGACTGCATAAGATATTTGGACTCGTTATTGAGTGAAAAGAATCTATTCCTCTGTGTGACAGCAACTAATATTTCGTTATATATATATATTGTTACGAATTTGCAAATAATTGTAGTTATTTTTATGTAAACTAATTCAAAGACGTTTAGTCAGGTTATAAAATATTAAATTTCTGCATTTCCAGTTTGTTTTTGCATTAAAATACACCATTTCCCGTTAAAAATACGTTAGAAAGGTTCACCAAGGCAGGTAATTGATTTGGCGCCAAATTTGGCGACTTTTTCACTCCTTGGCGACTCTTTTGAGACCTTGGCGTGGAAATCCTTATTATCGATATACATATACCAAATATCTCCGCTCTGACTTGAAAATTCTACGAGTTAGTAGAAAATTCTGGAATTTATAGAAAGGGTATTTAAAGGATTCGGATTTCGGCAAAAAACGTAAAATAAAAACGTATTTTACGCATAAATCATTTTTATCTACAAATTCTCTGCAACTGAACTGCTTTTTAAAATCTTGTTGTTCTAGTTCTTTTATATATATATATATATAGATATATCTATAGGTTCTATAAGTATATATATAATCTTTCTTATTTCATAGGTGGAATATTCTATAGCTAAAATTTCTTTGCAATTTTTTTTATTTGTTTTTCGTTTTACTTTAATTATTTATTATTATTATTATTATTATTGTTATTTTAACAATTGAATTCATAGAATGTCACCTTATTTCACGGAAACCTCTAAATCATCTTTATTGTATAATATTATTTGCAATCTAAGTAACACAATTATAGACAAAGCATAGTCGAAATATTTTCTTAAAGATTCAAGCAAGTGAAATATTTAATTTTTAAGGAAATGTTGAAATAGGAAATGTAACCGATTTCATGGATAAAATCTATAATAGAAAATAAGTATTCCAGATGAATGAAATAAATAGAAATCAATTAAAAGTAATATTTGATATTGATATCTATACAAATAAGTAAATAAAAATATGAGTAAGTAAATAATAATAATTAAAAAAAAAAGCATTTGCTGTTTAATTAGTATTTATTCAAAACAACTACTTGTAGATAAAATTCCTTTTGCTTACCAAAAAAAAAAAAAAAAAAAAAAAAAAAAAAAGAAAAGAAAAAATCAACAAAACCTTTGGTTTGATTTTTATTCAAAATAACTATTTAATTTGCAATATTTCAATTAAAAAAATAAACATATTTTAAAAATTTATATGTTTAAAAAATGAAATGAACAAGCTGTAGAAACTAATGATAAGAGTATTTTTGTAAAATAAATTAATAATTTTTTTAATGACTTCATATGCTTAAACAACAAAATTGAAAGCTAAGAATTTTAATCACAATTAAAATAATTAATGATTAGTAAAGAAAAAAAAAAAAAAATAGAAAAGTTACCAATTTCATAACTTAAGATACCCATTAATATTTATTGCTAAGATCTTTTACTACATATAAAATGCTAAAAATCAATAGTATTTTTAAGATTAATTTCTTAATTTTCTATTTTTTGAAGCAAGGTTTGAAGCTTCATTTTTTATTTTGCGTATAACTACAGACGTTACAAATTTCCCAATAGTTTTATTTCTGTATATATTTGTGAAATGTATTGCATACTTTGAACCAAACATTAAAATTAATGAAGCTTTTAAAAATTTACGTGTATTTACTACCACGCACGTATGCACGATTCACACACATAGGAAAAAAAATGACTAGATGCAACTAATTTGTCTTGCGTAAATCAGAAAATGTATGAAAATCGGTACAGCAGCAATCACGCACTTATTTAAAAAAAAAAAAAAAGATAATGAAGTTCCGATGTGAAGAGGTTACCAGTGAAAAGCGTCGATACACCAAATCATATCACCGCATCACGAATCGCTAATGCATGCCGTATCAAAGCTAACCCAAGTGAGTTACATCCGCTTTATCTCCTCTCCTTATTCAGGATTGAGGCGATCGTATCTGCAGAAACGAAAATTTGTTCTGCAGAACAGTTTATAAACCATTCTTTGAGTTTCTTTCTCTCTCTTTCTTTTTTAAAAATACAATGGCAAAATTTATTTGACTTAAGTAAAATCTTTCTGCAAGAACACTTCTGTTTCTGCGACATTGTCGCCGTGTCGCCGTGTTTCTGCCACGGGGATTTGCATTATGTACATTTATTTTTATTAAAATTATATGTTTGTGTTTCGAAAAAAATGTTTCAAAAATCTATTTTGAATAAAAGTTATATTTTTGTCTAATACAGACTAATGGGAAAAAAAAATCCTTTCATGTTTATACATATATATCTATATATATATATATACTTATTTTATTGAAAATTGTAGGATAATCCAGAATTTCTCTGTTTTATATTTCTACTACACGCACTTTTATTTTATCGAGTTTTACATTTAAAAAATAAATAAATTCTACCCATATTGGTTTTCTTTATTTATGACTATACATATGAAAGTATATTTTCTGTGGAATCTAATATATTACAGATAAACAAAAGCTATGTAGTTATTACTTAATAATATACATTTTAAAATAAATTTTCAATGATAACTGAAATAAATGCACTGTATCAACCTCTATTTTAACTTTAGGAAATAAAGTTGAAGTGCTCATATATCATTAATCAATAACAGATGATGATATAAGAGTCTGATAAATTTTCAGAAGTTGATTACTCCCCAAATAACTATCATGACAGTTTGAAGAAAATAAATTCGTCTCGCTCTGTTAAATTTCAGAAAAGAAAAGAATAAATTCAGTTGGTTTTACTTTACGTTCTCGAGCAAAAGCAATTTTGACTCAAATTGTTTATTGCCCTTTTTATTTTCAAATGTCGTGTAAATAAAATTCAAATGTTATTATTCTATAGTTTTAGTTTTTTGATGAATTTAGAATACAGAGAAAATATTTTAAAAATTTTATGATATAAATTTAAATTTGCTATATACATTTCAGCACATATACGTTTACTTATAATCCTACTTGAATATACACATAAATAAATATACTTAATATTTTTATAAAATTTTATAAGCCCTTTATTTTAAATAATTGATATATTCAGATGATGACATTTTCATTGTTTACGTCATGGTTGTATAATTACCTTGCAAAATTTCCATATAATACATATAATATAACAAATATTACAAAATATTCGGATTTAATATAATGGAAAATTTCATAAAAGGCAACGGTATTATAAAGCTTATATCTAGAGCCTTTTAATATCTAAATTTCAACGTCAACAATTGTTTCAGAAGTAGTCACAACTCTAAAGAATAACAATAGATATTTATTTAAATTTGACATAGTAGAGGGTTTTGCTTCTAAGAAACCTTAATACAAAAATATTAATGAAAAATGGTGGCTAAAAATAAATTAAAATTTGAATGTGAATGTGAATATAAATGTTAATTTAGAAGTTATTAAAAGAATATTATTTCGATAATATGCATTTTGATAAAAAATAAAGTAGCATCTATACTGTCTACTATTATTCTATATATGAATATAAAAAAAGTTATTATCATTTATGAATTTACTTATAATAATAGAAACGATTATGATATTCTTTGGCAATATATACATAGTGATCAGTTTAAAAGAGTACTCTTTGGATTTTCTTATTACCCTTAAGTATAACAGATGTGACAACTATTCTAACGCTGAAGTATAATTGTTTGAACCTCGTTTAAGTGTAGGAGACAATTTCCAACACTGTTTGATTATTACAGCTTTATTTGTGAGGCAAAACAGAAATGGAGACGCACAATATTATTTAATCCTGTGATAACTTTATTTATAAAAAACAAAATTTAATTCAAAATTTTTACATTATCATTCCTACATAACATTTAAATTATCATTATCATTTCATAGGGTTTTCCAGAGAAATCCTGCAAACATCGATGAATTAAAACAGATCACGACTGAAGAAATCTCGTCAATAACACCAACAATGTTTCGAAGTGTGTCAAAAAACTTGGTTCGACGTGTTTATGTTTGCATTCAAAATGGTGGAGAACATTTTCAACATTTTCTGTAAGGAATGATAATGTAAAAAATTTGGAACTAAATTATGTTTTCAAAAATAAAATTATCACAGAATTAAGTAACACTGTGCGTCTCAATTTCTGTTTTACCTCACAAATAAAGTTGTAACAGTCCGACAGTGTTAGAAATTGTTTCCCACACTTAAATAAGGTTCAAACAATTATACTTCAGTGTTAGAATAGGTGCCACATCCATCAGATTTAAGGTTATAAGAAAAACTAACGGGTACTCTTTTAAACTGACCCCCCTGTATGTATGTGTATATATATAAGGAAAGTGGCCTAAAATGGTCCTAGAGGGCAAAGCGATCCACCACATATATTTTCGTCCAGACAGATAGCGCTATCAACAGCGTAACACATAAATTAGTTGTACCAAGTCAAGAAGAAGCAACGGCGGTATTCAGGTGATTCCAATATTACGCGTCTGAATAGAATTCTTTGAAAAAGAGGGTTTCATAACATCTGTCATATGGTAAGCACTAACTTTCCTTTTTGTTTAGATATATAGTCTTCCATGTACAGAAATATGACCTGGTTTACTTATTTTATTAACACGCTTTTATTAGCTTCACCTGTATGTATGTATGTTTGTATGTATGTTTGTATGTATGTTTGCATGTTTGTAACTGCTATGGGAACAAAAAAAATCTATATTGTAAAAAAAAGACTTTCCGTACGTGAACATCGTGGCGTTGAGGCATAGTTCCGCGCTACAAACCTAAAGGTCTAGCGTTCGATAACAGTCAGGGGCGATTTTTTAAAAATGGTTTTTGTTTAATTCTAAATTATTTTAATTAAAGATTTAAATGTATGTAAATATTATGGTGTGTCACTCACACGATTTTCTATTACCCTGCATTTTAATACTAAGATAGATATTTTGTGTTTTTTAGTTCACATTTCTATAAAAGCGTGTTCATTAACTTTTTAAAACTATAATATTTTATTTCATTATATATTGTCTTAATTACTATTATAACTTTTATTTTTCGATAAAAAATGATTTACACTTACTTTTAAATAAAGGATTATTTTGCCGTTTAGTGAGTATAAAATGATCCTTTCGACACTTTTTTAAAAATCTAGTTTTTAATTACTCAATTTGGGTTTAAAATATTATTAAAATATGTTTATAATGCAAAATATAGTGTAAAACTTACTAGAAAATATCCAAAATTTTATTTAAACAGCTATATTATTCTGCACAAGTTTTTTTGCTTACGGGAATCGTTCTAGGCCACCTTCCCCTATGTATTTATATATGTTTGTATATAATTAAATTATCAGAAAATTAGTCGTTAAAGTTACTTGTCATGAGTTTCCCCTTTGTTTGGTTAACTGGTTAGTTTAGGTTTTACGTCATACTAGTGCTGCGCTATGGTCAATTGACGGCGGTCTGGACCTCATAATTAGGGATAATCCGGAGACATGCCGCTAAAATTTTTATCCTTCGCGTAGTTGATGGTTCACCCTCTGCAGTGACCTCTTCAGAGGTATAATTTAGGATGGGAACATGTAACACATTGCGGCCACTATGAATTTTACGTGCACTAGTCACCATAAATGTACTTTTCATCAGCTCTCAGGGATAGAAATGTTGTACGGAGATAACCAAAGAATCATAAATATATATTGTATATATTGAACACGTTTATTCTTGTAGAAGACATGAAATAAATTCCACAATAGATGCTCTTTGCTTGAATTACTAATTATAAACTATGCAAAAGTTCATGTGTAAGCTAAAATTGCTGTGTCAAAGCATACAGATGCAAAGACGACCAATTCACAAAATTCTTTCTACTTGACAATATGAGATGTGGAAAAGAGACAGTGTCTTGATCACTAAATCTTCTTAATCTTACAATATTATTCAGTTTCAGAAACTTGCTTATTCAGATTTGGAATAAAAAGAAAAGGAATATTATACAGAAGGTCCCACATTTATATTTTACGGAGAACTATTTTTTTTTCTTTTTTCGTAGAATTGTTAACTTTATTTTGCATTTAACGTTTTTATTTATTTATTTATTATTTTAGTGTTTTTGGATTCTGTTTATCTAAGGTTTCTTTTGACAAATGCAAAGAGTATTAAAGCCAACAAAGTTTACATTTCATTTAAAGGAATTTTTTTCCGGTTTTAATTGCACTGCTCGGCATGAAAATTGCCCAAAACACCATTTTGTTAAATTCTTATGTAAAATGACCTCTTGAATCCAAATATGACGTCCATTTTGCCCTATCACTCACAGTTTTTTGGGGACAGTCCCCTATTTTTATCAGTTTTCGGTAATTCCATAACTATAAATTTGATTTTTAGGGGGGGGGGTTATTTTAATTGTTAAATATCTTCTGAAGGGCTATAGAATTGGGAAATTCTAAAACATCAACATTTGCGTCAAGAGGAAAATTTAAGGGGGTGGGGGGGATTTGCTGCTAAAATTATGTACAGTAGAACTTGGATAATTCGAAGTTCAAGGGACCAGAGAAAAATTCGAAATATCCAAAAATTCGAATTACATATTCTATTTTGTCAAAAAAAAAAAAAAAGATTAATTAAAAATCATCCCCCCCTCTAATTAAATCAATATTTTTTACGAGCTTAATTATTCAACATTTTTTTTTATTAGTCAGATATTTTTGATTGCTTCTTTAAGTACAAACTGTGTGTCATTGCATATGACTTTAACCTATCATTTTATACAAAAATAGAATCTACATTAGACATGACTTTCAATTCAAAAGAACTTCCAAGTGCATGTATACGCACTATATCTTCTGATGCACTGGGTAGGGGCTTATCTTGTATTTCCTTATCCTTCTTTTGAAAGATTGTTAAAATAAATAATGCACTTTAGCTGAGAAAAATCTCGGGAACAAATTGTACTGAAATATTTTAAAGGTAATCGTAAGAAAAATTCGAATTATCCAAAATAGAATTTGAATTATCCACGATTTTTTAACATTATTTTAATGCAAAATTCAAGGGACCGAGTAAAAAATTCGAATTATCCAAAATTTCGAATTAAACAAGTTCGAATTATTCAAGTTTCACTGTATTACATTTCTTATATTTTTTAAATCTATTATTAAGGCTATTTATTAAACTTATTTTTTTAAGTGTAAATTAATTCTTTTCATTCTTCAAATCAAATAAATTTCACTGTATATTTCAATCAATTCATGGCCATACAATTACCAAACAGTGATAAAAATTTGGGGAGGAAGTGGTGTCCCGAGAAAACGGTGGGTGACTCGGCAAAATGGGAGTCATATTCGGATTCAGGAGGTAGTTTTACATAAGAATCAGTAAGAAAGGTATCATGGGTCATTTTTTTTTTTAATGAGCGCTGAGTTACAAGCTGTCTTCAACAAGAAGCAGTTTAATTTAGTTAGGTTTATGGCAGTTTTCAAAAGCCCTCTTTTGCATGTGTAAAATTTTGAATTATAAAAGAGCATTTTTATGATTAATAATGTGTCCTAAGTAGATTTTTAGTTATTAAAAATTGGAAGAGCATAACATATTTTGTACTGATTTCCCGTCAAATATTGACGTGATATAAGAAAAGAAAAAACGTCTGTATACATCGAAGTTATACATAATGTCACAAATATACAAATATCAAATATGTTAAAAGGAAGAATTATTAACGAGAACAAAGATTATGCTTTTTAATTACTTCCTATATTAACTACAACTGTACAGATTATAAATGTATAAATAAACACATGTATTCAAGTGTACATAGTTAAAGTATTCATATGCTGATTAAAAAAAAAGTCTATAGTGAAAAACTTCTCCATCTCAAAGTTTTATTTAAATACACAAATTAAATCAGAAGTTATCACATAGAAAAATAAGTAAAAAATTATTACCTTCCAATATATTTACAAAAAAATGTAATAATAAGCACAATAATAAAAAAAACCATAACGCAAAACCTTAAATTTGCATAATATTTCTTGATGTGTTTCTTGGTATTTTTCATCATTATGCAAGTAAATATGTACTTAAATATGTACTTGAATATGTAAGATATCTAGTTATCTCATAAAAAATATTATTTATCATAATCCATGCAAAGCCAAAGAAAGATATTAGAAAGATATTAAATACTAAAATTTTTAACTTGAAATTACGCTAGTTATTCCCCATATTAGTTCGTTGAAAATTGAGATTAAAAACGAAGAAATCTTTCTTTAATACATAATTTATTCTCTAATAATATCTCAGAACTTGGCCATTAAATAACAGGAAGAGGAGACTTCATATGTCACGGGGTTATTACTGCTTACGATGTATTGCTCTTAATAATTTTTAAAATGTTGATTACTTCCAGAGATATCCAACGACGACGCATTCAAGAAATTCAATTTTTCAGACTGGAAGAGAATTTAGATTAGAATGTTTTATGATGGCACCAGATGACTATCGGGATACGGAAGCTATCGAAGTAAAATAGTTTGGGACATAGTTCTTTAGAAGTTAAAAAAAGGTGTTATATAATGCATGCAATCCATCTCAAGATAAGTTATAAAGAGGAAGTAATGCGTCTGGAACGAAAATGTTCATTCGCTATCATGGAAATATAATTTATATATTTACTTACGATATGAATATTATCTATTTCAGATAGATTAATGTATAAACTAGATTATAATACAGTATTATGAATAATTTCTTTCATCTCATTAAGTATGCGTATTTAACTGAGATTATTTTACATTTAAAGACAGAACTTCTTCTAATTGAAATCTTTAATAAATTAATAAAAAAATTACATTATATATATATATATATATATATACATATGTATGTGTGTGTGTGTGTGTGTGTGTGTGTGTGTGTACGCACACACGTTAATCTGGCTTATGTTCAACACATATTTGCATTCATATTTGAAGGAATTGTTTGTAAGCGTAATAAATATTAGTCAACAATTAAAAAAAGTGCTAATTAATTAATTATATGTACATGACATAAATGTTACCTGGGACCCTGCAGGTTTGCATCTCATCGAGATTTTTTGGAATTTCGAATTTGATTTTTTTGAATTAATTATTTTCAGATTTTAAATATTGTCTTCCATGTTTCGTTTTTCATCAATATATTCTGTCATTATTATCATCTGCCTATCTTAGCAACGCTATTACGCTATTAATTTTTTATTTACAGTGCGGGCTGAAAAGGATCTGCTGTAAGCATTGGGTACCCGAAACGAGATTTGGAGCAATTTCAATGTTTTTTTTTTTTTTTTTTTTTTTTTTTTATATATATGATATAAAAAAAATAAATACTGATCCAATTCTTTTGAAAATTCATTTAAATATAGTGACCAGCGAAACAGGCGTAACCTGCTAGTATACTAATAAAAACAAAGAATAATAGTAAACTAGGTATCGTAATCAATAAGTGTAACATAATTTATACTTTAACAAAACAAACTTATTTCTGTAAAAACCTTACATGCAAGAACATAAGATAAATATTCCACATACGACTACTGTTTCTTTTTCTATCGGAGTCGAAACAGCGCTATTGCGTATGCGTAAGTTTAACTTTCATTTTATCAAAATAATTTTAAAGTATTATTATAAGGGAAAAATGTAATGTTATATTTTATCGCTTGCACTAACGTAGCACTAGCAGTCACCCTTTTTTTGAATAATTGTCCCTATTTATTTATAAATCGCATCACAGAACGAACAGAATTTTATTACTAACAATATTCACTTGTCAAAAATACAATGATATATTTAATAGGACACCTGTCTGTTAGATGGGGCATGCATTGTCATTTAGCAACATGTTGAAATTGTACCACAGTGTTAGCAGCAGCTGTACTTACCAGCTAATTTTCTGACTAACCAGCCATCTGAAAGTGTACACGAGGTATTACGTGCAACTTTCGTCAGATTGTAAGGTATTTTACTAGTTTATAAAAAATCTTGGAGTTTACGAAGGTTTGTTTTTCAAGTTCGTTTTCATGGTTTTTTCCAGTGAAATAAGAAGAGTTTATGTAGAATGTGGATCTAATTTATTAAAGAAATATTTTTGTTCGAAAAATACTGTACGAAGTTTGTTTGATGATGTGGTAGTCTGCAAATTCTTGGGAAATGGTTATATTGAAACATATTTTGTAAGGGTATGTAGATATGTTTCTCCAGAGATAGTATTTAAACAAATGTGAATGTCAAATCAGCTGTACATTGCAGAAGTTAAGGAGAGGTGTCTACCTCCATTCCGAAGCTGTAAATAACAAAGTAACAAATCATAGTTCTGTGTTACTATATTCCTACGAAATACGGTTCCCACAATTGACCTGTACATTAAATAGGTGCATAGCGAATAGGTTTTATCCCCCTCATTCTAAGATACAATAAAACAGACAAAATAATTTCAGTGTCTCTTGTAAGTTACCTTTAGAACTTAAACTAAGGTAAACAAAATAAATCAAATTATAAATATTACAGCTATATTTATAATTTCACAGACCAACTAAAAATCTTGTTCAATGTTATCTTATGAAAATGGAAATCAATATTAATATTAACCATACCGTAAATTAATTTTTCAGTAAAGAAGGTGAATCTCCATATGCGTCATTTATTTGTGCTCAATGCACTATCTAAGTATAAATGCGTTTCATTTGTCCATAAGGTAGTCGATGGCATTTTATCACCAACTTGAGAGGCAAAATTTATACATGCATAATAATTATACGGTTTCAATTGTTGCGTTATATGCCTTGTGTTTGTCTACAACTATAGAACTTTGCGTAATATCATGCATAAAGACTGAGCATGGCAGATCAAATAACAACGCTACAGCGCGATCGTTTACAGTATCGAACAGAAACATTATAGTCGGTGTAGCTGTCGCAATTTTAAGTTCCTCTACAATGGCTGGCTAACTTACGTTGAGTTCTAGAGAATATATTTCAATCTTCCGGCACCTACAAGGTCTGTCCCGAATGTAATGCGCCCCATTTTCTTTTGCCGCGATTATCCGTCGCACAGGTTTGTCGCTTGACCCGAAGGGTGAGTGGAATCTTGGGAACAAAGCGCCATCAGCGCCATTCGGCCCCGAGCTCCTGCAGAGTCACAGTGCAGTGAACCCTTGTGTGAGTGCTCGGTCGAAATGAAGATGGAAAAAACTCTCAAGCAGAATTGTTGCAGTGTTGTGAGGACGATCTGAAATTTTTGAACAATGTGGTAAGTAGTGACGAATTGGATCTTCTTGTACGACCCAGAAACAAAAAGTCAGAGCGCAGAGTGGCACACGACGTCGTCCCCATGCCCAAAAAAGGCAAGAGTGAGAAAATCGCAGATCAAAGTGATGCTCATTTTTTTTTCGATTCCAAGGGATTGGTCAATTTTAAATTTGCTCCACCTGGCCAGCAAGTCAACGCTAAATTCTACGTCGAAGTACTGAAAATGTTAACGCAGCGGGTCAACAGCGTCAGGCGCAATATCAAGAATTCATGGAAGCTGAACCATGACAATGTTCCCAGGCACACCGCCATTAGGACGACCGACTACCTGACCAAGGCCGGCATCTCAACTCTTCCCCAGACGCCTTACAGTTCTGATTTGTCCCCATCCGACTTCAAAGGACAGCATTTGGGGACCCTGGATAACATCAAGGCGTCTACGACGAGGTTGCTAAAAGACCTCCCTGTGACGGACTTCCAGGACGCATATAAAGCATGAAAATTGCGTTGGAACAAGTATGTTGGCACAGGAGGGATGTATTTCGAAGAATATTGAATAATTATACGAATCGGTTCAATACATTTCTTTAAAAAAAAATGGGAGCATTACTTTCGGGACAGACCTTGTACATTTAATTGTATTTACAGACATGGGTCCTTTTTTAAAATATTTTAATCACTCATAAGCACGGAGTTCTGCAGAACGATTGCTATAGTTCTAATAAATTAGTTTTACGACGGATGCGAGTTTATTTTTGTCAAAGGGCATTTTCACTGTGGATCAAAGAATTTGCATCAACTTGCAACTTACTGAACTGCACCAGATTTAGACCAGAATGTTTCATATGTTTGTGAAATTTAGAACCTTTCTAATATTTAAACTTCAGTACTATAAACCATATAATTCATATTTGAATTTTCTTTCAGATCCAGACTAATCTGAGCCGGTGCTCTTGTTCTCTGATTGCCGCCAGTTTAATTTTAATCACCCTACATTAAATAATGCATGGGCTACTGAAAGTAATTAATGATGAACAAAGTTGTATAATATAGTAAATAATTTTAGATTGTAAAATGCATATAAATTTACAGTCTTTATGAGTCTGATTTTATTAACTATGTCCACTGAAATTTCTAGTACCGGTAATAAAGTAACTATATAAATGGACTTTTATCTAGTATTCTGTAAAGATATGCGGTAGTGGCGCGAGATTAAAGATGATTATTTATCCGAAAGTCCGAGGCCTGAAGGGACTAAAACCACAGCCAAATGTTGAGGTGAGAAGGCTTTAAAGAAGAATTTTACTAAAGGATCCTATTCCGCATTGACGCCAGCTTTGGGGAAAACAACAGATAATTCCAATGAGATATCCCTAGGTTATTTACCTGTTTCTTCCGTCTACCAGCTTTGAGATCCTCTATCACTCTGTTATCTATTCCGTCTACCTATCTTATCCTATATAGACAGATTTGAGAGACAGTGTTTGCTAATATCTCCAAAAAAAGTAAATATTTTATGATAAATACACGTAATTACACGGGACTTAAATTAAATTTCCTCAATAACCTGGAGATCATTTGAAAGAATAATTGAACTGGTAATAAGTAAATGGTTCGCTTACTAATGACTCAGAAAGAAATGCTCGAACCTTAAATATTTGTCTATTTTAATGAGTCCCTTACACTGAGAAAAAAATATACCGCCTCCCACTAGAATGAATAAGTGGCCATTTTCTAAATCCCTTAACTAGAAATATAGATTTCCGAGCTATGCGCATAAGGCACGCCAATAAACTGAATAGACGACATTATCGAGAATTCCTAGTGTACACATTTCTAGATGGTGAAACAATATTCTGAATACTATAAATATTCTGAATCATTTGTATTGCGAGAAATTCTCGCTTGATTTTCTAGAATTTGGTAACAAACCAAGATCGTAGTTACTGAAACCCGCTTCTTGTAGTCTCATTTATTTGCAAACATTTTTAAATAACTTTGCCCTCGACAATATAGGCAAACTCTCTAGAATTCTGATAGGGACTTCTAGAACTCGCTTTCAAAGGGGACTAGAATTTATAAGGATGGCATGGAACTATTTTTTCTAGAGCCACAATTTAGATTCTAGATGTCAGTTACAGAATTTTCTTTCAGTGTAATTGGAGATAATAACTTATACGGCGATTTTTATTATCATTTTAAGAGTAAACACTGATTTAAAAAAAATGAACTACTGCACTGTATTTGACACAAGTAACTTTGTCATGATTACGATATGTGCTAATTAGTTTATGTTTGTGAAAAACAAGATGCTTTTGTCTCCAAAGCAGTAGCACGTGTTTTACACCTGAAAAGGAAAGGCCACGTCCTTTCCAAACCGGAAGTGTTTTCATTAATTTTATGGTGTGTGAAGAAATTTTTTAAGTGTAAATATTAATGGCACACTAGTTGTTTATTTAAGTATTGTAATTTCATTAAATTAAAAACAATGTTTATGAACATAAAATATTTTGATTAATAAAATAATCAATAAAATAAAATCATATAGCATATGTAATATAAAAATGCAGAAAACACTTCATTTTAAGTATTTTACCATAAATATGAAACCATCACCATGAAGGTTATTAAAACTTATATTTTTAAACAAATCTCTTTTTTTTTTCTTTTTTATTACTGATATAAAACTCGATTTACATTTTAAAGCTTTAAAAGTGCTACATTTGTATTCATTACGTCATTACCTCTAACGAGTTAACGTGAAACGATAAAGTAGCAGTAATGTTCCAGTATATGAACATCATAATTTCATACATCATAAAAACTAATTCACAATAATTTATGTAGAATGTTAGAGTCTCAACTACACATTACTTTTAAGTGAGCACTTAAGTGTCGAAAGCAGTCGACATATTTAAAGGGCTCATTATAAAAGACGAAAAAATACCGAGTTACATACGGCACTGACTCATTTAACAAGAAGTATGTTGCTTGAATATGCTTATTAATTTCATTTTATCGCATATGGGTCATAAATTTCAAGCGTTTCAAAATTTATTTCAAAGCATAGACATGTTAAAATATTAGTTTTGATTAGTTCCTCTATAAAACTTAAGTACACAATTTATTACTTACAAAATGGGAAAAATAACGTAATACTCTTACTTTTCTTAAATGCGAAAAATATCAATTGTGTCATTTTTGTACGGATTATTATACTGTATAAATATTTTTATTTTAGTAAGTAAATATTATAGATAATTTTACATTAATTAATTTATATTTTTATATATATATATATTTTATTCAACAGTGTTGTTTACATTTACAGTTATTTTGTGTTATTTTCGTGTGTATTAAGTGACCTGCAGAAAATACATTTCAAACAATATGTATATACTTTATTCATACTAATTTTTACCATGCTTTTATTAACTTCTATTCTTGTTTGTTTGTTTGCCGATACAAATCTTGCAATCGAATTTTAACTAACTTCCCTTCTAGCTAGGAATTTGAAACTTTCACAGTAGCTCGGAACCCGGTGACAACACAATACTTCGAAATCCGATTTTCGAATTTTTGATTAGTTTTCTTATAATTAATTAAAATATGAAAATAATAAAATCCTAATAACGTTAAAATAGTCATTAAAATATTAGCTATAGTTTAATTGTTGCCAAAAAAATTACGATTTCATTTTCTTTCGACATAAAAATAAATATATTTAATTAAACATGAACGTTAAAAACTTATAAAAAGTTAAGTATGCATCTCACAAAAATTGACGTCATTATCATTTTAAAAATTTATTGCACATTGATAAGAGCTCTATGATTCATCAGAAATTTTAAAACATGGTATATAAAAAGTTTTTTTTTTTTTAAATCTTATAATTATTTTCGCTCAAAATTTCGTGATCCACTTAATATAGTGTAAAAGCATGTATTTTACTGATAGTAGGCATCTTAGGGAGCAAATTTAAAATTTCTAGTGAAAAAAGTTTTTTCCTGGCTCGTTCGGAAAGTCTCAAATCTTTCTTAAAAAAAAAAAAAAAAAAAAAAAAAAAGTGAGGTTTTAATTTTTTGCTTGTATCTTATTCAATATACTGTTAATATACTCCATCTTCTTCTCCGTATTTTGTAATCGCTTCACAGTTTCTGAAACTATAAAAATAATATATGATGAATCTAAGGTGACTTCCCTTTATTATTAATTTGTTTTACTTGGATGTGTGCATATAGGATTTAATGAAGAGGATTAATTTTGAAATTTCGAGTGGTAGGTGTTTATTAGCTCTTTGAAAAGTCTTTTAAGGACAATCATTTCAAAATATCAGCACATACATTAAAAGAGGTTTAAGAATGATAAAAGCATTCTCTAAAAATCCCACTCTTCTCCAGTTATGCAGAGAACACCTTGAAATTTTCGTAAACTATAAAAATATCAAATTTAATTTCAGTTTCTAAAGCTGTTATTCACCAATAATTTGAACTCCCGGTTGAACACGAAAATTTGAAAAGTGTATAAAAGCGGGGTCAAATTTTCAGAAAATTTTGACACGTTGTTTCTGCCATCTAGCGGTATAGTTATTTTCAGATTTTTAGGTGAAAATAACTAATCAAAGATTATATAAAATCATCGACGCTAGATGGCAGAAACAGCGTGCCAAATTTTGCTGGAAAGTTGCACCCTGCCTTTAGACGCTTTTCAAATTTCTGCGTTCAACTGGAAGTTGAAGTTGATGGTGAATACGGCCATATGAAGAATTTTGTACGAGCTATCAATTCCCCTTCAATCGAAAGTTTCAAAGTTTCCCTCTTAAATTCCCCCTTGTCCTCTCAGCCTCATTTTATTTTATTTAAATGAAGTCTCCTTTATACTGATGATTTTTTTTTTAAAGATATTTTAAGCCAAAAAATATTTTTTCTTGCATGAACTCGAACGAAAAAAATAAATAAATAAATCGATCATTGGAACATTTATTCTGAATTATACACAGGGTGTTCCAGCTGCTATTGCGGCAGCCATCTTGAGTAGATGACAGAAAACTCCACTTGCCCTGCATGTTGATACGCCGTATGCGAACTGCTTTTATATCATTCATCCAAGATAATCAAATGGTACCAAGAGATTAAATATAATTTATCCGAGCTTTTATTAGTATGAACTTATTTTCATTTTCGCAATATTTACTGCATTGCAATTCCCTACAACTAATGCTTGGGGGAAAAAAAATCTAGAAATAATTTTTACTTTTGATTATCAGTTTCGTTTTCAACAGAATCGTAACCATACGAATTTGCTACTTTCATTTAATTTAAAATTTAGTTGTTGAATAGTGTAATTTACTCCTGCCTCTCCCCGTCTTCCCCAAGAGGACAAAGTCTTTAGCTACGACAAGCAAAGTATTATAAAACTTTAACATAGTAATTACTATTGATTTAATAAAAGTTATACTTTCAGTTTTAATGATCAATATGAAACACAGCGAATAGAGTATTCGTTTATTTTCAGCGTAATTTGTCATTATTATTTCAGAAGCATCAAATATGCATGCATTCCCCTAATTTGCTATTGAAAACATTTACACAACCAAAATGAGTAATGATATAAAGAATGCAAATCTTTTTCACACGAAGGAGAAATTAATTAATTGAACACAAATTAGTTTGTAATTACTAATTAGCAGAATGAAAGCGTCAGTTTTCTATGATTCTGCTTAATTAGAAATATTTGACATTCGTGTAGCGAAAATCTATACAAAAGTTTATCGTGAAAGTTTCGGTAGGTTTCTATCAGAAAAATGAGAGATTTTTAACATCCTGTTCACATTATTTGGATGTGACAGAGAAAGTAAAAATAAAGGAAAGTGATATTCTCTATTTCATTAGATGTACATTCTGAAAGGAACAGTTATTTTATTTCTGTAAACAAATAGTTATTTCTTTCTGTTTTTGTTTTAGTATATTACGTGTAGTATATAAAAATTAGAATAGTTCAAAATTTATTAATGTATCATTCTGACTACACTTTTTTTTCTAAATTATTGTGTAAGAAAAAAGGGGCTAGTATAGATTATTTTTATATTTTCTCCAATAAAATATATTAATAACCATTTTTAACACGTCAAACACATTTTTTTTTACAAAAGTTTCCACGTTTGTCTTTATTTTGATTAATAAATCAAACCATTTGGCCGTATAGTTTTTGAAATGGGATATTTATTTATTCATTTATTTATTCTTAGTCTGGGGGGTAGGGTGGACAAGCTGAATGTTTGATTGTACAATGTAATGCATTTGATTGTCATAACAAAATTAAATCTCATTTAAAAATATAGTGCCTAATAATAAGGGCTAAATGTTTTGTACAAAAAAAAAAAAAAAAAAAAAAAAAAAAAAAAAATTACTATTCTTACTCATCTACTCTCTTAAAAATTGTGTATTAATACCTAATAGTGTATTAATACCTAATTGTGTATTAATACCTAATAGTACATGGTTTAAACTGTGTCAAAGAACTATAAAACTGATATTTGTTGCTGTTGTTGTTGTTCGCTTGTTTGTTTAATAAACTTAACCAGGACGAATTAATTCATTCCAAGTGTGTATACTATAGCTGGCAACATTTCTAATTTTTTAATCATATTTATCACCAGTATTTTATCATGTTTTCATTAACTTCGAGTCTTGTTTGTCCAGTACAAATCTTGCAATCGATTTTTAGCTAACTTTCCGACTCGCTAGACATTTGAAACTTTCAGCATAGCTCAGAACACGGTGACAATACATTTAACACTTTTAGTCAACTGTTTCAGGTCTCTACTGCCTTCGGCAGCTTTTATATGATTCAAAAGGAAATTTATTTAACTAACTTCCCGACTAGCTAGACATTTGAAACTTTCAGAATAGTTCAGATTACAGTGAAAATGCATTTTTTAAATACTTCTAATAAACTGTTTCGGGTCCCTGCTGCCTTCGGCAGTGTTACCAGTACAAAGCTTGCAATCAATTTTTAAATAACTTCCTGACTAGCTAGGCATTTGAATCTTTGAGGATAGCTTAGAACGCGGTGACGATACATTTTTTTAACACTTTTAGTCAACTGTTTCAGGTCTCTACTGCCTTCGGCAGCTTTTATATGATTCAAAAGAAAATTTATTTAACTAACTTCCCGACTAGCTAGACATTTGAAGCTTTCATAATAGTTCAGAAAACGGTGAAAATGCATTTTTTAAATACTTTTTAACGAACTGTTTCGGATCCCTGCTGCCTTCGGCAGCGTTATCAGTACAAAGCTCTCAATCGATTTTTCACTATTTCCCCGGTTAGCCATTTGAAACTTTTATAATAGCTCAAAACACAATAACAATGATTTTTTTTTTAATGAGTTTAGTCAATTGTCCGGCTTCCTGCTGCCTTCGGTAGCGTTTATATGATCCAACAGAATATTTCAAAACATGGTATATAAAAAGTTCTTTTCATCTCGTAATTATTTAAAGATGATTCTGTAATATCGACGAATAAATAAAATTATATAAAATGAAAACATTTATAAAAACTTTCCGGTGTAAACTCTCCGTAAAAATTAAGAAAGACTTGGCATTTGTACCATACTAGCCTTTTAAAAATCATTGTACATTTAGACATAATCATTTTTATAAACCGTATAGAACCAAAGTAACTATCAAAATATGTTTTAATATAATAATTTATAAAATACTCTAATTTTTTATCTGAAAAATAGAAAGGAATTAGCCAAATCTTGCCATGTAAAAGCAAATCCGAAACTTACTTTTCCAATTTTTCCCCGATGAAAATATTCTTTATAAACAAATGTTGAACTAACAGTTGTGTTATCAAACAACCGCTCATCGAAGTGAGCCATAAGATCCTTTAAGTACCAAAAACAAGCAAAAAAGCATAAGTAATTTTATTTCAAAACGTTTGTATGATGTAACTCTTATTAAACACTTAAAATATTTCCTGTCTTAAAACTAGAACACCATTATATATACATATATTTTATTTTATTTTATTTTTTTATTTTTTATTTATTTTATTTTATTTTTTTTTTTTTTTTTTTGGGGGGGGGGGGTAGCCCAGTCGGTAGAACGCCGGACTCGTAATTGGAAGATTGCGGGTTTGGTACTCGAGCCGGCTAAAGACCTTCGTGTACACTAATGGTGGCTGGTGCACGTAAAATCTGTCGTGCCCGTAATATCCTCCATGTTCCCATAAAAAATTATTCCTCTGGGGGTCACCGAAGCGTGAGAGCCTTCACTTCCGTGGAGGATAAAATCTGTGATGACATGTCAACCGGACCACCTTTAAGGGTTTGTCCCAGACCGTCGCCGATTGCCCATCTGAGCAGCACTAGTGCGACGTAAAACCCAAAACCATCCATCCGTTATAATTTTTTTAACATAGAAATTTAATAAAATAGTTTTTATGATGTTATTTAAGTGAACCTTATGACGTCTCATTGTAATATACTAATCAATGAAACTAAATGCATTCCATGATGAACTGTTCAATAAATAGAATTTAATTTTTTTCTTATCCAAGTATAAAGGAATTTATTTTTAATAACATTTTGCGATTTATTAATTTCAGATAAAATATTTTGTAAATATGTATTTCAATTAAATGTTTTTTAAGCTTAATGTATGAATATATATAATATAAAATAACTTTGTTTCAGAAAATAGTTAAAATTGCTTGTAAATTAATGCGTATAACATAAAAGCCTCATCTTTTAATAATGCTCGAGTAAGTTTAAAATGCTAAAATGTTATACTATATTTATTGCTAAATGATTCATAACATTAGCTGATGCGCAAAGGATGTTTTTAAATACTTTTCATTCGATACTTTAGAAATGAAACTAATTTTTAAAACTTTGGCTGTCATCCATGTCATAAATGATGTAAACAGCGACATATATTTTAATCGCAAGATAGAAATTAGTAAACCCATCGTCTAAAATCATGGTATTCTTGCCAAAATTATTGTTTTCTGATTTTATAGTAAGCATATAGAATAGATTGCAATTATATTTAAGTAGAATATGTTTGTTGATAGTACATAGATAATGCTAATACAATTATTTATAATGCAAATTAGTGTCATTTTATGTTGAATATAATATTATCTATGCAGAGATTTGCCAAAAGCTTTATGTTTAGACACACTAATTATCAAATTCTGTCTCCAGTTTCACATTCTTTTATGTAAGATAATACTATTCACTCAGTGGATAAAAGTAATTACTTGTATTTTATCTACTGCTGAATAAATTTCGCAAAAAACTGCTGATTTACTTGTATGTAAATATTTACATAAAATGAGAACTGTTATTCAAAAGTCATAGTTACATTCTGGATTGTACTTTAATTTAAAAACTATTTGTTTTATTTAACAATACTTTATGTTCTTAAAAATTTATACAATACATTTTCAAACAGTGTTACTCAGATAAATTTCCTTTATAATTAATGTCGTTTGAAATGTAATAAGATATGTTGTTAATGTATATAGTGCAATAATGTTAATATATTTTTAATTGTATATAAGGTATGTATATAACACATAAGACGTATCGTTGAAATGTTATTAAAAAATTAGTCTTTCGAATGTAAAATAGAAATATTTTTCGTAAGTAAAATAGTAAAAAAAATATGTAACCAACTTATGAAATCTGTGTCAATGGTTACACGTTTTGTCTGTTTTTTTTTTTTTTTTTTTCTATTTTTCATACATTTTTTTAGAGTATATTGGTGTTAAAAGATGGAAAAAAATACATTAAGAATGATAATGTACAAGGCGGCTTCAATTACACTTCCACTATAAACATAATTTTGAAGTTAAAATGAGCGAACAGAGTGTCACCAAATTTGATATGAAAACGATGCATGAGAAACTTTCAAATTAAAAGTAAAATATAAATAAGTAATTGAATAAGTAAAAATATTTGTTAAAAAAATGCCCACTAGATAGAATTTTACATGTAATAACGACAAATTTAGCATGTAGAATAATCCACAAATTAACAAAAACTAATTATTTAAAGATATAGCTGTTACTTCAGTCAATGCGCATCATTTCTTTTGTTGTAATTCTCAATTTTTAATTAAAAGTGCTACTTTTCAAATATTTTAAAACTCTCCTTTATTTTAATTTCTTGGGCACATTTCTTATAACGTGTAGACACAAAATTTAGAGATAATCCGTTCACCAGCTTTTACATCAGGAAGCGTTTTATAGCGCCAGAAGTTTAATTATAAAACTATCACGTAGCAAAAATCGCAAGACCACGCAATAGTTGTTCATGGTCTAAGTTTTGAACAGGATTATTCATTAGGTGTAGCAAAATGTAAGATTTTTTTTTCTATACTTTACTCCTGCTTACATATTTCTCCTAGTGAAAAATCGCGCTTGATTATTTCGACTTGAAATAGTTGTTGTACATTTAAAAATTAATTCTGTTTAATTAACAAAATTATTTGTCTTTAATAAAAATTGCAATTATTAACAAAGTTCCATTAAAGAGTTGAGATAAGTCAAATTGAAAAAATATATATAATTTTGTAGTTATTAATTTACATTTACACTTAAAAAAAATGATTTTTTTTATTCTCAAAAGATTTAAAAAAAAAATTGTACGTTGTTTTTTATTTTATTCATAATATAGTGTGTCCCAAAATTAACGCAAGATTTGAATTTGCCACCATTCGTGCAGTAAAGTGTTGCCAACAGTATTAAAAAAATAAAAAACATTTGACTGCTGATAGTTTAGGGTTAGTAAAAATGGAGCGTTAGACAGTGCCACATGCCATACAGTTCGTGAAACAGTTCAATTAATACGTGACACATTCCCTGGCCGAGTACTCTCTCTTTTAGGTGATACGATTTGGCTCCCTAGATCGTGTTATTTAACACCATTGGATTTCTTTTTATAGGATTATTTGAAGTCAAAGGTCTATGCCAGCAAGCCCACAAGTACTAGTACATTGAAGGAGGAAATTCAACGCTGTATTAACAAAACTGAGCTACATTTATGCAAAATGACCATGGAAAATTTCGACTAAAGGGTGCGTATGTGCCAGCAAAACCGTGAGGCATTTGCCCTACTTTCAATTCCATACATAACCCTATCCTGTATACTTAACGATTCAATAAAAAATAACAATTTAAAGAAAAAAAAGTGTGTGTTTTATTTATTTCAAATGTTGCGTTAATTTTGGGACATACTTTATAATTAAAATCATAAAATTAAATGACCAAAGCTCATGATTTCATTTTTTTTTCTTTTAATTATTCACAAGAAATTATACTTTGTAATATAACACATCAATTTTCATCAGCATACAAATTTTGAAATATCTAGTTTTGTCTCAAAGGTTAGAATTAATCAATTTCAAATTTCAATAGTTGTGGAAATTTCAAAAGAATCGTCAATACTCTACTTTTTTTGGATTCAGATTTTCCTCGATTACTATTCAGATAAAAGCTTAAAGCAATTAAAACATTTGAAAAAATGTGTATGGTCAAATTGTTTAAATCAGAGATCCTACCTCCCCCCCACCCTTTTATATATATATATAACAAAACCAAAATTTCAATTTAATCAAAATTTTCTACAGAAATGTAATTTTGACAAGTTTATAATGAATAGTTTTATATTATGTCACTATCCATGGTATCTTTTAGAATAACATGCAGAACGTTTAAAAAGATAAAAGATTTTACGTGCGAGGATTAATAATATGAGTAATTTAAAATAATTAATGTTTTTTTTTTTTTTTTTTTTTTTTAACCATTTAAATAAACCGACTCATATCCTGGTAAACCAGATTTCTTGCGGAGTTTATTGGTTTGTAACAAAGACAATAGAAAGTTACGACAAAGTTTTCATGATTATGACAAAAATGACAGCGTATCTGCCGCTTTACGTGATTTATGAGAACTTCGTATTACATAAAATTCTTTATTTTGTTTCTATTTAAAATTATGTCGCTTAAACCTTTTGTTTAGCGTAGATTAAATGTTTTGCCATGAAGAGTAACGTTGAGCAATCAGAAAAAATGACGGTGCATTTTCCGGAATAAAAACGCAAATAAGAATTCTAATCGTTATTCTTTTTTATTACTTATGATTTCTTTCAAAAATAGCATGTTGCGGCCATCACAAGACATCTTTTCTATATTTTCTTATAAAAATTCACTCAGTAAAAATATTTTATTTAAACTATTATTTATTAAAATTACCTACCATAATGAATGCAGATGATTTAATGAGATGATTGATGATGAAAAGAACGACAGTTTTATCTCTATAAATAAAGTCTTAAAAAATGCGTTTTCATAATGGTTATGTCATATATCAAGTTTCGTACAGTTATATGCCATAGAAAAGTTGAGATATAGTCTTCCCGTTCTCGGGGAAAATTGCTGAATAACAGTGTCACCTCTTGAGAAATTAACACCAAAAGTTAGTAGGCACTAACTTATGTCGCGTTGCTTCAATATACAAATTTATATCCAATTCTGCTCAGTAGTTTCTGAGACATAGCCTTCCGTTAAATTTTGAAATTGCTGTATAGCAGTGCCACCTGTTGAGCAATTGACACCAAAAGTTAGTAGGTACTGACTTATAGCAAAGTTCATCTGCATGCAAATTTATATGCAAATTCATGCTGTAATTTTTGAGACATAGCGTTTAGAGGTATAGTAACGACACCTGTTGAGCACTCGACACCAAAAGTTGATAGGCACTAACTTAGATTAATATACATCTGCATGTAAATTTATATGTAATTTTGTGGAGCAGTTCATGAAATACAGTCACCGCAAAAATTTTGTCACACGCAGACAGACATTTTCTGAAAATAGTCAAATGGTGTTCTAGAGCTCTCAAAACGTGTAAATTCATCGAAAACCAGAAGTCGAAAATTTTGACGAATCCAAAATTTTCTTTTGTTGAACATAGAAGGAAGCAGAAATATACAATATTTATTAAAAAAAAAAAAAAAAAAGTTTATTATTATTTTTTTTTTCATCTGTATGTATTAGGAATTGGTGTCCTTGCTAATTATTGTTTTCAAAATTCACATGAATGCATGGTTGGATGGATGGTTGGGTTTTACGTCGCGCTAGTGCTGCACAGATGAGCAATTGGCGACGGTCTGGGACACACTCCTACAGGTGGACCGGAGACATGCCATCACAATTTTGATCCTCCAAGGAAGGGACAAAATTCACATGGTTTTAACTAAAGGTAACCAAACTTTTCTACTTCACATATCACTAAATTCACATTTCAAGAATCCACGAACCATCAAATTCATTATTTAAAGTCCTGTGAACCACTATTATGATTCATGACAAATATATATAAATAACTCTGGCACAACGAAAATTCGTATAAACTCAAAAAATCAAATTCGTTAACTTCTTGCAAAAAATTTTGCCTACGATAGTTAAGTTAAATATATTTCTAAAATAAATGACATGTGTATGAAAATAATGTTGCCGAAATTTAATTTGTTAATTTTAGCTAATACATATGTTTTCCAGCGAGCTATAAACGAAAATTAAACTAGATATTTCTATCACACGTCAATTTTTATCAATACAGGGCGTCGATAAACACAGTTTCTTCATTTTTGGTAGTTTATAGTATTTTTCATGATTAATTTTAAATAATCATGGAAACATACTATAAAAGTTACCATAAAATTATATTGGTGGAAGAGTCACGAGAGAAATTGTGTCAGTAGACACCCTGTATTAAAAAAAAAAAAAAAAAAAAAAAACTCTATATGTGATAGAAAAAAACTGGCTTCGGTTTTGGGTTTCATCATACAAAAAACATAAAAATCAGCCAAAATTTCTAAATCAAAATTTTAGATGTAGACTTGTGATATCAGTTAATGCTTATTTAATAAATATGAAATAAATTTATTTAAATACTTATTTTATAATAGAGAAACTAAATATTTCTTTAATCATAAGAACGATGCTTAAAGGTTATTTGATCATAGTAAACCCATTATAAAGGAAGAAAATAAACACTTTTTTATAACTTCTATATTATAAGAAATTCAAGCAAAACATTTAACTAGAGTTTTAAATTGTTATTTCTATATATAAAACTGTATTTACTAAATTTAATTGTGTGCATAATGATAAATTATTAAAACATAATATGGAATTATATTTTCTACGTACATTTTGATTATATGAAGAATTGGTATCCTCTCTGATACATTTATAATAATTTTAGCTAAGAACCAAACGCAGATCCAAAATTCAAAGCGATAACTATGCTTTAGACTCTTATTCAATTTTTTGTGATCAAAACCTATTTCTCAACTAGAAAATTCCGAAGTCTAATGCAGCAAGTGTGCAAAACATTAGTGACCCATCTATTAAAGCATTAAAAAGGAAAAAATGCGTAGATTTTTCTGTGGATTACCAGAATTTTGTCGCAGACTACCAGAGGTTCAGAGACACTTGTTGGCAACAACTGGTCCTAGGACAGTGTAACTTTTTAAAAAATATCGGCTTTTTAAAAAACAATGTGTTCAAATATAAACATTTCTGAACATTCTGAAACTTCATTAATGATTTATTCGGAGACTTTTTTTGGCGACAACTTGTCTAGGAGGGTTTAACCTAAAAAATTATCGACTTTTTAAAAAACAATGTAATTAAATATAAGCAATTCTGAACATTTTGTGTCTTAATCCATGATTGGTTCTCAGACCTTTGTTGGCAACAACTGGTCTAGAAGGACTTTACCTTAAAAATAATAATAATAATAATAAATAATCGACTTTTTGAAAAACAATATGTTCAAATATAAGCAATTCTGAACATTTTGAAGCTTAATTCATGGTACTTTGTTTCAAAAGTTGTGAGTAAAATTTTATGTGATATCAAGAACAAATTTATTGCATTTTAAAACTTTACCGATTTATTTATCAGAGATACTTTTTTACCACTATTCTCAAGTTTTTGAAATAATTCCCTTGCCTATTCTCTTAAAGCATTGCATACATATCTTATATAAAGGATATCTACAAAATAAATTAATATTTATTATTTATTCTATTAAGAAAGAAATCACAAAAACTTTTGCATTTTTTGAAAATTGTAAAGATTTACATTAAGCTAAAAATAATAAATTTTGAAATATCTCAAAATCGTTAATTATTTTATAAAAAAAAGTTTATACAAACATTTTGACCATAAAAATGCCAATATATTAACTTCCCGGTGAGCTATTTTGCGCATAGTTAGGAGAAAGCACTTTTGAAAAAGTAATTATTAAAATTTGGAAATGCAATAATATTGGAGTCAATATCAGTTACGACTTAGCTAATAACGTTTGAACAAACGTACGCAGAATCGTAAATATAACATTAAAATGTCCCGATTTGTTCCTAATTAATTATTTTTCTTTTCAAAAAGTTGATTTTTCTGTGGTTTAAAACCACTAGGCCTCTTAAAGAAATGTGAAAATTAAATTGAAAAAATAATAAATTTTGCTTTTTTTTTTTTTTTTTTTTTTTTTTTACTTTTTGAGCTAAAAGCTCTTTTAAATAATATTTACAGCAAGTAAAAGTTTAATAAAAATCTAAGTGATTTTACTTGTTTAAATATTTTTATTAGTATGCCGCCTGTCATTTTTTAACATATATTTGTTCAAATAGTAAATAAAAAGGTTTTAAATTAATCTTAATTAAATATTTGAGTTAGAAATAGTTTTATGATATATCATTATTCCTGTTATCTTCAGTAACAGCATAACAAAAAAAAAAAATAATTTTACAAACGAAGATAAATAGCGTAAGGAATTTATCATAATTAAAAATTCGAAACCTGGTAAACCGGAATTCCAGATTCAATTATACGATGACTTTTAATGTGGTGACAAAAATGATAGAGTATTTTTCGTTTCGAATGATATATGAAAGATTTGTGCGAAATCTAATCCTTTATTTCATTCCTTTATAAAATTATGTCACTTAACTAATTTGTTCAATAAAAATTAAATGTACTGATATCAAAAATATCATCATGTTATTAAATGTACATAATGATTCATTTTCAGGAATAAAAACATAAAAAATTAATCATTATTCCTACACATTATTATATTTTTCTTGCAAAAATGTGCAAGGTCTGGAAAATTTTTAACTGCTAATGTTCCTGTCTTTTCTATGTATGACTCATTGGGTCTTTCTAATGCTTTATTAAAAACCATATGAATTCAAAGAATTGAGCAAAATCAAAAAGTGCATAATATTTTTTTTTTTGTGTGTGTGTGTGGGTGTGTGCGGGGAGGGGGGGACGTTGCGCGCTTCGTAACCAACAGTTTCCACTAGCAATTTATAGCAATTAAAATTACATTCGTTCATTCCTGATTAAATATATGTAATTATTTTACATATCTTTTTCAGTAATCTGTTTGTTATAATAGGAAAAACAAAATTTTAAATTAATCACAATTCTTCTACAGATTTATAATTATTTTTATACTATCTCTGGTATCTGTTGGAATAAAATACATAAAGATTTATTAAAATGACATTTTGCAAATGAAGATAAGTAATGTGAGCCATTTAAAATAATTAAAACTTTTTTTTTTTTTTTTTTGTCATTTAAATAAACCATTTCATATCTTGGTAAACCGGATTTCCAGAAAACTTTATCAGTTTGAAACGTGAATAAACGCAGAGTTACGACAAATTTTTTAATGGTTGTGACAAAAATGATAGATTATCTGTCGCTTTTCAAGATTTATGAGAATTTTGTGTTACATCTAATCCTTTGTATGGTGCCTATTTAAAATTACTTCGCTTAACTATTTTGTTGGGTGTAAATTAATTGTGCTAAACACAAAAATAACATCAGGTAATCAAACGTAAATAATAATGCATTATCATGATTAAAAATACAAAATTTCTAATTATTATTCTTATGAAACATTTATTATTTCCCGCAAAAATGTATTGATCTAAAAAATTATTTTCAATTTTTGGTTCTTATTTCCATGTTTTTCCTGTAATATATATATATATATATATATATATATATATATATATATATATATATATAATTTTGAAAATATGTTGAGACTTTAAGACGAGTGGGCGTGGTCAATATAATATTTTAATATTCTAATTGGTCAACTAAATAGATTTTATAAGATATGCAATAAACATTCAAATCACAATAAACAAGTTTTTAAATTCATTGCTAATCTTACACCAATAATTTTAATAAATGTTTGCGATTGTGGTGATTGCAGCGGTAGGGTTTCTTCACTTACGGTACTTGGTGTCTGGTGGTGCTTGCTGATGAAGACTCATGACCAAAGTTCAACTTGTGGAACGCTTTCTGTCGGACTGCAGCTACTTGTACTGAGCGACTCGGAGAGTTTGGACTATGAAATTGAAACATCGGACAAGACAGCGCGAGTATTGAGCCACTACATGTGAATCTACTTCTTTCTCTTTAAAGACCTATTTCTAAAATGCAGTAAGTTCAATATATTTCAGTTCATTACAATATCTTTTTGCCTTTCAGGTCTGGGTGGGAACATGACGATCTAGCATGTCCTTTAATTAAATTATTCTTATCACAAATATCGACTTTGTATTTTTTGGGTTATTAAATTAATTTAGTTATGGACTATTAAATTGATTTAGTTATGTTGCTTTTAGGAACCATTGATATTGTTATATCAAATTTACATTACTATTGTTATGTATAATTTACCAGTAATTTAATCTCGTTTTAGAATTTCATATATTTTCGTTGGGAGTATGCTAGTTTCGCCATGTTTCCGAAACCTGTTAGGCCTTTTTCCAATTTACTTTATTGTCTGTTCTACTGCTCCCACCCACTGAAGAGGAAGCAGAAGGGTGTTTTTCCCATGTAGTGTTGTTTTTACAATTGTTCTTCGTTACTTTAATTCGTTATTTCTTTGTTTTTATTAACGTTTTTTCTTCTTGTTGATCACGCCCAATTGTCTTCAAGTCTCTACATATTTTCAAAACTATATATTTTTGTATAATTTTTAGTGCTGCCTTTGGCGCCTTTTTTATACAAATACATTTTTTAATTAAGTAATTAATATATATATATATATATATATATATATATATATATATATACTATATATAATAATAATTTATAAAGCGTAGAAAAGCCAAGCAACAGATACAAGATCACTGAAACCACAAAGACCAATAAGAAGGAAAATTATATATATATAGATACATTAAATATATGTTACGATGCTTTTTAAAATGAGTATAAAAAAAATCTCTTTATTTATAAAAGTCATTGCTAACTACGACTGAAATATAAAATAACAAACGTATACATATATATATTTGAAAAATACTAAAATTACTTAGTAAAAAAAAACTTTTACTCTAGAAATCAAATACTGTCTAACCTCGTTAACGTGAACACTGTTAAGGTGAATTACTTTGAACACGAACTGCTTCTACAATCCCCATCAAAATGAAGATTAGCTTAGTTATATGAAGATTAGTTACTGATATCATGAACTACTGATAACATGAACAAATATTTTGTCCAACTTAAGGTTCGTGTTAACGAGGTTCCACTGTATTTGTAAACATACTTCACCATTATATAATATTTTATTATGTTTGTATATTCATACTTCATTAATATTTTGAAGTAAAAGCAACTGAATTTGAGATAAATATCAATTATTCGTAATTTACAAAGTAAAATAATAATAATAATAAATAAATATAGAGATATGTTAATTTTTATGAATAAGAATTACATGGAACTTCTTTACTAAAGCTTAACCAGATATTCGTTATTTATTTTGCTAATGAATTTTTAATTTTAAGTTTTAGATTTTTTAATTTAAAAAAAAATTACATTTTTATTAATTTTTTACTGAAACATTGTGGCATTAATTTTGAAATGTGATCTGACAGATGTTTCCGATACCAATTATGCTATCTAATTACTCGTATAAATATATAGATAAAATATAATTCCGCATTTAAATATTTTTACTCAAATCATAGATTGTTATGGAAGGATTTTATATTTGGTCAAAAATTTCGATGTTGAACTTTTTACTTGATTTATGTATTTAAATTTTGTCTGAGTCTGCAAAGGTATTTTTTGAATATTGGTCAGTATGGTGAATACTTTGACTGTTATATCTCCAAACCGAATAAATTTAGAACTGTGGAGCTTTATAATTAAGGCTGCATATGCACATCAATCATATTCACATTTTCTTCTTTCTCGTATTATCCGATGGTGCTTTTGTTGCTTCGTATTATTAGAATATCTCATCCAAAAGTATAGTTTTACGAAATTTGTTTTTTAATATTACTCTCTCATTGAGTAACTTTTTGAAAAGAAGAATTTAAATATTTCTTTTAGAGATTGAAATATAAAATCCTAAGTTTACTTTATAAAATAATTAATTTTTTTTTTTTAATTGTTCCCTACCCTAACAGCACACCTGTCCATAATAAAGGGTTTTCCAATAGGGATGGTACGATTTTAAATGGTTAGAATGACAACACTGCGTATTATTTTTTGACATTTCTTGTGTCATTTGTGTTTAGTATGCTATACCATTTAATTGTGCAAAGACACACGCTTGAACAACGGTTCGAAATTAATAAATTGTTTAATCAAAATCAGTGTTCGTATATGAATACTGAGAGAAATTTGAGAAGAATTCGTGGACGACATTATTCAGTTAATCGACTCGATCGATTGTGATTTTATTCTTTGGAGATATGTTAAGTCACAAGTTTATGCTTCTAATCCAATAACAACTGAGCAACTAAAAACCAACAATGAACGTGATATTCGTGAAATAACACCAAATTTAATGGAAGAGTTAGGGAAAATTGGGTTGACAGAATGTGGTATGTACAGGGAAGTCGTAGTGCTCAGATGAGCGATATTATTTTCATACTTAATGGCATAATGTAAGCTTTCAAACAAAAAAAAGAAATTGTGTCTCACTGAATATTTTTTTTTTTTAATAATTATTATTATTGTTTCACTCTTAATGACAAACGCTTTACATTCTGAAGATATCCATTGGTTGTCATTTCCACCCTAGGACATCCTGAGGATGTTATTTAGAGAAGAAGATGTGTCTCACTGAATAATTTATGGGTTTTTTTTTTTTTTTTAAATTGTTTTACTCTTAATGGCAAACGCTTTACATTCTGAAGATATCCCTAGGTTGTCATTTCCACCCTAGGATATCCTGAGGATGTTATTTAGAGAAGATGTGCTGTTGGGTATACTATAAAATGACATGCTCAAATAAAAATATTAAAAAAAAAAGAAAGAAAAAGAAAGAAAAGAAAAAGAAAAGAAAAAGAAGAAAAAATAATAAAAAAAATTCTTTTTTGAATGAGGTATCCTCTTATAAAACTAAACAACAAAAATCACATAAGATTACATGGGAAGAAAAAAGATAGAATTTTATTGATGTGCAACTTTGCAGATCGGGTATACAGACGAACTACCAAGTTTGCTTGAAAATGTTAAAAAGGACCTGGGAGCAAGAGTTGCTATTTGAAGAACAGCTCTAATAATTTCCATCAAAACTGTTATTTAAAACCGCCATTTAGAATCATTAGTTGGTTACTAAGCTAATAGGTGTTCTGATAGAATCATTCAATTTTAGGTCTGGGTTGTGGGTGTCTTAAAATAGGCTCCACATGTTTCTTTTTCATTTTTCTTTTCTTTTCTCTTTTTTTTCAAATTCCATCTATTATCTCCGTTTTAGATGTCCTTTTGTATGTATTAGTACGGAGTACAGAAAATATTTTGAGAAAACCGGACGAGGATAATGGGACGAAATCGAAAGACGAACCGAAAATAAATATATGAAAGTATCTTCTTCAAATATTTTTCATTGTTTTAAACCGGTTAAAAATAGTTTTGTGTGTCTTATCCATTTGCACATGTAGTTGTAACATTCTATTATGTGATATATGATTAAATATTTTCATATATAAATATATGAAATTTTAAAGAAAATTAACAATTCCTATATATATATTACTTGTCTATAAACTGAATTCAAAATTATTTTAGAAAACATACAAGAGGATCAGAAAATCTCTTCAATAAAGAAAACATCAGTTACAAAAGTAATTACAAAAACACAATATATAAATATTCCAGGTTAATTATATGTGCGTGTGCACGGTCTATATTATTTACAATCAGCCCCGGAATTTTTTCCTCCGAATGGAAAAGGAAATGGAAAAAACAAAGTTAATACAATTGTCATGCACCAAAAACTTTTCAAGCTGATTGGCCTTTCTGTATGTATATATATATATATATATATATATATATATATATATATATATATTCCTAGATTTTTTTTAATCCAGAAAACCTGTCTAAAAATGCAATTTTCCATCCTCTAAGGCATCTTTTCATCGCTACAAATCAAATTTACTTTGAAATTTATTCATATTTTCAGAACCAAAATTGCTTAAAGGGTATTAAGTTTTAGGCATTCGTAATACTTTTTTTTTCTGCCACGAAACATCGACTGTTGTTTTATAATAAGCCTTCTTTCTTAATAATATTCAACATGCTTCGAATACAGTAATTGTTTTTACGAGAGAGTTTGCAAATGATTTATTACCCTTAGTTTTTGTTGTGGTTCAACAAAAAAGTCTCTGCTTTATTATGCTTGTTATTTGAATTGCACTTGTTTTAATGAAATTTATACAAAAAAATGATAGCATAACTTCAAATTCACTTTTTCTTCCTTTAAATATGAGTGTTTTCATATTTATGAAGTGAAATATTTATCTGTTTTGGTCGGAAGTTCAGAATTGCAAATAAAATTTTTCTTTTTCCTTCAGTCTAAATAAATTTTTGCTAATTACTGAAAATTTATTGCAGAATTTTATTAAATTATATATTTTACTTGCGTTTTGTTTCATAAATAATTAAAAATAAATATTTGCATCTCTCTCTCTCTCTCTCTCTCTCTCTCTCTCTCTCTCTATATATATATATATATATATATATATATATATATATATATATAATATATATATATATATATATATATATATATAATTCATTTGATAATAATAAAAAAGAATGAGAACGAAGAATAGTCAGTCAAATAAATCACCACAGAAACATACACAGGTCAAACAAAGTAACTAATTATCTTAAATTGATTTAATTTTTAAGATTAATAATATTGCTTACTTTAATTTATTAGACTACAATACCTGATGAAATGTAATAGAGGACCGCGTATTTTGATGCTGAAGAAAAGAAGAATAACTTTAGGATAGTACTTTAAGGGGAAATTATAGAACTTTTATTAATGAAAAGAACCTTTTTATTTTGAGATGAGCAAAAGAATTTCGGTCCAAATTGAAATAAGATTGAATTTTAACTGAAAAGCTCAAAATGCTTTAAGACGCTTGCAAGTGCTATGCTTATAGCATTGAGCAAAGAAATGTAGGTTTTCTGTATTTGATAAGCGTTTTAGCAAAATATCAAATGATAGCACGAACCTACAAGAAAAAATTACCTTCAAATGAAATATATGAAATAAAGACAGAATTCATCCTGAATTTTTGAAATATTTTCCAGAAAAAAATAAAAGCATAACTTGAACCTTCATGAAAAAATAAAATCATAACATGAACCTTTAAGAATAAATTACCTTGAATTGAAAGAGATTTAATAAAGACAGAATATCCTGATTATTTGAAATATTTTCCAGAAAAAATAAAATCAAAATACGAATAAACACAGATCTTTGTATGTGAAAATGGCATGGTAAGAAGATGAGTTGTATTGTTGACTTTCATTTAAAATTAATTTTAAATTTAATTTTCAACTAATTAAATTTTAATGTTAAAGTTATAAACAATCATTGAATATTTGAATAAAATTAAATGCAGCAATCTTTCCTTATATATATATATATTAATTCATCATCCCACACAACCAACCACCGAACAACGCCACCCAACCTCCTTAATCAAACATTTACCCACCCATCCACCACCTTTTTTATTGTCTTTATTATTTTTTTTATTTTTATTATTTATTTATTTATTTATTTTTGACAGATACTTTTATTGATATATCAATGAATAAACAAAATTTTTTTGGGAAGCCCATATGTAAAGTTTCCTTAATAAGTTCATTAATGTTTTTATTTTTATATTTAGCAGAACAGAAATTATTGATTCGATATAAGTGATTAAAAATGATATATTTGAAAACAGAGAGATGCAGGCATGATTTAAAATGAGTAAACAAATTTACTTTAAAGTTGAAATAATGTCTTTTATCATATATCAACATAAATTTTATTATCGACGAAATGAATTTATATATATGTAAGTAATGTGTGTGTAAATGTATGTGTCTGTGGACAGCGTAGTTCGAAAGGTCACGTGATTCAACACAAAGATGCCCCTGTGACATAGTAGGTACGTAGCGTGGAACACATGATAGTAGTCAAAAATTGGTTGTAAATCCCACACAAGGAATAACAAGGCTTGATTGCAAAACTTAATATAATTTTAATTTAAAACGACTTTTAGCATTTTATAGCATTACATGCATCACAGATACCTGTGAAAACCTAACATGAGTATCATTTTTAAAAGATTCAGGAGAACGTCCGTTCTCTTTCAAGTCATAAATCCAAGTCCCCCATTTTAATAATCTGGAATTCTTAGTCCTTCCAAAAATCTTAGTGACCTGAAAAGGGGGAATAATTTTTCCCACTCGACAAACACCAATCAAACAGTCTTTGGTCAGGAGGAATATCCTCAGGTCAACAGTTCATTGGAGTTTCAACTGGCGACAAAACGGCGGGGTACCACCCTAGCGTGGGGTGCCCAAGCGGCACATCAAAGCCATCTGTGAAATCGCGGTTACTTTGTAGCCATGAGGATGAAAAAACCCCTGGTATGCCCGGTTTCTCGAGACTGCAGACAATCCGGCACCAGAGACCTCACGCAGGCAGTCGAACACAATGGACACAACCTTGACTATGTCACAGCTCCTCTCCCCATAAGAAGATTTTGCACGACTATGGAGAGCAAAATCCAGCTCTTGACACAAACTTCATAACACAAGTTGGCGACACAAGTTGGCGACACAAGTTGGCGACACAAGTAGTAGGCGACCGGTAGGACCGATAGCACTCCAGTAGGCGACCAACAGCACTCCAGTAGGCGACCCCCATTTTTCAATTAAGTCCCAGGGAGGTCTTTCCCCAGATAAACTTAAAGCCCATTTCCAATTTTACCCCTTAAAAGTGAGTTAACTTTAAATAAAATGAATAATAGTAATAAAAAAAAAACAATTGAAAACAATCCACTCAGTTGGAGTTTTCCTAACATCAGAATTATGCTTAATTCTAAGTAATAAACACAAAAAAAATTCAAAATTTTCTTTACATAACACTGTTAACTCCACCGTAAAATTGAAATGCTAAATTAATAATAAATAAAAATTGTATTTCTGAAAGATTTCAAATATTTTTAAAACTTTTCACACACTTTTTTTTTCTTTTACAAGGACCACACAAAAAATTTTAAAATATTAAATAAATCATAGTCCACAAAAAATAAATTATAAATAGACCACTCAAGTTCAAAAAAAAAAAGATAATGAAACAAAATAAATTTGAAAGGTAAAATGCTAAAAATTAATACGTCTAAGAATTAAAATTTCATACATTCCTACACAATGCTATATACAAAAAAAAATAATAATAGAGATGACATTCAGTTAATCAGTTAGGCAATTATCTACAAGAGAAGAAAGAAGTATGCAACCACACAGTAAGGATAAATAAAATACCCAAATAAAAATAAGTAAAAGAAAGAAATCTCAATAAATTTTAAAAGGAAAATTATGCAATGGAAAAAAAACAAACCTACAATATGCATCAACTTAGTTAACATGGATCACTCAATATCCGTAACTAACAATGACATGCTAACAATCAAAAAAGAAAATTATTTTTTCTCTACAGCTTTTCCCTAAATAATTCCTCGCACAGATTTCCTTTCTTTTCATCTAAACAATTTTGTTACGTTGCAGTTAACACTTCTCTACATAACCTTCTAACTAAAAGCACATTTTAACCAAAATTTATATATATGAAAATTAAAAACACAGAAACGATTAATTCAATTTTTGCATAACATTCCAAACACAGAAAATCTACACAGAAAATTGCATAAAATAAAAATAAAAAAACATTTCACTTTTAACAATTCTGAGAGAGGAAGGAAAACTAAATAAACAAACAAAACTTGTAAGAAACCTCCCTCCTTCCCAGTAGCAAACACCTGCTATTGAGTTTCGCTTTCGTCCACTGCATTGTTCAGTTTCTCTCTCGGATAATCTTTTGTTATACGTCTAACAAGTAAAGGATTTGAAAGTCGGGTCTGTTGGCCTACGCGCTTATCTTTCCCAAAATGATCAGTCCTTTTAAATTTTGCTTTCGGCTCCTGAAAACCCTTTAAATATCCTTTCATTTTGTCACAGTTTCGACTCAAATGCTCCGGTGATTGACACGTGAAACATAATTTCGTGACTTTCGTCCTCCACTTTCCAAAACGGGGAGCTGGGTTTTCCCAAAAGTTTGGACTGGATTCATTTTTCTTTTTTCCTTTAGCGTTAGAAAAACGGGATTGTATGGGCGAACGAGAGTTGTTTTTATGGAAAGTTTGTACATGAGACTCATTTTGCAGTTTTTCTTTACTAGTGATTTTACTCTCACCTAATGAGCGTCTTCTCTGCGCTTCAATCAACCTAGCGGTTTTATTCCCCATTAAATAATATTCCTGAATCAAATCGATTGGTTTCACGGCTGCTTTAGTCACAATAATACCAAAATCTCCCTCAATCGTAATCCTAGCCACAGGTAAGGAAATACATTCGGAATCTAATGGCTGCCGTATTTTCACCGTCTCTCCCAACCAATCTTGATCATTAACCCATGAACGGTCACAAATATCTATCTCCGAACCTGAGTCTAATAAATAGTTACGATAAACCCCGTTTATAATAGCATTTTTAACATATGGCCTGAAAGATGGACTCAAATAATGCGCTGTAATTACATGATTTACAATCGCCTCCGATTTATCGTTCAAAGGACACCGAGGTCTTATATGCCCAGCTTGACCGCAGAGATAACAAATTATTTTTCTCGGTTTCTCGAAAATTTCCTCATTCTGAACCGATTCTTTCTTACCTAGTTCTCTTTTTCCCTGCTTATCACTTTCTCCTTTCACGTCATAACTATTTTTAGAACACCCGAAATTTGTTTTTTCTTTCTTGAAGGAATTTTTCCGTTCGAATTTTTTGTGATCACGCCTGACCGCTTCAAATTTATCACATTTTTCGGCGAGATTCGTTGCATTATTTATCTCTTCCCAAGTATCTAAATAATGTTCTCGGATTTCAAACGGAACCCTTTTTTTAATTTGCTCGGTGAGTATCAATTCTTTCAGCGATTCAAAATCTTTAACGTCTACGGCTTCTAGCCAATTGTCTAAATAACCTTTTAATTCGTACACCAAATCTACCCATAAAGCTGCTGGTTTTTTATTATGGTCTTCGAATTTATTTTTAAACGCCAACGCGCTCAACTTGAAACGCTTAAATAATAGTTTTTTTATGTGCTGGTAATTTTCAAATTTATCCGCAGGCTCCTTTACAATTAGCTCCGCTATATCCGTCGGTAATAACGGGATTAATTGGGATACCCAACAATCTTCTTCGACTTTTTCTTTTACCGCTTGGCGCTCAAAAATCATAAGGAACAAAGAAATGTCAATTTGCTTTGGGTCAAATTTAGGCACCAATTCTCTTAATTGAATCCGTTTTCTACCCGGTTCTACTGATGTTACCGTTGACGCTGTGCTATTGACTTCTGCCTCATTTTGAAGCCTCAATTTTTCTAGCTCAAACTGCCTAATGTTATCTCTTTCCTTCCTTTCTAACTCTTTCTCTCTTTCCTTCCTTTCTAACTCTTTCTCTCTTTCCTTCCTCTCTAACTCTTTTTCTCTTTCAACTCTTTCTAAATCATTTACAATTCTCACTAAATAATCCTTTGCTTCTTCCTCATCGTAATCAGAAGCGTTTAAAATTGCCTGAATAATATCTTTATTTCTCGTATCCTCCGATACGTCGGTCTCAAATTCTGTTGCTAATAATAGCAAAGTACTTTTATTCAGTTTTCTTAAATAAGACATTTTAAAAAAAACAAATCAAGCACTCGAGAGAGAAAAGAGAAAAAAAATAATAATAATAATAAAGAAAAAAGAGAAAGGGAAAAAAAAAATACTTGATACTAAATATATTTTTTCTCACAAGAATAATAAAAAATACATAGACAATTAATGACTACAATAAAACACTTCACTATTACTGAACTTCAGTTCCTATTACAACCACAACTGAGTGAATTTTGAAATTCAATTGACAAAACGAAGCAAAAACAATTAAATACTCCAAAATAAAATATGACATTAAAATTAACCCGATGCCTTTTATTTTGCACAGAAAAAAAAATTATTAACCCCTTCCGCTCCAGGCTAGCTGTAGTGTAAATATGTGAAATACCAAATTATAATTTTGAAATAATGCAATACATAACGAAGTAACTATGTGCATTTTGTTGTGAAGTTCCTTTTCAAATCAGGCAGTTGCTCAGGACGTGCATCGGCAAAAGGTTCCGACATAAATTTCCAGTCACCTGCTGTAGGTGGTTCATCATCACTGTCATCGCTTTCGCCGTCTTCACTTGTAGTAAAGTCATCATTGGAATCTTCAAATTCGTCATAATCGGGGATATAATCACTATCCGAATCACTAGAATCACACATTATTCACAGTTTAAAACACCGGCAAAATACACAAAGTCGAACAGCGAAAATTACACACAACCGCAGCCGCGAGAAATCACGAAACAACTGTACACAAAACTAATAGGTCACCGAGACTACTAACGCCATTTAGTTATCAGTAATGAAAATACAATTTCAAAATAACATATGACAAATAAAATAACTCTCTCTGATATCACTACAACGTTGGGCTTATTGTATTGTATACTTTCTTTGGACGTATGCACGTACGTCCATGGTATTAATGGCCATTAGCACTAGGACGTACGCACGTACGTCCGTGGAGTGGAAGGGGTTAATTAACTTTTTTTTTTTTTTTCTTCACTTAACTCGGATTAATATTGAGTTAAGCAATTTCAAAACAAATAGAAACAAAAATCCCATTTACTTTTGATTCCTAAAACTTTCGTTAAAGATTTTTCTTCTTTTAACTACAAAAGAAAACACAGAACCATTGAAAATCTAAAAGAAAAAATCTTTCCTATGACCATTTAACACCTGCAAGAAAGTTACCCCAAAATACAGCTAATCTCCTACAACTAAGACCTCCCTGATACTTAAATAGAAAAAGAAAGGGACTCACCACTCGTAGTTCTGAGACATCTGTTGGCTGGTAATCTTTTTGATGCGTTTCTTATCATCAAGGCTTGGGCTGCACCTAATTTACTCTAGGCGCACATCCTCCTCGCTGCCACCACTTTTCTTCTGCTGTGACATAGTAGGTACGTAGCGTGGAACACATGATAGTAGTCAAAAATTGGTTGTAAATCCCACACAAGGAATAACAAGGCTTGATTGCAAAACTTAACATAATTTTAATTTAAAACGACTTTTAGCATTTTATAGCATTACATGCATCACAGATACCTGTGAAAACCTAACATGAGTATCATTTTTAAAAGATTCAGGAGAACGTCCGTTCTCTTTCAAGTCATAAATCCAAGTCCCCCATTTTAATAATCTGGAATTCTTAGTCCTTCCAAAAATCTTAGTGACCTGAAAAGGGGGAATAATTTTTCCCACTCGACAAACACCAATCAAACAGTCTTTGGTCAGGAGGAATATCCTCAGGTCAACAGTTCATTGGAGTTTCAACTGGCGACAAAACGGCGGGGTACCACCCTAGCGTGGGGTGCTCAAGCGGCACATCAAAGCCATCTGTGAAATCGCGGTTACTTTGTAGCCATGAGGATGAAAAAACCCCTGGTATGCCCGGTTTCTCGAGACTGCAGACAATCCGGCACCAGAGACCTCACGCAGGCAGTCGAACACAATGGACACAACCTTGACTATGTCACACCCCACCCCACCGCAAGGTTTTCGACTCCACCTCAGAGTACATTTTTTTTTTAATTTTTGATTATTTTTACTATAATTAATTAAAATGGGATAATAATAAATTTATATTAACATATCCAAATGTTGCCAAAAATGTTTACGCGTTCATTTTTTTTTTTTTTCGATTTAAAAAAATATATTTAATTAAACTTGAACAATAAAAAATTATCAAAAATTAAAATACTCATCTCACAAAATTGGCGTTATAACTTTAAAAATATTTAGACATATTGATAAAGGGCTAACAAAGTTTATGATTCTAATAGATGTAGTTTTAACCCTTGCAGTCGCAGTGTTCCCGCTGATGGAACACCTAATTTTAATTCTCAAGTGCAAAAACTCATCCCGGAAATTTTTTAGCAAAAATTTACATTTATAACACAGCAGAAAAGCCCCCCTTTTTTTAACCTGAAAATTTAAAATTTCGTTTATTTTAATTTTGTTCGTAAATTCCAATGGCAGTATAATTTAAATGATCTGAATTACCCTGCGCCGCAAAAGGTTAAAAGGGTTACTTTCATTATAATTAAATTTTTGACGTTTTTTATGTTTTTATTGTCAAGTTGTAAATAAAACAAAAGTGGCCATAACATGTCACAATTCACTTCATATCGTATCTTTACTACTTTAAACTGTATGGTTGATATCTTCTATTTTATCAGCCTTATTTATCCTGGCGATTTTTAAAAGTTTGGCGCCGAAATACACGGGACATTTTTCGCCAAACATTTTCATTTTCAAAAGCCATCTTCACCCTTTCATTCCCAATTTTTTCGCTCCATAAAAAAATAAATCTTATATTTAATTATAAATTTATTTCAAAGGTAATATACACACACACACACACACACATACACACACACATATATATATATATATATATATATATATATATATATATATATATATATATTAAATAGGAGTAATAGCAGTGTACGAATAGTACGTAATATAGCTGACAAAGAAACTGAGAAGTGTTATGTTTAATATAATCACTGATGCCATTAAAAATCATAAATTTTCAGTAAATATAAATATCAAAATGTTGGAAGAAATACATATTGTAATTAATTAAAATACAAATTATAAACATTAAAAAATAAAATAAAAAATATTTCAAACAGTTACTTTACTAATATCCCAAATTACCTTATTTTTGGAAAAATAGTTTGAAACTTTTTTATTATATTTCTTTACTTCATGAGAAACATCTCATATTAAATTTAGCTTAAACTATAGCTTAACTATAGGGAAAGCTTAAACTATAGGGTCTTTGAAGTTCCAATGAGATCCTGTAGTAAATTTAGGCTATATTGAGGAATTTGTTTGATGGAACATTAAAGTCCCGGTGGGATACAAAGGGTTAAGACAAGCAGTGCATCAAAAATAAAAAATAAATTATAAAATATTACAATTACATATATATGATAAAAATAAAAAGAAATAGGTAGAAAATGAAAAAAAAAAGAAAGAAAGAGAAACAATAGTATCATAAATGATCTATTTCTGTCTGAGTAGATCATTTTATAGAAAAGAAGAGCTATAATACAGCGATGACAGAGCTATGTTAAATCTATACTATGATCAGGATTACTTATTTATTTATTTATCAATATAGACTACACTAATTTAACACAGAATTAAATGGGCTGTTATGTGAAACTCCGAGATATCCGTGTGCTAGCATGCTGGCGGGGAGGAATATTTGATTAATTCAAATTAATATTTAAATAAATAAATGAAAATAAAATATTCAGAATGGGAAAATTATATGATTACAAAACCATTAATTTTCTAAAACACGCTTGAAATAAGGCTCGTAGCATATTGTAATGCTAAATTTGGCGTGAAATTGCTGTAATTTTATGGTCGACATGATATATCAAATAAAATATAGAAAATGACGTGACAATATATACTATGTATAATATGTAAATTATTGTTCATATGTAATGACGATTTAAAAATAAAAGTTCTACTTCGATTTTTTCGATACTGTCTGTTTCAAAACTGTCATTCGAAAATCACCTTAATAGAAAAATCTATCAAACACCATAGGAATTGTTGACTGAATATATATATATATATATGTATTATTGAATGAACCTAATATAGTTCAGTTTATAAATATTAAATGCAAATAAGCTTTTATACGAAAACAGGAGTGGCGCCAAGTCAAAAGTGCCAAGTTCCCTTAAGTGAAAACTTACTCTTAAAAAGTTTGATTACAAATATTCAGGAAAATGCATAAAAGTTGGCCACTATGAATTAACGTTTTAATAGAATACTCTAAACTAAATAAAAGTATAGATGTAATATAAGCTTTGGAATCATAATGAGGTGTAAATTATAAAACAATGTACATGTGTATGTGTGTGCGAATTATTTTCTTTGGATTGATTGAAGACTAAACTTTGTCGAAGACAATGACACCATTAATCTTCAAAAAACCATAACTCAAGTTGAAAGTTTGAAGTAATTCCTGTCAAAACCTATAGACTACAAAAGTTTAAAATAATATACAAAAGTGAGCCAGATATGTACCGGAATATTTGTTGTTAAATTTATTAATACAAGATTCAAACATGAAAATTACATACTATTTTTCCCACAATCTTCTAGTTTATTTTTTACACTTTTCCTAATGAATTAAAAGTCTTTTAATGCAATCTTCATAAAAAGATCGAGAGTTTTTTCAGCCTATTGCACACGAAAAATGCAACATCCGCACCGCCGTCGAATCGATCAACTTCTAGTGTTTCTTTCAGTTGCTCAAATATGTGATAGTTAGATGGCGATAGTTCAGGATTGCAGGGATTGTGCTCCAATGTTGTCCCGTGAATATCTCGAACTTTTTTGGTTGAGTTTGAGGATGAGCATTGTTGCGAAGCAAATTCTCGTTTCTGGTAGGATATTTGTTAGGATTTTCCGACGATATGCAAGGCATAGATATTAAACGACATCTAATTAACGTTCAAAGAGTACCTATCTGGCCCACATATCGACATATCGGGGAGTCACGTGCAGTGAAATGACTGATGGCAAAAAATGCTGCTGAGAATCCGGACACTGGTCCCCCTCCCACCTTCCACTTCATTTATCAAAACGTCTCTTTCGCAAAAGCTCTGATAAAAATAGCAAGCTGTATGGGATACATCTAATAAAGGGCGCAATATATAGATACACTATAAAATGATGCAAAATTAATAATAATAATAATAATAATAATGAAATGTTTACAATATTTACAATAATGACAGAAGTTATTTATTTCAACATCTCTGCTAGATTATATTGTAGAAAATATGTATCTAGATGCGTAAAATTAAAGCGAAAATACAAAATAATGACACAACTGTAATTGAGCTAAAACTTGCAAAAAAAAAAAAAAAAAAAAAAAAAAAAGAGGAAGATGGCAAAGAGGAAAATGTAAAGCAAGGAGGGAAACGCTAGAGTGCGCCTTCTTATTGAAAATGGGAAAATAATAATCTGGTGTGTCACTCACACGACTTTCTTTTACCCTGAAATTTAATACTATTAATACAGATTGCACATTAAAAGGTAAGATAACGAGTTCTGTTATGTAAACCTGTGTTAAACAATTCATATTAGGCTTCTGAAGAATTTTATATAATAATTAGTTCTGTGTGAGGGGGGCTACCGCCCCCCTCAACCCCCCGTTTCATTAATGCACCTACATTTATATAGAATTTAATTCGGTTATTAAAAAATAATTCATTAAAATTATTATTTAAAAAAATTATATTTTATGATAATGCAGACGATTTCCGTATTAGAGTAGTAGTATAACACCAGATATCCCCAAAAAAGTCCATTTTATTCTCAATAATAAAAAAAATCGATAACTTTGTTCTAAATTATCGCATATCGATGGTTCAACCATTCGTTTTAAAGGTATTGGCGTGCTCTTTTGAAAGATACCCATCATGAAAATTTACTCCCCCCGGGGGGTAGGCGAGGCTCCTAATTACACAATTTTTTTTTTCCAGTTAACTATCTCTATTACAAAAAATATATATTCGTTTCATTTGTTTTAGTGCAGTCTATAGACGTTAAACTCTACTTACCTGCAATTTTCCCCATAGACGTAATGTATTAGAATTCTCTTGATTGTCCCTGTACACGAACCATTTGCTTGATCTTAACGAAAAGCTTACTGTAGCATCCCTATATGATACACATTTAGAATACCAAGTTTAAACTTTCTGCCATAATTTGTTTTTGAGATATGCTGATAACAGACAGACACACAGACACACACACAGACACAGAGACACACACACAGACACACAGACCATTTGCTAAAAACATGATTTTCATATTCAGGGGACCTCAGAACGTGTAAATATAACAAAGTCTCGAATTTGAAAATTTGACCCAAAAACAATACTTTCTCTACCTTATGGGTAAGAGAAAGTAATAAAGACAAATAAAAAATGATAAAGAATATTTACTGTAGAAAGTTTTACAATAAACGCTCAAATGAGCGATCATCAGTTTCAATACAGTCTTTACAAGGCGATGGAATAAATCACAAAGACGTTGGATGATTCTTAGCATTTCCCTAATGCCTGCAGCTGCGACGTCTTATTCGAGTGACAATAGAGCATTTGATTATTGTTGCATCTTTGGTGTCAAATAGCAGACGAATGACGGATCCTACGAAAGGCGACACTTTATCCACTCACAGAAAAGCGCGTCCTCTCGCGGCTCGCCCTTTACTTTCCGATCCCATATTGTATTGTGAAAGTTGTTTGTTTTGGCAATTTATATCACCCCTTATAGTTGTGCTCATTAGTTTTGTTACATTCTGTTCATGTTAAAAAGCTAAAAAGGTATTTTTTTCTTCAAGAGCCTCTTCAAATTTTAACCAGTTAAACATTGTTCAGATACGACAAATGGCATATAATATGTTATTTATTTATTTATTTATTTCTGTGTTTGTGTTTCTATGTTGCTCTAAGCTTTTTACACTCTTGATAATAACAGAGATTTTACAATCTGATTGATTACAGTCGTTATATAATTAAATATATTATAATCTGCAACTGTTACAATCGTTATATAATTAAATATATTGTAATCTGCAACTGTTACAGGCGCTCTATAATTAAATGTAATATATTCTGCAACTGTTATCTAAATTACTCATAAGAAAACATACTTTTTTTAAAAATTAAATGCCGGATTAATGTTCGATATTATTAACACTTAAATAATATTTTAAGGCTAAAAATATATATATATATATATATATATTGTACTTGAATTCTCAATTGATCTGAGCTCTTTATATTGTAACTGAATACTAAATTATATATTCAATATTCAACTTGAATCTAAATTTGTGATGTCGATAGTGGATAACTATTTAGCATTGGTAACATTTAAATAAGATTAAAATTCCAGAACCTAAAGTGAAAGTTTATTGTATTAATTATGTATTAAAATATTATATCAATAAATGCGACTGATTTACAATTTAAAAAGTCACTTTATGTTGAATATCCATCCAAACCTTAAGAAAGCGCTCCATACAGCAACGTCAGAAATATTGATTCTGTAACACTCCGCTTTATTGCCTTTCACTGCTTTTGTAAATTATTATAAATTAGTTTTTAAAGAACAGTCAGTCAATTAATTAGTAAAAGATAAACTATAAAATGACATAATGATTAATAGTAAACTTCAAAACTAACGGAACAACAGTGTGTAAATGAATATTTCATAATGATTAACTTTAACATTTATTTTAAAACAATATCTCTAAATAGTTCCAAATTTTGTACAATTGAATCCAATTAGTTATGTTTATGCATTATACATGTTTAATTTCTGCTGTCGATTATAATTCATTTTTCTCTTTACTCTTTCCTCATTCAAACTTTCTGCAGTGATTTATTATATAAATATGTTGAATTCAATTGGAAAACAGCCATTTATTACGCTCAATTAAACATTAAAACGGTTATTAAGATGGGATTTAAAACTGAAATTGTTAATTTAAAATTAATCTAATAGTTTTCCTAAATGATTTTTGGAAATAGATCAAATATCTAATTAATATTTTAAGATGTAATTTTCTATGGAAGTACGCAACAAACTTTAGTGCTCCAGAATAAATTAAAATGTTGGCATGCCTGATACCGTGGTGCACTGTACAAAAAATGAAACAAAAACAACATTGTTCTTTATATCTATATTTTTTCCTTTAAAAAAGCTGAGAAAAAACTTTCTCTTGATCCCGTCCTTTATTCGAATCCGTGGATATTCAGTAACTCGTGTAATCCACTCGCAAAAAATCATAAGTTTACTATACGAAAACAAAGACTTCAAAACATTAAAAAAAAAATAAATAAATAAAACTTTAAAATGCATTAAACATTAATCATATATTACATATATGATAATGAAATATTAACCAAGTTGTTGTTGTTGTGGAGATTAAGGCCAACTGACTGCACTAGGGTAGTCTAGCCTGAGGCTATGTGTCCTCCGTGGTAGTCTTTCTAAGAGATCCTAGCCCGTATCTACGCAAGTTCGAAGAAAACTGCAGAAAACTCCGAACGGCTAGTCCGATGAACGTGTCCTGGGATCGAAGCCGGCACCACACGCCTACCAGATATGAGCGCAGAACCGCTTATATTTACCAAGAATTTCGAAGTATTGCTTTTTGAACTATTGAGGTTACACATTAATACCAACATCTGAATATATATATACGACTAATATACGTGATTTCTAAATATGATTACAAAAGTAATATTTATTTCGTTATTTTATTTTTTCCCCCTTTAATTAAAAAAAAATATATCTCATACCTTTATTAAAATTATGTAAATTAATAAAGGTTCACTCACAAAAAAAGTAATTGGGAAAATTTGTACATTTAATTAACCTCTTAACGTACACAGTTAAGTTATTTCGAGCAGTGACCATGCTATATAAATAATTATATATATTATTCATGTATTTATTGTGAGCTTATTTTCGTTAATTAAAAAATGCTGATCCTACGGACGTGTCTTTGAAGAACATGCGACCATTAAGTGGTTAACACATTGATTGCTATAGAAATTTATAAGAAATCCGCACGAGAATATGCCAACGCCAACACTTCCCATAACAATACCACCGAACTGAGCTTTTTCACATCGGAAGATCGGTTGATTATATTCTTTCAACACTTCTTATTATAAATTGTTTATTGGATGTACAGTCGGCAGCAAAATTATTGAAGCACAAATCCACACTTTTCATGAATTTCTTTATTAGTTTGATCGCTAATTTTTATCATTAAATTACTTTTTTTATAAACAGTATAAGACTATGATCATGACTTGATAAATATTTACTTAACAAAACAGTATTAAGTGCCCTCCTTTTAAGTAGGAATTTTTGCTAGTGCTTCAAAAATTTTGCTGCCGACTGTAAACAGTCAATCTTTCGTGACGTAAAAGTTGGGTTCGAAGGCATTATCATAGGAAGTATTGGCTATACCTGTTGGTGAGAAATAAACTCAAAATGACATTCTTTCAATAATTACAAAAACTTTCTTTTTCAAATTATTCTAAAAACATTTCATTTGACTCTTTTATTTCTTCATGCATATATACATCTACACTGGAGCGTCGGTGTGACGCATTTGTTCTGATTGGCCGTCTTTGTTTCTATGTACATGTAATGACGTATTTTTCGTTTTTTTTTTTTTTTTTTTTTTTCTCTTCTTCGATGTTCAGTTTTATAATAAAAATGTGATTAAAAAGGAAAACATGTGGGTTCTTTTTTTCATTCCCACAAATTATATATTTTTTCCTATTCATAAACCAAGCTAAAGAAGGCTGGTTTAATTCAATTAAAACCATTATTTATTTAATTTCAAATTATATATTTTAAACAGCATCAGTCAACTAAAATGATAGTTCCTGAAACTCAAACTGAAAAAAATGAAATTATGAAATTCTACATCTTGATACTGAAAGCTGAAATAATAGAGGATACTTACAACCAAGGTGAGTGCATTTTACTTACCTTATAAACCTTGAACTATTTTTATAAAATATATAAGTAAATTGAAATATTTGTCAATAATACTTTTGTCAATTAGTAACAGATTATGACCACTGACGCGCTAAATTGAGATTTTAAATTTATTCTTGACAAAAGTTTTTTCCTTGCATATTTGAAGAAACATTTGCTACATTCAAAATAATATTATTTTGCTACATTTAAAATAATAATAATGATAAAAAATGTAAGCGAAAATAAATAAATATATTTGTTTTTGTTTCTTGAAAACGAAAGTATAGAAATCTGTATAAACATTAAAAACGAAAGAAGTGAAAATATATATAAGAATGTTTAAAATAAACATATGAATGATTAAATATAAAATTTCAGTTATAAACTAGAAAGAAAACAAAATTGAAATATTAAAATGAGTATCCTCAAGGACACTATAATTGAAAAACTTAACGCACAAAATTATGATGTGTGGAAGTTCAAATTGGAGATGTTTCTCCAAAAGGAAGATTTATATTCTGTGGTTATTAACGATGCTCCGAATCCCATTACGGACATATGGAATAACAAAAATAGGAAAGCACACGCTATAATAAACCTTTTAATAGAGGATAATCAAATAATCCATGTCAAAAATCTCGAGACCGCTAAAGAATGCTGGAACGGTTTAAAAGCTGTACATGAGCGTTCAACCCTCAGCAGTAAACTATTTTTGCTTAGAAAGCTTTACTCTAGTCCAGGCAACGAAGGCCAAAATTTGACGAATAGAGGAAAAAAATCGTGTAGTTTTGAAATTTTACATACTCATAGCCGAGAGGGTCCTGAACAGCATACTAAAAGTCCCCGCCCGTGGGGGGTGAGGGGGGGGCAGGGGGGCATTTAAGGGGGGCAATTTTCAGTTTTTATTACATATCTTAAAAACTGTCGCATTTAGATAAAAAATGTCAATTACAAAATTAATCTACGTAAAATTTCCTACAACAATGTATATTACATTTTGTTTGTACGATCATTAGTTTAGAAGATATAGGGAGATGAAATAACGCATTTTCTTGAAAAATTCTTTTTTGCAATAGTAAAATCAACTAATGTGTGCAATTAAAAGGTTTCTTGTCAAATATTTTCTAATGTAAAAAACAAATATATACATAGGGAATATGCAAGGATAATACAGCATGTTTTGTAAGTTTTAAATAATTTTAAGGCTAGTAGGCGCAAGTGGCGGTTTGAGTAAAAATCTGGATAAGTCCAGTCAAAATAGGAAAAATAGAAAAAAAAAAAATCGTGTAGTTTTGAAGTTTTGCACACTCATAGCCGAGAGGGTCCTGAACAGCATACTAAAAGTCCCCGCTCGTGGGGGGTGAGCGGGGGGCAGGGGGCATTTAAGGGGGGCAATTTTTAGTTTTTATTACATATCTTAAAAACTATCGCATTTAGAGAAAAAATGTCAATTACAAAATTAATCTACGCAAAATTTCCTACAAAAATGTATGTTACATTTTGTTTGTACGATCAAAAGTTTAGAAGATATAGGGGGATGATATAACACATTTTCTTGAAAAATACTTTTTTGCAATAGTAAAATTAACTAAAGTGTGTAATTAAAAGGGTTCTGCTCAAATATTTTCTAATATACAAAATAAATATACACATAGGGAATATGTAAGGATAATACAGCATGTTTTGTACGTTTTAAATAATTTTAAGGCTAGTAGGCGTAAGTGGTGGTTTGAGTAAAAATCTAGATAACGAAGACCCAAAATCGATCAACATTAAAAAATATCGTGTAGCTTTGAAATTGAGCACAATTATAAGGTTAAGTTTACTGAACAACATACTAAAAGTCCCCAACCCTATTCCGTGTTTTTTATTTAATTTTTTATGTTATTTTCAATAGTAATAAAAACTATATTTTGTAATTAAAAAGGTTCAGGTTAAATATTTTTTACTCATACAAATAAATATTTGTATATAAATATTTGTATGTGTGTGTGCGCGCAATGCACCAAGTTTAAAGAGTGTAAGATAAATGTAAATTTTTTATACTTTAAAATAAATAGAGAGTAATCTAAATAGTTATACTAAAATATTGTTAATTTTTTTAATGCATGCTTGCTATAAGTAATTTTAAAGTATTTTAATGTATCATAACATTCACATTTTATGTATTTTATATCTACTATCACTTACAGAGGATTTAAAGAAAATGCAACTTGTAGTATGTTGTTCAAGACACTTAACCTTATAACTGTGCTCAGTATCAAAGCTATAAGATTTTTTTTTTAATGTTGATCGGTTTTGGGTCTTCGTTATCTGGATTTTTACCTAAACACTACTTGCGCCTACTAACCTTAAAATAATTTAAAACGTGCAAAACGTGCTGTATTATCCTTACATATTCCCTATGCATATATTTGTTTTGTACATTAGAAAATATTTTATCAGAACCCTTTTAATTTCACAATTTAGTTGATTTTACTATTGAAAAAAAAAAAAAAAAAAAAAAAAAAGAATTTTTCAAGAAAATGTGTTATTTCGTTCCCCTATATCTTCTAAACTATTGATCATACAAACAAAATAGAATATACAATTTCTTTAGGAAATTTCGCGTAAATTAATTTTGCAATTGAGATTTTTTTCCCCTAAATGCGATAGTTTTCAAGATACTTAATAAAAACTGAAATGTGCCCCCTTTAAATGCCCCCCCCATGGTTAGGGACTTTTAGTATGTTATTCAGGGCACTTAACTTTATAACTGTGCTCAATTTCTAAGGTACACGATTTTTTTTTTTTTTTTTTTTTATGTTGATCAGTTTTGGGTCTTCGTTATCTAGATTTTTACTCAAACCGCCACTTGCACCTGCTAGCCTTAAAATTATTTAAAACTTACAAAACGTGCTGTATTATCCTTGCATATTCCCTATGTATATATTTGTTTTTTACATTAGAAAATATTTGACAAGAAACCTTTTAATTGCACACTTTAGTTGATTTTACTATTGCAAAAAAGAATTTTTCAAGAAAATGTGTTATTTCATCTCCCTATATCTTCTAAACTAATGATCGTACAAACAAAATGTAGTATACATTTTTGTAGGAAATTTTACGTAGATTAATTTTGACATTTTTTCTCTAAATGCGATAGTTTTTAAGATATTTAATAAAAACTAAAAATTGCCCCCCTTAAATGCCCCCCTGCCCCCCGCTCACCTCCCACGGGCGGGGACTTTTAGTATGTTGTTCAGGACCCCCTCGGCTATGAATATGCAAAATTTCAAAACTACACGATTTTTTTCTTCTATTTTTCCTATTTTGACTGGACTACTCTACGAAATTAACTGAGGGTGGCGATATGATCGACCACTTAACGCACTTTTATCAATTACGAGATAAGTTAGTATCAATCGGAGAAGAAATAAATGACAGGCACCTTTCAGCCCTAATGCTCTGTTCCTTACCTCCAAGTTATGATGTACTAATCACCGCTTTAGAATCGCGTGATGAAAAGGATCTTGTACCAGAGTTTATACGCTCGAAATTGATTGATGAATTTTCTAAAAGAAAAGAAAACAAATCTAAAAATAATTCAGTGTTAAAGGTTAAATTTAAACCGAAACTAGAAAATTCAAAGTTCTGCCGTTATTGTAAAAAAAAATCGCATACAATTGAAGAATGCTGGCATCTTAAAAATAAAAATAAAGAAAAGACTCCGAAACATACAAAAGCCAGCAATGCCAGATCAACTTTCAAATCTGGTAAGTACTCTCAAGACAGACATAACGCGGATAGGGCTCTTATTACTGAGAGTGAAAATAGAAAACCTAACGATAAAATATTCACTCTATTTATCGGTGAGAAATCTAACAATTGGTATGTAGACTCAGGTTGTTCAACGCATGTATGCAATGATAGGAGTAAATTTCATGAATTTAATCATAATAATTCACGCGTAACAATCGCGAATGGACAGGAGATCCCTGGGTCATGGGTCTGTGAAATTAAACACCATAAATTCCAATAACACACATAATACTATAATATTGAAAAATGTTTTATATGTACCAGAGATAGAGACAAACCTCATATCTGTAAAAGAGGCTACTGAAAATGGTTGTGTAGCAATATTTGAAAACAAATCATGCAAAATAATGCATGAAGGAGAAACATGCATTGAAGGTTACATTAACAACAATTTATACGAATGCAAAGTTAACTATGATACAACACACACTATAAACATGGTAAAAACATGCGAAAATAAAAATTGCATTGATAAATGGCACATTAAATTAGGCCATAGAAACATTAGTCATATAAAACAATTGGTAAACAACAACATGGCAGTTGGGATAAAACTAGACAACTGCAAACATGATAATGCATGTGAAACTTGCATATTAACTAAATTAACCGACAATCCTTATCCTAAAAAGGCTCAGTTTAGGGCAACTAAAGCACTAGAGTTGGTACACACTGACTTGTGTGGACCAATGACAACCCCCACGGTCGGTGGAAAATACTATTTTTTAACTTTCATTGACGATTTCAGTAGATTTACAGTTATATACCTACTGAGAAAAAAGGATGAAGTTTTCACAAAATTGAGGGAATACATCGCAATGACATCAAACAAGTTCGGACGAACTTTGCATGCAATGCGCTCCGACAACGGAGGGGAGTATACCGGGACAGAATTAAACGATTACTTAACAAAATTAGGTATAGACCACCAATTCACTGTTCCCTATTCAGCTTCTCAAAATGGAACTGCTGAACGTAAAAATCGTACTTTAGTTGAAATGGCACGTTGTTTATTAAAGGATGGCAATTTACCAAATTCTTTCTGGGGGGAGGCAATAAATACCGCAGTTTACTTGCAAAATAGACTCCCAACATCTTCGTGTGAATTGACACCTTATGAATTATGGACAGGTCGAAAACCTGACCTATCGATGTTAAAACCATTTGGTTGTCGTGCCTATGCATACGTACAAAAGGTACACAGGGGAAAATTAGATAATACGGCACAGGAAGGTATATTCACAGGGTACGATAATAGAAGTAAAGGAGATAGGATCTGCACAAATGGCAAAAACATAATTATTAGTCGAACCGTAAAATTTGTAGAAAATGAAAAACAAGCGATACTTAAATATGAAACATCACAAAACAATGATGAGAAAAGTGATAATAAAAATCCATCACCAAATTTGCAAATAATAGACTCAGAGATAGATGAAACTAATGATAGTGTTGTGTCAGATAATTCACAAAATACTCCACTTAGATCACAAAGATCTAATAAAGGGGTACCACCAGATAGATTCGCATTCACATTACACAGTGAAAGAATAAGTGAACCAAAATGCTGGGATGATATAATAAGTATGGAAAACCCTGTAGAAAAGGAAAATTGGATCAATGCTACATTAGATGAAATAAATTCACTCAAGCAGAATGACACCTGGGATTTAGTTGAGGTTTCACCAGGGATGAAAATAGTAGGGTGCAAATGGGCATTCAAAGCAAAATATAACAGTCAGGGCCGTATTGAAAAATACAAAGCTAGGCTGGTTGCGAAGGGCTTTTCACAGAAATATGAAATAGACTACGATGAGACTTTCGCCCCAGTGGCGTCTCACACAACTTTGAGAAGTTTTTTGGCAATGAGTCTTTATAAGAATTTAAGTCTTAGACATATTGATATCAAGACTGCATTTTTACACGGTAAATTGAGTGAAGATGTTTATATGCATCAGCCAGAAGGATACGTGGTATCCGGGGAAGAACATAAGGTATGTAAATTAAAAAAAGCAATATACGGGCTAAAGCAGGCCGCGAGAGCATGGAATTTAAAATTGAATGAGTCATTACTTAACTTAGGCTTTATTCAAAGTCAATTCGACAAGTGTCTTTATAAACGTAAACAAAACGATGTAACTACTTATGTACTTGTGTATGTCGATGATTTGTTAATAGCGGGGAATGATCAACAAACAAATGAAATTGTAAACAAACTAAAACAAGAATACCCGTTAACAGACTTGGGAGAAGCAAAACAATACCTTGGGATAAATATTAATCGTCCTAATGAAAATACAATGACTCTTGATCAAACACACAAAATACAAGAACTTATAGTCAAATACGGTTTAGAAAATTCAAAACCTACAGACACTCCTATGGACACAGGTTACATAAAATTAAATGACGAAGAAAACCTTTTACCAGAAAATACACAATATAGACAGGCTGTAGGCGCATTGTTATATATTTCAACCGTGTCACGTCCGGATATTAGCGCCGCGGTAAATATTTTGAGTAGAAGAAATGAGCGCCCAAGAGCAAAAGATTGGGAAGCGGTAAAAAGATTAATGAGATATTTAAAAAGTACAATTAATCTTAAATTGACATATAATAATATTGAAGAGCCTGTCTTGAGGGTATATGCAGATTCCGACTGGGCAAACGATCCCAGTGATCGTAAGTCTACAACAGGAAATTTGTTCTGCATAGGAGCAAATACTGTATACTGGACAAGCAAAAAACAAAAATCTGTATCAATGTCATCAGCGGAAGCGGAATATATTTCTGCAGCAAGTGCCGCGCAAGAAGTAAAATGGCTTATAAACCTTTTTGAAGAAATTGATATGCAACAAAATTGTCCTATTACACTCTATGAAGACAATCTTTCTTGCATCAAATTGGCCGAAAATGACAAATTTCGACAGAAAACTAAGCACATCGAGCTAAGGTGCCATCTGATTCGAGACCTTGTTGAGCAGGGCACAATAAAGATTGAGTACGTAAGTACGGAAAATATGATCGCTGATGTGCTCACCAAGCCTCTGCCGAGACATTCTTTTCGAAAATTGCGAATTTCCTTGATGAACTGTGATTAAATGTCATCGAGTTTACGCAGGGGTGTTGGTGAGAAATAAACTCAAAATGACATTCTTTCGATAATTACAAAAACTTTCTTTTTCAAATTATTCTAAAAACATTTCATTTGACTCTTTTATTTCTTCATGCATATATACATCTACACTGGAGCGTCGGTGTGACGCATTTGTTCTGATTGGCCGTCTTTGTTTCTATGTACATGTAATGACGTATTTTTCGTTTTTTTTTTTTTTTCTCTTCTTCGATGTTCAGTTTTATAATAGAAATGTGATTAAAAAGGAAAACATGTGGGTTCTTTTTTTCATTCCCAGAAATTATATATTTTTTCCTATTCATAAACCAAGCTAAAGAAGGCTGGTTTAATTCAATTAAAACCATTATTTATTTAATTTCAAATTATATATTTTAAACAGCATCAGTCAACTAAAATGATAGTTCCTGAAACTCAAACTGATTTATCTTCATTTATGAAATTCTACATCTTGATACTGAAAGCTGAAATAATAGAGGATACTCACAACCAAGGTGAGTGCATTTTACTTACCTTATAAACCTTGAACTATTTTTATAAAATATATAAGTAAATTGAAATATTTGTCAATAATACTTTTGTCAATTAGTAACAATACCCGTTGGCCAGAAGTAAATCTTAAATGAATTGTAAGTAATTATGTAAAACTATATAGTTGAAAACGATGTCATTAAAATAATGTAATTTCTTTAGTTTGATATTACATTTTATACTGTCAGTCACTGACGACTGACTAGGCACTTAACGTGTTAAACTGTAGTTTAGAATGTTTATAGAAATAGTTTTTATATGAAGTACCGTAATTTCCGATATATAAGCTCCAGGTCAGATGCATCCGATATACACTAGACATTTTATTTAATGAAATGCTTTGTAAAAATATAACTGTAACTGTATCTAAAATTTCTGATGAAATGGTTTTACTTGGCCTGTAGCTTTTACTCCTGAAATTACTTTTTTCTAAATACAGTAGAGCACCGATTATTCGCCGCGAAAAAAAAAAAAATTAATTACTAACCTCCAAAAACACCCATTTTTAATTCAAGCCAACAACAAGGAAAATACAATAGGTTCTACAGTACGAAGGTCAAAAATTACCGACATGTTTATTGCGTATAGTAATCTTATAGACCCACTTGGAATTTTTTTGACGGTTTTAGGATTAAATGGATCTTTTTACTTTACAAATAGGGGTTATACTGTTCTACCGCCTATATTTTCATGTTTTCATCCCATTTTACTCTGTTTTTTGGGTTATCCGCGATTGCCATCCAATTTCGCGTATAATCGGTGCTCAACTGTATTTATAATTAATATTTAATGAAACGGTTAAGAACACGATTTCTACTAAAATTACAATCAAATTACAGACAGATAAAAATTAAGTGTATGACACCATGTTTTTACTTAGACAAATTTGAGTAGGTTTACAGTAGTACAAATTTCCTTGTGTTTGCATTTTATGATCAACAACAACAACAAAGTGTTATTTGTAATACTTTTCCCCGAATATACTATATATGAATTAGAATTTGGAGACTTCTGAATTTAGACTAAAAAAGTTCTTTAGGACTCGTCTTGAAACTTGGGTAGGGTAAATAACATGTTATACCTCATACATTTCAGCAAAAGTTATGTCCTGAAGAGGAGAAGGGGGTCAGTAAAAAAAATAAATCAAAATCAAAATGCTGTAAAAAGTAATGCTTTAAATTTTATGAGGCTACCATATATATTAATGGAGATAAAATGGTTTCTTTAAAAAATATCAAAAAGATTTCCACTTTTTTAATTATAACACATCAGATATTACACCCAGTGCAAAGCCATTTTCGGGAAATATAGCATATTAAATTAGACATGGAGCATACAGCAATCAGAATGCAAAAATGTTAACTATCTTACGAAATACGAGCACATTTACTAAATAAATTTTTAACTACACATGCGCAAGCTTTATAAAAATTTCATTTGCATAATTTAATAACCAAAGGTATTGAGTAACTTATATGAAAACCCCTAACAAATATCATGTAAATTCAAAACGTTACGAGAGATAGAATGAACAGAATTCCTGTTCTCTCATAATAAAAGCTAAACTATAAGGGGTTTTACTCACATTTATATTTTGATTCAACCAATGCCCAATGGTAATACAGTTTTTTCGTTGATTGTAAATAAATATTAATAAAACTCCCAACCATCTTTCTTTTTTTCAAAAATAATTTAAATTCCGTTCATTCTATCTCTCGTAACGTTGTGGATTTACATGATATTTGTTCAGGGCCTTCATAGAAGTTACTCATTACGTGTAGCTATTAAATTATGCAAATGAATTTTTATAAAGTTTGCGCATGCGTAGTTAAAAATCATTTAGTAAAAGGGCTCGTATTTCGTAAGGTATTTAACATTGTTGTATTTTGATTGCTGTAAGCTGTGTCTAATTTAATATACCATATTTCCTAAAAATGGCTTTGCATTGGGTCTAATACCCTACGTGTTATAAATAAAAAAGTGGAAATTATTTTTTCCAATTTTTTGAAGAAACTGTTATATCTCCATTAATATATGTGGTAGCCTCATAAAATTTTTTATATACGGATAATGAGAAAAATCCTCTTAATCACGTGCTACAGCAAAAACGCATTTAAAGCATTACTTTTTACAGGGTGATCCGAAACATTTTGATTTTTGTTTAATTTTTTAGTGGTCCCCTTTTCTTTTTTAGGACACAACTTTTACTGAAAAATATGAGGTATAACAAGTTCTTTACACAACCAAAGTTTCAAGATGATTCCTAAAGAACTTTGCTAGGCATTTGACAAAATGCCTAAATTCGAAAGTATCCAAATTCTTATTGGTAGATAGAGTGTATTTTGTAAAATTAATGATCTAATTGAATATTATTACGTTAATTTTGTATGAGCATGTAGAAGAAAGTAAAAGACGAAGACGACTTCTTTGGCGATCAAAATTGCTAAAAGTTTTTTTTTTATTTTGCACGCCCAGTTGACAAAAATAAGTACTTAAGCATTTACATGTGCATGTTTTATAGTTGTGATTTTTTTTTTTTTTTTTTTTACGATTCCGTTATTGTAAGTCTAAATATATTTTAACGAGTCGTATAAATCCCTGCACTAATTATATTCATACAAACGTCAACATTCCCTACAGAAAAAGAAGTTCATCTGATAAAGTAATGTAAACAGAAAATTACTTAACCGTGATTAAACAATGTGCAGTTTCTTTAACAATAATGTTTTCTACCGCAGTTTAGAATGTAGAAAACGAGGGAAAAAGGCTGAAAATTCATAGAAACACGCAAAAAAAAAAAAGATTAAAAATTCCATAGAAAACATGGGATGAAAACAAAAAAACTCATAATGTCAAATGTGATAAGTAATTAGATAAACAAATTTAAATTTCATCATCGTCATTTTATTATAAAATAGCGTAAATAACAAAAGAAGAGATCAAATTTTCATACCTGTTCAAAATAAATTACGAAAGAATTTATTTTTTTTAATGTTCTACCTGAACAAAACTACGTTTATTTAAAAAAAAAAAAAAAAAAAAAAAAAAAAAAAAAATCCTTAATAAATAAAATTATTTCGTTATAAATAAACAATTTAATCGAAAGAAAGAATGAAGCGCATAATTATGCTTATTCATGAAACATTTTTGCTTTTTATTTTCGAATATTTGTTGAATTCTAATTCATTGTTGAAATTAATTTTAAGTCGTTAATCCAACTTATAGAATAAATAATTCTTTTCGTAAGAGAAAAATTAAATAAAGCATTGAATTACCCATTTAAATAGGGATAATCATAATTTTTAGAAAGGCTGATAGAATAACACCACACCACCATTAAATCTGATGAATAAACATGCATTAATTTAAAATTGAAGATTATAAATCTATGCTTTTCATTAAATTAATCTCATATCTCGTATTTCTCTAAAACCTGTCGGGTGGCTTTTGATTGAAAATTTAATTCTTCATTCAGAATAGTGGAAGATTCAGATTCCCTTTTTGAAAAAGAATAAAAAACAAACTCAAGATAACTTGAATGATTTATAAATTTTCTTTTTTACTTTGGAATTAAATTTTGCATGGAGGCAAAATTGAAAGATTATTTTGATCGTGGTAATAAAGGAATTATTTGATATCTGTTCAGAAATTCTTTGATATTTTTTATGTTTATTTCAATATAGTATTTTATATATAATTTTTCATTCTACGTTAATAAGATCACATTCATTTAAGTATAAACAACTCTGGTAAAAGAATTATTTATAATTAAAGAACAAAGCAATTAAAGCATCGAGAATTATTTACTGAATGGAAAATAATAAATTTGTAAATAAACACCATAAAATACGCAGCAACAAAACAGTTTTTTTGGTTAAATAAAATAAAAATAACTAAAAAATAATTGTATAAATTTATATTAAACTATGATTAAGTATGTTCATAAAAATATTTTTAATGAAATAAATGTTTGTTTTATTATTTATTTTTTATTGCATTTGGAAATATTTTTTATATGATTTTTCCCCTAAAAATATTGCGTCTTTGGACTAAGGTGAATCCGAGATCTCCATTATTTACATTTTTAGTACTTATTAGGACAGAGGACTATTAGTTTCAAACTTGATTTTTAGTAGACCAGCTTTGTGTAACACCAAAATAAATTAGAAATATCAGTTCTGTTGTTACAAATTTGATACTAAATGAAAGGGGCGATTTTTTTTAATCCGGAGAAGCAAAAAAATTTTCGACACGACAATTAGATTTTTTTTAATTAACTAAAGTATGAAATTTAAGTGGCAAAACTTCATTTTAATTAATTTCAGTCATTTCAAAAAGTAAGTTGGTCAGATTTACGCTCAAAGATAAAAAATTAATTTAAAATAAAAATTTAAATTAAAAAAATAAAAATAAAATTTTTACAGATTGAAATTAATAGTCCTCTGTACTAAACTAAATTCTTTCTTTGATAGAATTTTTAACTTTTTTTTTTTTTTTTTTTTTTTTTTTTAAATAAAAGTCTCTCAAATTCCACTAAAATAATAAATAAATGACAAACATATATATGGGTCATTCTCTGAAAAGTGGACTTTAAAAAAAAAAGTTAACCCAAATAAAATTGCTCCATATTTTATTATTTATTTATTTATTTATTTATTTATTTATTTATTTTGTGTGTGTGTGTGCATGTACACATATGTCACAGTTAACAAAAAATAATATAAACCAAACTGTATCTAATATTTTTTGAAATAGTAATTATTTTTAATAATTAGAAAAATGAGGGATTGATTGTGAGGGAATGAAAAATTTCTTCTAGAAATTAATTTATAAAAATATTATTAAGTTTAGTTATATTTTCAAACACTAAATATTTATTAAAACATATTTTTATTAATATAACATCATAAAAAAGTAAATTTGATTTCTTTTAGTTAACTTTGTAATAAGTGAGGGAATGACGCATAATAAAAATACAGTATTTTAATGTAACGTTTGAGAGCCATATGTTATTCATTACAAAATGTTTCCAACAGAACACAAAATGGTTTCTTTACTTTGCTGCTATATAAGTTAAGTTTCACTTATATAAAGTATGTGCTGCCATTAATACAGTAAGTAGGGGTGTCATTATTGTTTGATGAGAGAATGATAGTTATTACTGGGGACAACAATAAAAAGTATTCTAATTTCTTTCATTGCATAATATATAAATATAGTATAATTGGTAAATATTTATTAAAGAATGTTTAATAAATTTTCAATTCAAATAATCTAAATATACATGCTTTAATACCATAGAGCCATTTTATTCACTTACATGTGGAAATGGGGACACAGTGAGGGAATGATATTTTGCATTCAAAAAAAAAATATTTTTAAATTATATTTGAATTCCAATAACCAAAGAATAACAGTTTATATGTAAAACGAATTAATACTGATAGTTTGGACAGCTTTTTGTTTTTGTGCTTTTAAAAATATGCCCTTAAGACTACTGGGACATGAAATGACCACTTTTCAGAGAATTACTCATATATATGTATATATATTTTATTTACATATTAATTAAAGTATATTTGTATAAAAAAGGCACTAAACAATTATACAAAAATTATAAATGGAAAGAAATAAATAGGTGGAAAAGTTTAAGATAAGTGGGCGTGGTTAACAAAAAGAAAATAGGGTAATAAGCGCAAATACAACGAATTAAAGTATTGAAAAAACATTTACAAAATAACACTTCATGTAAAAAACACATATAGGAAGCAAATAGGCGTTTTTCACATGAAGTGTATTTTTTTTTTTTTTTTTTTTCGAAACATTAATTTGTTGTATTTGTATTTATTAACATTTTTTCTTTTTGTTAACCACGCCCACTTATCTTAAACTTTTACACCTATTTATCACTTTCCATTTATATATATATATACACTGCTCGACATTGAAAATGCAACAACAAGAAGGAGTGGTCTGAAATTTATGCAAATTTTAGAGTAGACGCACGTCACTGAGTTATGTGAATGATGTGAAATGTGCAGCTCTCCGACGCACGTGAAGTAAGATATCAGGGAAGGAACTTACAGAACAGGCAATATTCGTGTCGTTATTTCTGCCAGACGAATTATCGAAGAAATTTTGTTTTTGTCTCGGAGGATACATGTAATAGGAGAGAATGTCAGGCCGCCGTCAACGAAGGCACTTCCAGCAGATAGACGATTTTACGAGGGGTATAGCGATCGGACTGATAAGGGGGGGGGGGGGCTTACATCAAATCGCAGCTGATACCCACATGGATACGAGCATGGTGCATCGGCTGTGGCGAACATGGTTGGAACAAGGAAATGTGGCAAGATTGAGGGTTGCAGGTGCAGCCAGAGTGACGTCAGCACGCGTGGATCGACGCATCCGCCGACAAGCTGTGGCGGACCTGCAAGTCACTTGTACCTTGATTCTGCAGCATGTGCAAGATATCCTGGATGTTCCCGTGTCGACCAGAACCATTTCCCATCGATTGGTTGCATGTGGCCTGCACTCACGGCGCCCGCTAAGAAGACTGCCATTGACCCTACAGCATAGACACCAACGTTTGGAATGGTGCCGGACTAGAGCTACGTGGATGACAGAATGGCGAAACGTCGTGTTCTCAGATGAGTCACGCTTCTGTTTATCCAGTGACAGTTGCCGCATGCATGCATGTGTGGCATCGACATGGAGACAGACCTAATCCTGCAGTAACTGTGGAACGCCCCACCGTGCGACAACGTGGAATAATGGTTTGAGGCGCTATTGCGTATAATTCCAAATCACCTCTAGTTCGTATTCAAGCCACTATGACGGCCCAACGATACTTGGATAAGGTACTGCGGCCGGTGGCAATCCCTACCTTCAGGGGCTGCCTAATGCAATTTTTCAGCAAGAGAACGCCCGGCCACACCGCATCTGCCAACATGCTCTGCAATGTATACAGATGCTTCCCTGGCCACCGTACTCTCCTGACCTGTCACCAATCGAACATGTGTCGAATGTGATTGGACGCTGCTTGCAGACTCTGCCCCTGCCTCGTTCAGAAGACGAACTGTGGCAAATGGTTGAAAGGGAATGGAAAGCCATCCCTCAGGACACAATCCGCACTCTTATTGACTCTATGCCTAGACGTGTTTCTTGTGCATCGCTGTCCGCGATTGTTCTACATCCAACTGAGCCGACGCCGTTCCCGCTCTGTATTCTGACTATCATTTTGAAATAAAGATCACTTATTGTTCCTTGCTGTCTCTGTCTTTTTTTCAAATTGCATCACTTTCTGACCACTCCTTGTTGGTGCTCCATTTTCAATGTCGAGCAGTGTATATATATATATATATATATATATATATATATTATATGCATTAAAACATAATTTCGTATATGTTTATAGCATTTTATATTTTATAAAGTTCACGTACTGTTTTTATTTATTTATTTTATTTATTTATTTATTTTTTTCATTTTCGTATAAAATTAATATTGTTATTGTCTATTTTTATTCTTGAATAAGATGAACACATTGCAAATAAATAAATAAATAATATAAGAAAATATTCATCCTCTGTAAGCTTATTCTGTCAGTTTATTTTAGATATTCTATATTTGTTCAAATTAAATAATGATTTTTTTTAAATTTATTCTGTTACTAGTTAAACAAAAGTTTGGTTTAAATAGAAAAGTTTAAATCGATATAATTATTTTCTTAAACATGTTTATTTTGTTTATAAATAACAAAGAATAAAGCAGATAATCATGCTTATTCATAAAAAAATTTTTGCTTTTAATTTTCGAACAATTGTGCAATTCTATATTACAATTGTTGAATTCTATATTCATTGTCGAAATTAACTTTAAGTCGTTAATCCCGCTGATAGCATAAATTATTTTCTTTGTGAGAAATGAATTAAATAAAGTATTGAATTATACCCATTAAAAGAGGTATCATCTTCATTTTCAGAAAAGCTGAGAAAATAACATCACAATACCATTAAATCAAACGAATAATAATGCATTAATTGAAAATGGAAAATAATATGTCCATGCTTTTCATTAAATTAATCTCATATTTCTCAAAAACGTGTCGGATGGTTTTTGATTGAAAATTTAATTCTTCATTCAGAATAGTGGAAGATTCAGATTCCCTTTTTTAAAAAGGATAAAAGAAAAAAAAATAAACTGGAGATAATTCGAATGATTTATAAACTTTCTTCCTTCCTTTTGAGTTAAATTTCGTATGGAGATAAAATTGAAAAATTATTTTGAGCGTGGTAATAACGGAATCATTTGATATGTGTTCATAAATGTTTTCAATGGTTAAAAGCTTTTTTTATGTTTGTTTCAATACTTTACTTTATGCACAATTATGGAATATAAAGTTTTAATTATGAATAAATAAGATCACATTCATTTAAATATAAGCAGCTCTGGTAACAGTATTGTTTATAATTGAAATACAAGGCAATCAAAGCCTGGTGCAAGAGAGCATTACGTTATTTGTTGAATGACACATAACATAATGAACAATAATAAACTTATAAATGAAATTCTTGTAAAGCTTGTAAACTTGGTTGTAAAGTTGTAAGAATAAGCCTGTAAATAAAATGCTCCACACAAAATGCACAGCACATGACAGGTTTTTTTTTTTTTTTTTTTTTTTTTTTTTTAAGTTAAATAAAAGAAAAATAAATAAAAAAATAGTTGTATTCATTTTTATTATACAATGGCTAAGCATGTTTATAAAAGTATCTTTTATGAAATAATTTTCCCTTAAAAGTATTACATCTCCGGACCAGGGGGAATCCGAGATCTCTGTCAATTGTCTTTTAAGTACTTCTAGTACAACTTTAAAACTTCTCGCATTCTGCTAAAATAATTAATAAATGATAAACATACATATGTATGCATAAACTAAGTTTGCCTCAAAACAAAATCCCGTATGCTTATAGTATTTTATATTTTATAAAGTATATGTGTTGTTTTCAATAATTTCTTTTCAATTTTGAATTAAATTAATGTTGTAATAATATTTTTTTATTATTAACTCATATGAGCCAATTGCAAATAAATAAATAAATAACGTAAATATTCATCTTCTGTTAACTTAATCTGTGATTTTTTTTTTCTTCATTTTTTCATTTTTGAAAAATTCTACACATTCTGAAATTAAATTAAGATTTTTTATTTATTCTATTACGTAAATAAACAAAATTCAGATTTAAATAGACATTTTTAAATCAATATAATTATTTCGTTAAATATAAGCTATTTTGTCTATAAAAAACAAAAAATAAAACATATAATTTTACATATTCATAAAACATTTTTCCTTTTATTTTTCGAATACACTACTCGGCACGAAAACTGCCTCTGACATCATTTCAGTACATTTTTGTGTAAAATGACCTCCTGAATACGAATTTGACCACCTTTTTTGCCCAATCACCCACCGTTCTCTAGATAAAACCCCTCTCTCATTTTTATCATTGTTTGGTAATTTTTTACCCATCAGTTTGATTTGGAGAGGAACGATGATTATTTTAACCGTTAAATGTCTTCTGACCTGAGGAGCTACAGAGGTAGAACGTTCTAAAACACGAACATTTGTAGCAAGGTGGAAATTTGAGGGGATTCGTGCCCAGAAAACAAAAGAAAATCAATAAAAACAATCAGTTTCTGTTTCTTTCTTTCTTTCTTTTTTTTCCGCAATATTTCTCTTATTTTTTACATATTCCAGCTTTCAGTTTGCCATTTTCATACCAAAACACCTCAAATAATTGGAAATAATTGGAATAAGTGAAAATTTTTTTAAATGTTCGTAAAGTTTCAAAGCTCTCACAAGAAAGTTTGACTGATTCACTGTACGACGTTTGCTTTCAGTAACTCCCACATTAAATGTTTTGGGCAGTAAAACCTGAACAGTAAAATATCCTCCTTTGACACGTGTTAAAGATCACCACACAAGATCACCACCGTCGAGAGCACCATAAAGTTCACTCTCTTATCGCAAAACGCGTCCTAAAGGTAAATATCGACTGACGACTACAATGTTAAGAGCAATAACCTTTATCACGTGTCAAAGAAGGAGATTTTAATGGTCATGTTTTACTTTCCAAAACATTTAACGTGGGAGTTATTGAAAGCAAACGTCGTACAGGGAATCAGTCAAACTTTCTTGCGAGGGCTTTGAGACTTTACCAACATTTAAAAAAAAAATTCACCGAGTAATTTTTATTTTTTGGGGTGTTTTGTTAAGAAAATGGCAAACTGGAAGCTGGAATATGTAAAAAATAAGAGAAATATTGCGCAAAAAAAAAAAAAAAAAAAGAAAAGAAAAAAAAGAAAGAAAACTACAAATATTCGTGTTACTACTACAAATAAACTACCTCCTTACTACAAATATTCGTGTTTTGGAACTTTCTACCTCTGTAGCTCCTCAGGTCAGAAGACATTTAAAGGTTAAAATAATCATCGTTCCTCTCCAAACTTTTGGGTATAAAATTACTAAACAATGATAAAAATGAGGGAATGTGTTTATCTAAAAAACGATGGGTGATTGGGAAAAATGGTGGTTATATTCGGATTGAGGAGGTCATTTTTCATAAGAATCTGCAAAAATGGTATCAGATCTGTTTTTTTTTTTTTTTTTTTTTTTTTTCACAGCAGTGATATTTGTTGAATTCCAATTTATTGTTGAAATTAATTTTGAATCATTAATCCAGCTCGTAGAATAAATTATTCTCTTTGTGAAAGAAGAATCAAAAAAAGTATTATGTTACTCAATAAAAGAGGGATAATCTCTATTTTCAGAAAGGCTCATAGAATAACATTACAATAACATTAAACCAGATGAATAAACATATATTAGTTTAAAACTAAAAATTATATGTCCATGCTTTTTTCTTAAAATAATCTTATATCTCGTATTTCTCAAAAACCTGTCGAATGGCTTTTAATTGAAAATTTAATTCTTAATTTATAGTAGTGGAAGATTCAGATTCCTTTTTTGAAAATGGTAAAAAAAAAGTAAACTCGAGATAATTTGAACGATTTATAAACTTTCTTTTTACTTTTTCAATTAAATTTTGTATCGAGATAAAATTGAAAGATTATTTGGAGCGTGGTAACAAATAAATCATTTGATATCTGTTCTTCAGAAGTGTGTTGTGTGAATGAAAGGACTTTCTTATGTTTATTTAAATAATGTTTTTAAGTATTATAAAGTTCGCATTATTTATTCTTAAGGCCATATTTATTTATATATAAACAACTCTGGTTATAGAATTATTTGTATGTAAAGTAAAGAAGCAACAACTAAACTGGAGAAATATAATGAAAATTATTTAATTTCCGAAAGATAAAGAATAAATATTAACATTGACATTGACGAAATGCACAAAAGCACGCTAATGGTTTTCGTTTGAATAAGAAATCACGATCCTTCATTGAACAAATATGTACAAATATAAATAAATATAACATATAACAAAATAGGTACATTTTATCAAATCTGGCACGTTCCATTCGTGAATATATTCTATGTACTCATATTTAAATGCTTTATGATGATTGCTGAAGAGTATTTGTTAAATTCTATGAAAAACTGTAAGAAAAATATTTCATGAATTCAAAATTTCTTTCTTATGTATACGAAAAATTAATATATATATATATATATATATATATATATATATATATACATATATTTAATAAAGTTACCTATAAAAGATTAAAACGTGCTTTAATTCTTTATCTGTTAGAGATAAATTGGGTAAACACTATAAAATACAAGAACTCGTAAGACGTTCTGGGTTGAAAGAAAACACGACTCTACTTCGGTCGAATAAAGAAGGCACCAGCATATTTTAAGAAATGCTCGTAAATTTTAAGAAAATATCACATCTTATTCATGTCTTTAGTCAGTATTCATTATAAAAATACATTTACCAAAGTATCTACTGAATATATACATTATATATATATATATACAGTGTGTCCCATAAGACCTGTGTAAGTAGGAATCCCGTGTGTAGGCATTTTAAAGATCCATAAATATTGAATGAATTAATATAGAATTGAACACGGCTTAAGAAAAAAATATTCTCGTAAAGTTTTTTTTTTTTTTTCGGGGGGGGGGGGGGTAAAGAAAAAATAATAATTAAACTATTTGTCGATAGAGGGCGCTGTGCGTGACCGGATCACGTATTCTATGTGTCCGTTATCACCACAAATTACAGTTTGCAAACGAGTTATAAAGCTGCTAACTGCAGCTTCAGTCGGCGGTTCTTACCTGAGGGAAAACATCTTCACCAATAACGCTTTATCCACCAAGCCAGCATTGCAATTAAAACTACAAAGTATGCACAAGTAGGAGGATCATAGTAGGAAAAATCATAGGAGGCAAAATAAGAAATAAACTGTTCTAATCGCAAATTTGTGCAATTTATAGGGCTTTCATTTGCATATTTTTCATTCACATCCGTGCGAAAAGTTTAACTATTTGTCTAACTACCGTCGACGAAATGTTTAACTATATTTTTTTTCTTTACCTCCCCCCCCCCTCGAAAAAAAAAATCCCCCTTCACGAGAATGATTTTTTTGCAAACCGCGTTCAATTCTATCAATTCATTCAATAGATATGAATTTTTAAAATGTCTGAAGACTTAAGAGATGCCCTGTATATATATATATATATATATAAACATCGTCATACAGCATAGTGCAACTAAAGTGCAATAAAGTAATGCTTCGTCTTCCACTGTTACTCATTATTAATTAAAACTGGCCAATTACATACACTCGCAAGAAATAATGAACAAACGAGTATGCAGATAACAACTGTTGCAAATATATTAAAAATGAAAAGAAAACATATTGTAATCTGAGAAATCTTATTATTGTGAAATAATTAATTCTCAAGGATTAATATGTTTCATTTGTCTAATTTAAAAATGCTATACAGAATCTACATATATATCATTTTGCAATAATTTAATCGATATTAGATAGCATTAAAAAATATTTTTAAGGATGTAGTTGTTATTAAAAATATTCCACACGTGTACTGCATTTACGCTATTTTATTTTCACTCATTTTTTCCTATTACATTAACTATGAGAATAATTCATGTTTCATATTATGTATTACAACATCAGAGAATATAGAATTTCTTTTTTCATTTTGATAACTCCAGAATTTTGTCAGGACTACATGAAGATAATAAAAAAATGACTATTAGAATAGCTATATCATAGAAGTACTATACGCAGATTTCTCAAGAATATAAATATAAATAGGAAGTTTTCTGGACAATTTTATCCTGTAAGAAAACATAAATTTAAATACAAAGCTTTTATTGAAGTTAAAAGTCAAATTTTCTATATATGCTGATTGCCATAAAAATTTGCGCACCAAGAAGTAATTGTTGGACCGTAACGAAACTTGGCATGAAGGTACGTGCCAGGCAGATATGCAAATGATTCGAATTGCAACGTTATTGCACATTGCGTAAGGCCACCAGAGGGCGTTGAACTTCGTTCTTCTTGAAGTATAAAATAGGCAAGCAGAGCTTGTTTGGTGTACATAATCTGCTTCAAATGGACACTTTTTAAATAGAGGTGCAGTTACGCCGCCATCGAAGACAACACGAGCCACTGTCTCAGTCCGAGAGGGGAACAATCATCGATATGATGGAATCCGGGTAATCAAATCGGCGAGTAAAAAGCCACCCAAACCGTTCTGATTCTACTGTGAGAAGGTGTTAGGACCAGTGAACAAGGGAGAGGTCGCTTACGCAGCGATCAGCCTCAGGACATGCTCGGCAGACCAATAATCGAAGAAACTGACGCTTCATACGAAACATACGCATAGCGCCAACTGTCTCCTTTTCGCCATCCAGACATATGCAGCACCTACATGACCTTTCCCTGTGTCTGTATGTACCATCGCTAGGCGCCTGGCTGAAGGACATTTGCTATCGTAGCGCCCATTTCGTGTGCTGTCAATAACACCCACCCCCCTCTCCTCCGTTTGGAGCGGTGTCGCGCTCGACGGGGTTGAATCGCAACCGAATGGAACGAGGTCGTCTTCAGCGATGAATCCAGTTTCAATTTTAGCGGTGATATCTAAAGGCTGGTTTCCACTAGGGTTGAAACTTCGAGGTTCAAAAAACCATTAATCACGCTCCCGATACAAAGAGTCAAATGTCTTGTCATCAGTTGTAACCTTTTTTTATCAGATTGCGCAGTTACTTCAAAGGAAAGCATGCAAAATTTACAAAGATATCTGTCTCTGGCCCCTCAGTTATCTCAGATGGGGGTCAGAGCAAGGGACATCTCCCTGACAACCAACCCCGTCGAACCACGTCTAACCACTTGACCACATAAAGGATTCTGAATAGCACCGCTCCAACCAACCGCAGTGGAAACTGCGCTTAACATGTACGTATGTAGAGGCAAGGAGGAGGGGAAGGGGAGGAATGCCTCAAACCTGCCTTTTCTTTACAGCTGCACACCGCCCCCACAAGTGGTGTGAGAGTATGGGATGATATTGCAAACGACACACGGTCATCCATGACAGGTCAGCGGTACGTCCGTGACATGCTTTAGTCATAGATGTTGCCATTCATGGCAGGGTTCCCAGGAGCCACACACATGAATGGTGTAATAGGACTGCCTCCGCCACAATACCACCCTCTCCTGCTCTGCTCGATCCCTAGATTTGTCACCGATGAAGCATACCTGGGATCACTTGGAGCGGCAAGATGGGCAGCCTACGAATTTGGACGAATAAGAAGCGTGTTTACAACAAATGTCGAACGAGATTCCACAGGGCATACGGGAATTGTATGCCTCAATACTCGCCCGTAACGTATCCTGCATTCACGATAGAGGTAACCCAACAGGGTACTAAAAATCTCCACTAATTTTTACTATAATATATGTTAATTTCGCTTTGAATTTTAATCATTTACTTTTATCAACGTTACATTTATGTGTGTAAAATTTCATTTCTTTCTGACAATTCTGTTTGGTGCGCAAATTTGCCATAAAAATTGAAAACAAATCTAGGAACTGTATAATGACATAAATTAAAGCATTTTGATCTTATTTAACAAAAAGTACGTACATCCAGGTACTTTTGCTTAAAAATGGAATTTACTCTCCAAAATTTATAAAAGAAAAAAAAAAAAAAGAGAGAGAGAGAACTTTTTCAATTCTCATTTACAGTGTACCTTATCTTAAATAAAATCGATTTAAACAGCAAGACTATCATACATTCTATCATTTATTTTATTTTTCTTTTACTAAACTCTTAATAAGAACGATAAAATCTCATTTTAATTTAAAGATTCACTGAATATGCATTTTCTTTTTTGTTTCTTTTTTAAATTTAAAATGATGCTAGTTTGGATAACATTTCAAATAATTCCCTGCCTTTAAACAACATTCTCTAGATCAATGCACAAAGTAAAATAGTATATAATTGTCTTTCTTACGCCACAGTTACTTTTATTCCTTAATTCAATGTACTTTCATTTATTTTCATAAAAAGTTTAACTATTCGCATTTATTAATGATGAAAAGGTAGTATTTCTGAAATCAATATTATATGTAACTGAATGAAAATATGAAAATACTTGACATAAACTAAAAATCAAAAGTCATAAATATTTAAATAATATTCTAGTTTTAAAAAATTAAAGAACACACTTTCATAGAAATGTGAACTAAAAAGCACAAAATATCTATCTTAGTATTAAAATGCAGGGTAAGCGAAAATCGTGCGAGTGACACACCATAATATTTACATACATTTAAATCTTTAATTAAAATAATTTAGAATTAAACAAAAACCATTTTTAAAAAATCCCCCCTGACTGAGATCGAACGCTAGACCTTTAGGTTCGTAGCGCGGAGCTATACCTCAACGCCACGGAGTTCACGTAGGGAAAGTCTTTTTTTTACAATATAGATTTTTTGTTTGCTCCCAGAGTGGTTACAAACATGCAAACATACATACATACATACATACAGGTGAAGCTAATAAAAGCGTGTTAATAAAAAAAAAAGCGTGTTAAAAAAAGAAAACGGGCAACAACTTTGCAAAATACAGTCGACAGCAAAATTATTGAAGCACTAGCAATAATTCCTACTACTATTTTGTTAAGTAAATATTTGTCGAGACATCCTCTTAGTCTTATATACTCTTTATAAAAAAATTAAGTTAATGATAAAAATTAGCGATCAAACTAAAAAAATATATATGAAGAGTGTGGATGTGTTTTTTCAATAATTATCCTGCCGACTGTATATTGCTGGGAAATGTCTGTGAAAGATGCAAATTCCAAAAATAATCATTTTCTTCGATTAAATTTCTTATTTTCATTTGTCTTTTTTAAAGCACTGGCTTTTGTTAATAAAATGATTGATTATTGATAAAAAATATCCAAAAATAAACTTTTTTTCGTAAGCTATTGCCGTAAATAGACAAAAAAAAAACTATTTATAAATTCAAGTTAAAAATTTTGAAACTCTTACGATAAGTAGAAAAGCTTAATGTCCCCCTGTAATGTTGCAAAGATAAAATAAAAAATATATACATATATCGATTTTTTTTTTTTAATAATAAGAAATGCAATTAATTAAAAAGAAATACAAAGCCTCTAAAAGGAAATCCACATTGTATTTTTTTTTCATAAATTATATACTTAATAATGATATCATTTTAGAAAACGCATGCATAAGTTAAAAACTTTCTTCAAATTACAATTTATCCCACAAAACGTAAACAACTTCTTCTCACTTCCATTTTCAGTGTGTACTGTCATAAACAAAATATGTTTAAATATCAAGAGTTTCAAATATTGTGTACTTATTTTGTTTATTTTTTACTCAATTTTCAGCATTATAAAGATAAATATATTATCTTATATTTATCTTATTTTATTATAAAGATTCACTGATTATGCATTTTCATCTTTTTTGTATTTTTTAATCATTCCCAATAATTCTACGTATTATCAAACAATCTCTGGATTAATACGCATAATAAAATAGTACAGGGTGTTTATAAAGTCCCGGACCCATTTTGATAACTCGTAAAATAATGAAGATATAAACAAACTTATGGCATTTATTGATGGAATAACTCACATATTTTCTTTTCAGGTTTGAATATCTTTACTTTTGTAACTATCGTCTGCGCGTGTGGTTAATTTCAGATAATTTCATTTTCCAGTCTAAATATCTGTACTTTTCTAAATATCGTCTGCGTATTAATTGCATTTTTCTCTCTTTTGTTTTTGGCAACTATTGCAATGCTATGTTTACTTTTGATGTCTTTGTTCTATGTAGTAATTTTGTATGTGATGTCTTATTCGAGCGAATATTAAGGAGAATGCATACACCACAAGAGAAAGCACAGATTTTATGGTGGTACAATAGAAACGAAATCGATAGTGCAAGCGCAGAGAAATTGCAGAAGAATTTACCAAAAAGATCCTCCATCCAAAAGCAGCATCTTGCGGTGGAAAAATAATTTTCTAGAAACTGGAAGTATCGCAGTTAAGATACGTTCCGGACGTTCCTGCACAAGTGATTTTGATGTTGACCGTGTCAGAGAGACATTTTTACACAATCCTAGAAGATCTGTGAGATCAGCGGCAAGAGAATTGGACATGCCAATTTCGACGGTGTACAAGGTTATTAAGAAAAAATTAAGACTGCATGCATACAAAGTTCAAATTGTTCAAGTTTTGGAACCGGACGATAGGCCTAGGAGGATGGCCTTTGCAACAGATATGATAAGGAGGATAGAAGATGATGCTGATTTTTTGAAGCGCATAATGTTCTCCGAAGTATCCTTTCATGTTTCTGGCATTGTTAATCGCCATAATGGGGATCTGAAAACCCCCATGAATACCGTGAGGCACAAAGGGATTCCCCAAAGGTTAATGTGTGGTGTGGACTAATGCACAACAGAGTCATTGGGCCTTTCTTTTTTACAGAAAAGACGGTCTCATCAGTCGTATACTTAGGCATGTTGGAAAACTTCGTATTTCCACAACTAGAAGAGCTTCAGCCACATGTCTTTTTTGCAACAAGATGGTGCACCACCTCCTTGCGTACCATCGTTCGTAGTTCTTTGAATGACCATTTTCCAGGAAGATGGATTGGGTGAGGAGGTCCAATTCCTTGGCCACCCAGATCACCTGATATAACGCCGCTGGACTTTTTCCTTTGGGGATTTGTAAAGGACAATGTTTACAAGAGGAGAGTGTCGAACATTGATGACCTAAAAGTCAGAATTACAACCGCAATAGCCTCTGTGGATGCCGACATGCTTGCCACTACCTGGCGTGAAATTGACTATCGACTTGACATTCTCCGTGCGACGAAGGGGGCACACGTGGAAGTTCATTGACAAGGGTCGTGAAACTTTTTGAGTCTATCTAACCATTTATGTTATTAATTTTAATCTATCTTTATTATTTTACTAGTTATTAAACATCAAATTGGGTACGGGACTTTATAAACACCCTGTATATTGCTAATTCTTTCGTCAAAGTTATTCCTCGCTGTAAAATTAATTTTGAATCCCTTATTTTCGTAAAGAATTTAGCTGTTAGTTCTTTTTAACCAAAATAATAATAAAATTATAATAATCAATACCGTTTGTAACTAAATGAAAGTATGAAAATACGTGACAAGGTGAAGGTTGGGTTTCACGTCGTACTGGTATTTCACATTCGGTAATTGGCGACGGTCTGGGACGCACCCCTAAGGAAGATCTGGCGACATGCAGTCACAACGGTCTGAGATGCACCCCTAAGGACGATCTGGCGACATGCAGTCACAACGGTCTGAGATGCACCCCTAAACAAGATCTGGCGACATGCAGTCACAATTTTGATCCTATGGCTCCCCCGCTTCGGTAACTGCCAGAAGCGTGGCAGAGGAGAAAAGTAAAGATCAAAAACAAAAAATATTTTTTGTAAACAAAATGGTAAAATTAATACCTTACCGTAAATAAATTTTAAACCAAAATTAATCTTTTTTTTTTTTTTTTTTTTAATCATATGACCAGTTTTCCTTACAATTTAATAAAGAACTTTGCAAATAAAAAGGCGGTGAGTAAAAAAAAAAAAAAAAAAAAAAAAAAAACGGATTTTCTTTTCTCACTTTATTTGGTCGCTGAATGTGTTTTTTCTAAACACTGGTGCATAAAAAAATATAGCATGGGGAGACTCTGAAAGTATAATGTTCCTAAAAAATATTTCTCCTAAACTGACGTTAAAAATGTTGACTTTAAAAAAAGAAATATTTAGAAACTAGTTACAATTTTTAAACATTAGAAGAAGTAGTAAAACTTAGAGTTTAATTTGCATGTTTCAAATAAAAAAACAAAATGCAATTTTTTTTAATTACTTACTGATTAAAAAAAAAAAAAAAAAAAAAAAAAAAAAAAAGGCAATTACAAATAAATACAAAGCCATTAAAAAATTAAATCCATGCTTTTTTTTTTTTTTTTTTACTCTAATTTATAGTTTTTGATAATGATCCTATTTTACAAAAGGTATGCATTAGTTAAAAAATGTTACTTCAAGTATAACCTTTTATCCAGCAAAATTTGAGGAACTTTTGCTAATTTTCATTTACAATATTTTTTATCACAAAGATACATAGAGTAACAAAATACATAGAGTATCAAATATTATGTCTTTTACGTTTTCTTTTCTTTACGTGATTTTTATTATAACAACGATAAAATATCGTTTTAATTTAAAGATTCAATGAATATGCATTAAAAAACTGAATTTAAAATCGTTGTAGTAGAGAAACCATTTCCAAGATTTCAGCATATTTGAACATTCTTTGGTTCAATGCATGAAGTAAAACAATATATTCTTCTTTCTTTCCTTTTTCTTAATTCACTGTTGTTTTATTTATTTTCAAACGAAGTTTAGATATTCACCCTTTTTAACGAAGGTGAAAAAAAGAAATAAAAAGGAAACCATTTCTAAATCAAATTACATACAATTACATTAAAATATGAAAACACATGGGCAAAAACTAAAGAAGTATAAGAATTAAAAATAGAAGAAAGAAAATCTTGGAAACAAAGTGGTGAAATAAATAGCTGGGAACAGACTATAAAAGAATTTTCTCCAGAAATATCCTTTTTCATTTATCAGTTTTCTCGTTCTTATTATACTTTAACGAAGTACTCAGAGAGAGTGAAGATTTTATTCATTCTTCAGACCAGAAAATCCTTTCTTCCAGGGACTGTTTTATTACCCCCAAAAAAATTATTTGTAAGATCTTGCTTTTATTATTTGTAATATCTTTAAAAAACATATCTACTACACTATTTAATTGAAATTAAGTCTTGATCAGAAAAATTTAAAACTAGCAAATTTAATTAATTTTTATTGTACCCAATTAAGTATAAATAAATGGTTTGGTGTTACTGATATTTTTTACGTAAATTTTATATTAATAATTTCGTCAGGAGAATAAAATAATTTTAATCTCTTCCAAACAGTTTTTACAATCTTAATTATTTTTTCAATACTTTTGAAGATAAAAAGTAATTATTAAGACTTATCTAGAAAATTTTTATGTATTTTATTTTAAATTAAACATGTATTTGAAGAATTATTTTTGTGAACATGTATGTTCAACTGTTTATTATATTTTGCGACATTATTTAAGGAATTTCAAACTTTTTCTTTTTTCTATTTATAAAAATGTTTATATCTGCTCTGTGTATAAAAGAAATTAATTCATTTTTTCTAATAGAAAAAATAATTATATCGATATTCGCATTTATAAGAGTACAAAACTTTGTATATTTTTTTTGTTCTTTGCATAAAAAAATCTTTAAATCAGAAAAATATTCAAAATTATACCATATTTTTTAATTATCACACTTATATCGGCGTTAGGAATAGTAACTTACAATATATATATATTTAAGTGTGTACGTGTGTGTTCAAGCGTTTCGAAAAAGATTCCCATAACTCTATATTTGTATAATCTCAATGAAATGCAAATTACAATAGAACTCGTACAACGCGCTCCCATAAAACGCAATTTCGTATAACGCGAAGAAAAAACTGCGACTATTACTCATACAGGGCGATAAAGAGTCTGGTATAACGCATAAGATAAAGAAAGCGCGTGACAACATCTTTTCTACTTTCAACCTGTTCAAGATTACTTACTTTTTCACTGCAGATAAGGATTGCTCCGTTACTATGCCAACAACCGACGCTTTTTTATCTCATTGCGAAATGAAATCGTCTGCTCAATGTATGTCTCCTATAACGTGATTTCCTATTACGCGGAACGTATCCCCTGCGTTATGCGAGAGTCTACTGTATTCCTAAAAAAATAAAATCCCTGTCTATGAACGCATATATTAGGAGTATATTCCTCTCTCTATTTTTGAGAATTACAGAAAGGAAATAAATATGTCTACGTCTAAAATTTGAATTTGATAATTTTTGCTGATTTTCATTTATTTATTTATTTATTTATTTTTTGGTGAGCTAAAACCGTAAATGAAGCCAGATTTTCTCTAACACGAATATATTTTTATCAATACAGGGCATCTTCTGACACAATTTCTTCCGTGACTCTTCCACTAATATAAATTAAATAATGTCTTTTATAGTATGTATCTATGATTAATTATAATTTCTTCCATCATTCTGGTCTCCCCAACTAAAGTCGTAGCGTAATAAATTAATGGCAATAAGACCTAAACTGAATAACCTAGAAGAGCCAGAGCGTCAACAGCTAAAGACACAACAGAAAAGACTAGCGGCAACATATTAAAAAAGAAAAAAAAAATCCACAATGCAAAACAAAGCAGCATGGAAGTCTTTCAGCTCTTCTCAGACAGAAAACTTTGGCACTGCTCAAAAATTATCCTTTGAAAATTTTTCACACCTCATGAGCTCAGACTACAGAGACTTCCAATCCTTTCTTCTAAAAAAAAAATAAAATGAAATAAAATAAAATAATAATAATAGAATATTTAATTGAAATCCTACTCAGCCCCTGTGTTCTTCCATACGGCATCTAATCTCTTCCTCTTTACAGCACAGTCCGACAAGGTTTTTTTTTTTTTTTTTTTTTTTATGAAATCGGAAATCCTAACTGCACTCTCTCTATTCAACAACAAAAAGCTCTAGGTCCAGATGGGATAGATTTTATCATTTTAAAATTAGTCAATTCTTCCATTCTTCAGATTATATTACGCTAGTCCAACTTATACTTACTTCTCCAGTATTTTCCCGAGGTACTTCGTCGTGGAGATGTTATATACTTTGTAAAGCAAGGAACGTGTAACTCTGAACACAAGTCTTACGGTTCGATCTGCCTGCTTCAAACTTTAGAAATATTATTAGAAAATTTATTTGTAATCCACCTCAATCACTTTCTTGAATCTAATAGTTTACTGCATGAAAGGCAATTCGAGTTCAGAGAGGGCAGATCATGTGAAATGGCATTGAATGGTGTCCTCTTTACCTGCGCCTCTAGTTACAACTCAGGAAACAATACCACACTCGTCTCCTTCGACATACAAGAAGCTTTTGACAATATAAACTGGCCCCATATTTTGAATAAACTCCAAACTATCCAATGTTCGGGAAAGAATTATCAGCTCTTATCTTTTTAACAGTAAAATAATTGTCAACTGGAACTGGGGATCCTCATATCATATTCAAGAAAAAGTTTGTCTACAAGGCTCATTGGCTTAGTTCTCTGGACATTAATCGCAAACGTCCTTCTCAAATCTATGACCTTTAAAGGTTTTAAAATCTTCTCCTTCGCGATAATTCATGATAATTTTGTCAGGCAAAACAAGAAGGGATCTGGAATCTCAGGCCCACGATGCTTTAACAACCTTCTGTCAACTATTAACTTCACTTAATCTCATAAATTCTGCAACGAAGACGCAGGCTCTCACTTTTTCTCATCCCAGAATTTTTAAACGAAAACCGGTGATCAGGGTCAATGGAGCTAGTGTCTCCCATGCTGACACTACCAGAATCTTAGGTGTAATCATAGGTACTGACACCTTAGGGGTACTTCTTTTTCGGTTTCAGCGCACCGAAAAATCTATGTATTAGCTGAAATTATTAAATCAATTTTTTTTTTTTTTTTTTTTTTTTTGGGGGGGGGGCGTTGTGGAGTTGGAAAATTGGTTAACTGCCCCTGCAAATTTTATTTCACTACACTTTAACACTTTATTTAACACTTTATATCGCAGCTCATCTACCGACACAATTTCTTTCGTTTTTTTCTTTTATAATATGTTTTCATAATTAATTATAATTAATCATTGAAATATTCTATAAAAGTTACCATATAATTATATTGGTGAAAGAGTCACAGAAAAAATTATGTCGGTAGACACCCTGCATATACAAAAGTTTATTCGTGATTAAAAAAAAAAAAAAAAAAAAAAAAAAAGGCTTCAATTTCTTTTTAGCACTTTAAAACACATATGTATCAGCTAAAATTACCAAATCAAATTTCCCCATCATTATTTTTGTAGACCTGTGTAATTCGTTAACTGACCGTGGAAATTTTATTTCGTTACAACACACTTTATATCACAAGAAATAAAAATAAGGTAACTTTAAGAATAATTTTTGAAACGTCAATAAAAGCGCTTTTTTTCTCCGGTCATGTTTGCATATAATTAAGGAACGGACACATTTCTAAGAGCCCTTTGAAGACAAAAAAATAACAATAATTAAGAATTTTAGAAATTAAATGGTAAAAAAAAAAAAAAAAAAATCCAGAAACGTTTTGAACGAAATTAAGTAGCAATGAAAAGTTATGGCTAAACTCGACGCAAAACGGAGAATTTGTTGGAAAACACCGTTGCTTTGATGTTGACCATGGATGAGGTAAGTTTATTTACGAAAATTCAAGAAGAATACAGGTTCATAAAACCAAGTATGAACTTCAGTTCCCCCAATAAACACAGCTTAAATAACAGCTGACAACGACAAATTAACAGCATAAACTTTAGCATAGCATTAACATGCAGCAGTCGACGGTAATCCAAAGAGGCTCAGTTCTTCTTCACGCAGCAATCAATGCCTTGGCGAAACTAACTCAATTGGCGCGATTGGATTCCTTAAATACCCGCGGGGAAAATTGAGAATGTTCCAGAAACTTCCAAACTAATCAAGGTAGAATTTGGATATTATGTAGGATTTTCTGACCGAGGTCACCGAAAACATTGCCAAGGAGCGAGAAAATCGCCAAGTTTGGCGCCAAAGCCATTACCTGCCTTAATGAAGCTTTTGTAACGGGTTTTAAAGGGAAAATGAGCTATTTTAAAGCGAAAGAAGCTAGAAATGCTGAAAATTAACATATTATAACCTGACTAAGCCTCTTTGTAAGAGTTTACATAGGGGGATACAAAGTTTTTTCGGGGACGCCCCCCACTTTTTGTCACTGTTCTGTAATTTTGTGGCTATAAATTTGATTTGGTTTTGGAGGGAAGGATTCTTTTGACTGTTAAATATCTTCTGAGGGGCTAAAGATGCGAAAATTCTAAAGCATGACTATTTTTATTATACCTTATATTTATTTGGTTTTTAGGTGTTAAAATAATCATTTTCTACTCTCAAAATCAAATTCATTGCTTTAAAATTGTCGAAGAGTGATAAAAATTGCAGGAGGGTGTGGCGTCCCACAGAAATTGTGGGTGGTAGGGTAAAATGGAGGCCATATTCGGATTCAGGAAGTTATTTTACTTAATAATTAGCAAAAATGGTATCAGGGATCGATTTTTTTTTTTCTTTCTTTTTCTTTTTTTTTTTTTTTTGCAGCGCAGTGAAATTAATTTTACAGAGAGCTTAAAAAGCGGCAGTAGAGGACATTTTAAAATTCAGAAGTAAACACATCTGTTTCAGTAATGGCCTCCTTTATTTAGAGTGTTACCCACAATTTCAACAACATCAAAAATATGACTGCTTATCTGCATTAAACAGTGTTCTCCATAGCGTCCCTTGTCGCGAAGAGGAAATCCTCGGCGCAACTTGGGAAATACACACGGACTTCTTGTAGATAGGACTTTTATCAGACTGTTCTCATCAACAGTCATCTCTGATTTCAAACTTTGTTGTTCATCAGCTCACGCCCATTTTCGGTTTGGTTTTATTCCAGCGTTTCTCTGAAATTGTTCAATTCTCACACCATCGCCCGCTGTCGGCTCTAGGCTAAGGCCTGGAGATTTATGTATATATATATATATATATGTATATTTAATAAACTGCGAGTAGTCTTCTTAGAAGCGCTTAACATTGCTCCAAGAGTGATGAGCGGGGGCTCCTCCCTGTTAAAATGACCTCCTTTAATTTTTTCAGACAAGACGAAATAAAACACGAACTGATTAAAAATAACAAAATGAAAACATAAAAACACGTGACAAAAAATAAAGAAGTGGAAACTAAAAATATATTTTAATAAAACAAGAATCAAAGTAACAAATAACAGTTGGTAAAAAATTATGAAATATTTTTTCTCCAGAAATATTCTCTTTCATTTTTTTATATTTCTCATTCTCAATATACATTAAAAAGGCACTTTTTATACATATATTAAATGTGAAAAGTAAATGAAAATGGTGATGATGAAATGGTGAAAATGACACAGATATTAAGTTTACGCGTAATTAACTCGCGTAAATTGACATAATTTTGGAAAAATAATTTTTATATTTCAGATAAAATTTTTAAATCACTATGATAAGTGATAAAATTTAAATTTGTATTTGTATTGTTGTAAGTGAATAATATATTACTTTTTTTATGTAATTGCAAATTATTAAAAAATCAGTTAATTAGAAAGAAGCAAAAAGTCGATAAAAACTAGTATGTTGTGGCCACCACAAGACTTTCTTCTATATTTTCCTATACAAATTCACGCAGTAACAATATTAAAAAAAAAAAACGATTTTTTTCATTTTTTACTTTCTTCTATATGTAATATAGAGAAAGTATTGGATTCGTAAAAATTTTCGACCTCGGGTTTATGATGGATTTACACGTTTTGGGAGCTGTAGAACACGATTTGACCCTTTTTAGAAAATGTCTGTCTGTCTGTCTGTCTGTCTGTCTGTCTGTCAGTCTCTCTGTGTGTGTGTGTGTGTGTGACAAAATTTTGTGGCAACTGTATCTCAGGAACTACTGCACAGAATTTAATACAAATTAGTATGTAGTTGCACCTTGACATAAATTAGTGCCTATCAACTTTTGGTAAAAATTGTCTTACAGGTTGCGTTGCCATCCCGCTTTTTCTAAATTTTTAACATGGTGATATAGGACAAAATTTTGTATAAATGTGCATAAAGAGAATTATTTTTTAGTAATCATTATGAAATTTACAAGAATTATTTATATTAGAGGTAGTCAACTGAGGAAAAAATTTTGTATGCGTAGGAGCCTCGTGAACCCCCCTGGGGTGGAAGTCCCCCCTCGAGGGGGAGTAAATTTTCAAGATGGGTATCTTTCGAAAGGTCTCGTCAATACCTTTAAAACGAACGGTTGAACTATAAATCTGTGATAATTTAAAACAAAGTTATCGATTTTTTTTACTTTTAACAAAAAGTAACTAAGAAAAAAAATCGTATATATATATATATATATTTTTTTTTTTTTTTAACGAAATTTAACCAGACTTGGTATTTAGTTGGCCCCTGACATAAACTGGGGCTGATTAGATTTGGGGATCAATCTATCAGCAGGTGGTGCTGTGATCGTATTTTTTCTAAATTTTTAACATGGCAGTATAGGACAAAATTTCGTATAAATGTACATAATGGGAGTTATTCTTAACCTGTGATTGTGAAATTAATATGAATTATTGATAATAGTAGTAGTTAATTAGGAAAAAAATCTCGGTCATCGCTTCCCCCTCCCCCTGGGGAAAGTACCCCCCGGGGGGGGGGTAAATTTTCAAGATGGGTATCTTTCGAAAGGTCTCGTCAATATCTTTAAAACGAATGGTTGAACTATAACTATGTGATAATTTAAAACAAAGTTATCGATTTTTTTTTTTTTTAACGAAAAAAAACTTTGAAAAAAAATCGTATTTTTTTTTTAAATATTGTTACTGCGTGAATTTGTATAGGAAAATATAGAAGAAAGTCTTGTGGTGGCCACAACATACTAGTTTTTTTTTCGTTAAAAGTAAAAAAAATCGATAACTTTGTTTTAAATTACCACATATTTATATTTCAACCATTCGTTTTAAAGGTATTGACGAGACCTTTCAAAAGATACCGATCTTGAAAATTTACTTCCCCCTAGGGGGGGGGGGGGGAAGCGATGCCCCAAATTTTTTCCCTAATTAACTACTACTATTATCAATAATTCATATTAATTTCACAATCACAGGTTAAGAATAACTCTCATTATGTACATTTATACGAAATTTTTTCCTATACTGCCATGTTAAAAATTTAGAAAAAATACGATCACAGCCCCACCTGTTGAGCGATTGATCCCCAAATCTAATCAGCCTCAGTTTATGTCAGGCGCCAACTAAATACCAAGTCTGGTTAAATTTCGTTAAAAAAAAAAATGATTTTTTTCTAAGTTTTTTTTCGTTAAAAGTAAAAAAAAAATCGATAACTTTGTTTTAAATTATCACAGATTTATAGTTCAACCATTCGTTTTAAAGGTATTGACGAGACCTTTCGAAAGATACCTATTTTGAAAATTTACTCCCCTCGAGGGGGGACTTCCCCCCCCACGGGGGGTGGCGAGACTCCTACGCATACAAAATTTTTTTTCCCAGTTGACTATCTCTATTTTAAATAATTCTTGTAAATTTCATAATGATTACTAAAAAATAATTCTCTTTATGCACATTTATACAAAATTTTGTCCTATATCACCATGTTAAAAATTTAGAAAAAGCGGGATGGCAACGCAACCTGTAAGACAATTTTTACCAAAAGTTGATAGGCACTAATTTATGTCAAGGTTCAACTACATACCAATTTGTATGAAATTCTGTGCAGTAGTTCTTGAGATACAGTTGCCACAAATTTTTGTCACACACACACACACACACAGAGACAGACAGACAGACAGACATTTTCTAAAAATGGTCAAATCGTGTTGTACAGCTCTCAAAACGTGTAAATTCATCAAAAACCCGAGGTCGAAAAATTTTACGAATCCAATACTTTCTCTATATTACATTTAGAAGAATGTAAAAATCCATATTTTATATATTTTTATAAATTATTTGATAATGGTCTTATTTAACAAAATGCATGCATAAGTTGAAAATTGTTACTTCAATGCATAATTTATCAAACAAAATTTAAATAAAGAACTTCTCCCAATTTCTGTTTACAATGTTTCTTTTCTGAAACAAAACCAATTTCATTTTTGAGAGTATCAGATTCTGTGTCCATTAATATTTTTTTTCTTTCTCTTAACTTTTATAATATGAACGATAAAATCTTATTTTAATTTAAAGATTTACTAAATAGGTATTTCCATTTTTTTTCATTTAAATAATTCTAGCACAGATACCATTTTCAATTATTCCGCATCTTTGAGCAAACATTCTTTGGATCAATGCTCAGATTAAAAATTTATATATTCCTTTTTCTCTCACCACAGTTTTTCCCCTTTCTTAATTCAATGTTGTTTCACTTATTTTCATAAGAAGTTTAGTTATTCTCCCTTTTTAACGAAGAAAATAAAATCTCTTTCGAAATCAATCTCATATGCAACTAAATGAAAATGTGGATTCACGTGACAAAAAATAAGGAAGTAATAATTAAAAATATATATAATAAAAATCTAGAAACAAAGTGGTAAAATAAATAGTTCGAAACAGACTGAGAAAGAATTTTTCTGCAGAAATAATCTTTTTCATTTATCAATTTTGTCGTTCTCATTACACATTTAAATTATGTACTCACTGTCTTCTGCTATTAAAAGCGAGAGAGTCAATATTTTGGACATTATTCAGACAGATTTTTTTTTTCTCATTGTAGGGATTGTTTTGTTACTCAACAAAATTATTTGGCACACGTAAACGTTAAAAATTAGTAAATTTAGTTTTTTTTTTCTTTTTCTTTGTGCGTGTGAGTGTCTGTTTGAATAAGTACATATATGAAAAATATCTTATGTTCTTGATAAATTTTGTGTAAAATTTAAATTAATAATTTCGAAAGCGAATAGAATATTTTTTTAATTTTTCTTAATTTTTTTTTTTTTTTTTTAATTAAATGGTACTTTGAAGATAAGGTTGGTTGGGTTTTATTCACGTGTCACTAGTGCTGCGCAATGAGAAACGGTCTGGAACTCATGGGGTGGTCTGGAGACATGCCATGACAATTTTGATCCTCCACGGAAGGGATGGCTCTCCCGCTTCGGTGACCCTGAGAGGTATAATTTTGATGGGAACATGGAGGACCTTGCGTCCCCGACAGATTTTACGTGCACCAGCTACCATTAGTGTACACGACGGTCTTTGTTCGGCTCGAGTACCGAAACCGCATGATGATGATGATGATGATCTTACAATTATAAGTCCGGCGCTCTACAGACTGGGCTACAGCGGCCCTTGAATATAGGGAACAAATAAAAAATCACATTAAAAAATATTTAATAGATTATATTTTAAATATCTTAGAAAATTCATTTTTGGCAGGTGTATTTTCGTATGTTTATCTTCTTATGCTTTTGAATTTAATAAAATATCATGTTTTTATTTATTTATTTTATTTTTATTTTAATTATTTATTTATTTATTTATTTACGTAAAAATTTTAATTTTGCTCTGTATTCGTGTAATAGAAATATTTTTCTTTTTCTGTTTTTCTTTTTTTTTTTTTTTTTTTTTTTAATAAAAACTAAATTTTATACAGATAAACCCGGCCAATAAGAATATAAAAATTAGTATCTTTTTTTTTTTTTTTTTTTTTTTTTTTCAATAAATAATCGCATATAAGTCCTTTGAGTAATTAGTATGGGTAATTTTTTAAAATTATTGCGACAAAATCTATGGGCATGAAGAGAAATTTAGAAAGCTTTGGAATAATAATAATAATAATAATAATAATAAGTCTTTTTTTTTTTTTTTTTTTTACGTTAGAAAAGAGAAAGAAAAAAAGTTACCTTTTACTTCGTATTTGTATAATTTCAAATAATTCTAATAAAAAATAATATTTGTGTTGATAAGTATATTCAATAAGAAATATATTTACTTATCTATCTACCTGTTTTATATGTACACTATCTACCAATAAGTATTTGGATAATTTCGAATTTAGACGATTTGTTAGATATCTAGAAAAATTCTACAGGAATTGGACCGGGGCGGGGGACTGTATAAAAAAAAAAAAAAAAAAAAAAAAAAAAAAAACGGTAATTAAAAAAAAGAAAATAATAATAATAATAATAATAATAATAGTTTTTTAATTTTAAACATACCACATCATAAATACGTAAATTAAAGATAAATAAATAAATAAATTGTAATTGGAAGTATTTGACTGTGACCATTAGTTATGGAGATAAATACCTCATCGAGACTTTGCTTTACACACTTTATATATATATATATATAGATGTATATGTTTGTGTGTAAAGAAATTTATTTAAGTCTGGAAAACACTGGTTATGACTTTATATCTTTTAACTATCTCAGTTAAACCTATAAAGAGGAATAGAATGTTACAATATATATATATATATATATATATATATATATTATTTTTATTATTATTACAAATGTTACAAAAATATATGTATACATAAAAAAAAAAATATGGTAACTTTAGCAGTTGATGATAATTATTTCTACCTATTTTCGTGTACTGTTAAAGGTCATAATATCAGAACCTGTGATTATAACCAGTATTTGATGCCTGTATTAACACTTTCAGTACAAAACTATGCTTTAAAAAATGCTGATTTAAGCAGCATGCATTGATGTTGATAAATATTATTTTAAAAATGCGTTCAGGAAAGCTATTTCTATTTTTCAAAAGTTAATTTTCTAGAAATCTTAAAATGGCGGAATTATTGCACATTTTAATACCCAGAAATAAACAGCTCTTTTGTTCCAGTAGTGGTTGTTTGTTGATAAAAGGTTCATAAAAGTAGTTGGTTCAAATGTTCATAAATGGAGAAACAAAATGTGAACTGAATGAAAATTCATACATAATTAAAAAAAAAAAAAAAAAAAAAAAAAAAAAAAAAAAAAAAGTGTTTTCTGTTTCTTTCTTTCTCATAGCACAGTCATCCCACTTGCACAGTTCTCACAGTGTTGTTTCCGTTATCCTCATGAATACTTTAGGTACTCGAACTTTTTAACGAAGGAAAAAAAAAAAATTCTAATGTCAATATCATTTACAACTTAATGTAAATGTGAAAGCATATGACAAAAAATAAAGAATTAAAAATAATATAAATATATATATATATATATATATAGAAATATTATTTATGAATTCCTCAACTATAAAAATCCATTTAAGATAGATGGGAGTGTATGAGATTGATTTCTAAACCGACAATGTGAAAAAAGTCAGAACCGTGAATCGAACCTGTGATCTCCACTTAACGTGCAGATACTCTTCCACTAAGCTACCCTGATTGATATCTAGCTCGGTATTTCTCACTAAAGCTCGGCATTTTGCTAAAACTTTGCATTTCTCACATCCCTCTCTCTTCCACCCTGGCTCAGTGGAAGAGCATCTGCACGTAAAGAGAAAGACACGGATTTCATTCCCGGCTCTGGCATTATTTTACATTGTTTGCATAAAGTTCAACCTTACACACACCAGTCTATCTAAAAGATATATATATATAAATATATATATACAAATATTAATTGGAAATCAAAGTTATAAAATTAGTAGGCAGTAACAAACTGTGAAAAAATTTCCTACAAGAAATATCTTTCATTTGCTAAATTTCTTATTCTTATTACGCTTTATTCAGGCACTTTTTTTTCTTACTACATGTGAATTAGTATTTTAAAAAAAAATTTTAAAAAAAGTATAACAATATTAAGTTTTTGACATAAGTATTTTGCATAAATGAACATATATATATTTCTTGGGGGGAGAGAGAGGGGAAAAAAAAAGATGTTTATATTTTATTTTATTTTTCTCAATTATTACTGCAAGTCATAAATCTTAAAGTTTTATGTGGAATATTTTAAATTAAAAAGAAAAGAACTTTTTTGTGTGTAATCACAAATTGATACAAAAAATAAGTTAATTAGAAAGAAAGAAAAATTCATTGAAAAAAATTCACATTTTGCATATTCTCATAAATTATAATATTTGGTAATATCTTATTTAACAAAAAGTATGCATAAGTTGGAAATTTTGTACCAAAGTAACATTTAAATAAAGAACATCTTTCAATCTCCATCTTTAGTGTCTCTTACCTTAAACAAAATCGATTTAATCGTTGAGAGTATCAAATGCTGTGTCTGTTATTATTTTTTCTTTTTCTTAACTTGTAAGATACGAACGATAAAATCTTATTTTAATTTAAAGATTTACTAAATATGCATTTTCATCATTTCCCTTTTTTTTTTCATTTAAATAATTCTAGCATAGATATTATTTCCAATAACTCCGCATCTTTGAGAAAACATTCTCTGGATCAATGCTCAGATTAAAATAATATATTCCTTTTTCTCTCACCACAGTTTTCCCCCTTTCTTAATTCAATGCTGTTTCATTTATTTTCTTAAGAAGTTTAGTTATTCTCCCTTTTTAACGAAGAAAATAAAATCTCTTTCGAAATCAATATCATGTGCAACTAAATGAAAATGTGGATTCACGTGGCAAAAAATAAAAAAAGTAATAATCAAAAATAAATATAATAAAAAGAAACTGGAAACAAAGTGGTGAAATAAATAGTTGTGAACAGACTGTGAAAGAGTTTTTCTACAGAAATAATCTTTTTCATTTATCAATTTTGTCGTTCTCATTACACTTAAACTATGTACTCACTCCCTTTTGCTATTAAAAGCGAGAGAGTCAATATTTTGGACATTCTTCAGACAGAATTTTTTTTTCTCCTCTTTAGAAATTGTTTTGTTACACAACAAAATTATTTGTAAGGTCTTCATAAAAACACGTCTACTATACTAATTATTTGAAATTAAGTCTTGGGCTGAAAATTTTAAAACTAGTAATTTTAATTAATTTGTATTGTGTCAGATTAAGTATATACAAAAAATATTTTATCTTACTGTTAAATTTTGCATAAAATTTAAATTAATAATTTCGAAAGTGGAATAGAATAATTTTAATCTCTTCCTAACATTCTTTTGTGTTTTTAATTAAATAGTGCTTTGAAGATAAGGAAAAACTAAAAGGAGCACATTAAAATACATTTTTCTGATTATATTTTGAATATCTTAAAAAATTCCTTTTAGGCACATGGGTTTTCCTATGTTTATTTTCTTAGGCTTTTAGATTTAGTAAAATTTAGGTGTTTTTTTTTTTTTTTTTTTTTTTTTTTTAAATGTATGTGTATAATGGAAATTAATTCTAATTTTTTAAATAAAAGTAAATTTTATATAGATAAATACGATCAATGAGAATATAAAAATTTTCAATTTTGTTTTCTTTTTTTTGTTTTCTTTAAAAATATGTCGATTCTTAAAATATTTAATGTGTGTTCAATTTTTAAATTATCGCAATTAAATCTGTGGGCAGGAAAAAATCTTGAAAAATTTTTGAATAAAAAAATTAAGCTATTTTTTTAGAAAAACAAAACAGCTGTTTTTACTCTGTATTTGTGTAATGTTATTATTATTTTTTTTTATGTATGTGTATAATGAAAATTAATTTTTTTTTTTTTTTTTTTTTTTTTTTTTTTAATAAAAGTAAATTTTATATAGATAAATGCGATCAAAGAGAATATAAAAATTTGCAAGTTTGTTTCCCTTAAAAAGAAATATATGCAGATCCTTAAAATATTTAATATGGGTTCAACTTTTAAATTATCGCAATTAAATCTATGGGCAGGAATAAACCTTTAAAAAGTTTTGAATAAAAAAATTTAAAAAGGTTTATTTTTTGTGGAAAAAAAACAGCTGTTCTTATACTCTGTATTTCTATAACGTTAAATAGTTCTAATACAATTAACTGATTTAGATATTTAAATAAACGTATAAAGAATTAAAATTATCTTACCTGAAAAATTGAACGTAGATATCACTGGAAATACATTATAAATAATATTTAAAATAAGTATTTAAAAAAAAATAATAATAATAATCTGGTGTGACACTAACTGAACTTTCTCTTACCCGACATTTGATTATTATGAAGTCAGATTAGAGACTAAAGGACCCTTCAGAGACTGGAAACTGAAAGCTTCAACTGCGGTTTCTTTTGATATCCCTTTGATGTGGGAATCGAGTTGACGCGAAGCAGGAGAGAGATTTTCTTGGCTGACAAACCTCCTACTGCGGTCGAAATTGGGTTTCTTTTGTAAAAAAGCAATAAAAAGTAATGTCCTTCATTGTAAATGTGTGCAAAATTTCAAGGGTCGCTTTCGGACAATGGATAATTTATGACTTTTGAAGCTTTGCTCGTTGCCAGTCTCTGAAGTGTCCTTTAGGGGTAATATAAGAAACACTCTGCATCAATATACTTTAAAAATCGTTCAAAATACTTTTATTTGACTTACATTCGTGAGTAAAAGGAGCTACACCCATACCCCCCCCCACACACACACACACGCATTTAAGGTAGTATTAAAATTCATTTAAAAAAATTAAGACTGTTATTATCTTTAACAATTTGTTTTTAATTAATCGGACAACTTTCACACGGGCGGCTACCAACTGCACTCGCTTATTTTTCCTCCACTTTAAAAAAGTACCAACTGCCCTCAAGTACGGGAGTTTGAGGTAGCAGAAGGCAAACGCCTTCTGCTACCTCAAAGTCCCGTTATGAATTTAGATCCTTCCACTAAAAGTAATGAAATAGAAAACGAAAGATATAATGGGAAAACATCGAAAAACTTGTGTTGTCCAACTGCACTCGAAATATACCAACTGCCCTCGCTAGTCTTAACCTCCCTTTCACTTACCCTCTTTTCGTGTTTCTATCTGACCACACCTTTGATCTGAATAGGATGAACTCGAAAACTTTTTGCTGGAGTTATACCAACTGACCAACTATGAAGGATTGTATAATTTAAGCAAAAACTTTTGGGTTCTTCCTATTCAGATCAAAGGGGTGGTAAGATAAAAACTCGCAAGAGAGTAAGTGAAAGGATGGTTAAGACTAGCGAGTGCAGTTGGTTTATTTCGAGTGCAGTTGGATAACACCCCTTTCACACATATCATTTCAATTTTTTCATCTTTTCCTGCCCCCTCATTTTATCTTTAAAAAATCAAATTTGAATTTCTGACAATTACTTGTAAAAAAGACCGAAGGAAGACTCTTTTGCTCTTTCAGTCACAATAGGATTTACATCAAGACTTACGACCCAAAAATTTAGTCAACCGGCATTAATACCTACCCTTACACATGCAATTACCTGTCTATAAATATGCTGATAACAGATAAACACACATATCAACCGTAAAAACTGAATTTTCGTATTCAAGGGACCTCAAAATGCGTAATTGTAGCAAAAAATGAATGTTGTAAATTAGACGGAATTGAATTTTTACCAGGAATTTAGTAAAAAAATTCTATCGATTACTTTCAAAAGAAAAAAACGATTTCGATAATTTTTGGTTGCCCTGTATATTTTGTATAAATTATATACACATGACATAGTATACTTAAATTTATCACTGTATGAAAAATATGCAAAACAATTTTAATAAAGAAGCATCACAAAACTGGCGTTGTAAAAATTATTACTTACAAACTTTGAATAAACACCATAAAATGCAATAAACTCGCAACAATTGTTTCGGGTCGAAAAAACACACGACCCTTCATCAGGCGAACAAAGTAAGCACGAGTGCTGCAGTCAAAGCGGCAACGCCTGATGAAGGGTCGTGTGTTTTTTCGACCCGAAACAATTGTTGCGAGTTTATTGCATTTTATGGTGTTTATTCAAAGTTTGTAAGTAATAATATGCAAAACAATATTTAAAGCTTTTATATGGCTGAATTTTTTTGTGTGTCCCTGTAAACGAGTTATTAAAGATTTTAATACCACGTATTATAAGAAACCTATTTTTAAGAATATAAAAAGTATTTCTACATCCCATTCTGTTTACTGCAAACAAAAGAATTTAAGCAATAGCTGTAAGAGATTTCCCCCATATACTTAATGTATTTGAATTCTACTGTATGTCCTTGCACACAAATGATTTGTTCGATTATAACAAAAAACTAGGATGTTGTGGCACCACAAGACTTTCTTCTATATTTTCCTATATACGTATTCAATCAGTAACAATATATATATATATATATATTTTTTTTAATTACGATTTTATTTTCTAAGTTTTTTTGTTTTTTGTTGTTGTTACAAGTAAAAAAAAAATCGATAACTTTGTTTTAAATTATCACAGATTTATAGTTCAACCATTCGTTTTAAAGATATTGACGAGATCTTTCGAAAGATAAACATCTTGAAAATTTACCCCCCCCCCCCCCCCAGGGAGGGAAGCGATGCCCCCACATGCACAGAAAGTTTTTCCTAGTTAACTATTACTATTATCAATAACTCATATTAATTTTACAATCACAAGTTAAAAATAACTCTCATTATGTACATTTATACGAAATTTTGTCCTATACTGCCATGTTAAAAATTTAGAAAAAATGCGATCACAGCGCCACTTGTTGAGCTATTGATCCCCAAATGTAATCAGCACCAGTTTATGTCGGGGACCAACTAAATACCAAGTTTGGTTAAATTTCGTCAAATAAAAAAAAAAAAAAAAAGAAACGATTTTTTTTTTTTTTTTTTTTTTTTTTTCTAATTTTTTTTTTTTTTTTTTTGTTAAAAGTAAAAAAAAAAAAAATCGATAACTTTGTTTTAAATTATCACAGATTTATAGTTCAACCATTCGTTTTAAAGGTATTGACGAGATCTTTCGAAAGATACCCATCTTGAAAATTTACTTATAAAAGGGGGAAATAAAAAACTAATTATAAATGGGGGGCACTTCCCCCCAGGGGGGGGGGGAACGATGCCCCCACATGCACAATTTTTTTTTCCTAGTTAACTACTACAATTATCAATAATTCTTATTAATTTTACAATCACAAGTTTAAAATAACGCTCATTATGTATATTTATACGAAATTTTGTCCTATACTGTCATGTTAAAAGTTTACATAAAATGCGATCACAGCGCCATCTGCTGGGCGATTGATCCCAAAATCTAATCAGCAGCATTTCATGTCAGGGTCCAACTATATACCAAGTTTGATGCAATTTCATTCATTGGTTCGTGAGATACGGTGAAAAATACGAAATTTTGCGATCACAGCGCCACCTGCTGAGCGATTGATCCCCAAATCTAATCAGCACCATGCCCTGTCAGGTTCCAACTATATACCAAGTTTGGTTGAATTTCATTCATTGGTTCGTAAGATACGGTGAAAAATACGAAATTTTGTCCTATACTGCCATGTTAAAAGTTTACATAAAATGCGATCACAGCGCCACCTGCTGGGCGATTGATCCCCAAATCTAATCAGCACAATACCCTGCCAGGGTCCAACTATATACGAAGTTTGATTGAATTTCATTCATTGGTTCGTGAGATACGGTGAAAACACGAAACCACAGACACAGACAGACAGACAGTTTTTAGAAACTATCAATTCGTATTCAGGACATCCCAAAACGTGTAGATCCGTTAAAAAACGGAGGTCTAAAATTTTCTCGAATCCAATACTTTCTTTATATTACATATAGAAGAAAGTAAAAAATTAGCTCGCATCTCTGTATAATACATATTTAAACTATCGAGTTTTAATTTCTTGTTGATATGTTATAAAATGATGCTTATAACAGACAAAGAGACACTCAGACCAATCGCTAAAATCCTTATTTTTAGATTCAGGGAACCTCAAAAGTATAGATGTATTAAATTCTCAGTTTTAAAAATAAGGTGCAAAAACAAAACTTTCTATACCATGCATTAGTTAGAAAAAGTGAAAAATGTCCAGGGAAAAATTTCAAACTAAAAAGTTAGAATATTGTTCAGAATATTCTCGTACAAATAATATGATGTCGACACAATAAATACAATAAAGTGGAAGATATATAATCTCGCACGTAAGAAAAGAGAGAAATTCAAATTTATCAAATTAAATAGGTTATAAAACTATGTATGATTCAACATTTGTCTTATTAAGAAGAACTATTTTTATCAATTATATAACAAAAGTAAAAATTTTATCTGCAACATTGTTTATCTTAATTATATAATTTCAAAGGGTCTTAATAAAATTACAGCCTTAATGAAATTTATATTGAAATAATATCTAAGCTCAGTAATAAATAAAGATTATATCATTAAAATGCAAATAGATATTTCGCTTACTTCTATTTTGTTGCATACGTATAGTACTTATTATGTTTTGTATGCTGTTACTTTTGTGTCGATGTAAATAACTTTACATTATAGAAATACTGGTGTAATTAAATAATTTCATTTATGAATTAATTTTATTATTACTGACTACATATATAGCGAAATGACACACAATGGTGTATTTACCGATTTTAACGTATCAAAATTTCGTCCTCAAATATTTATGTTCAAACGAGACTTTATAAATAAATGACATATTAAAATGTAAATGTATGTAAAACATAAGTTGTTTCCATCAAATGTATCAATGAAAATCATTAAATTTAATATGAAATATTTTATAAGTAGGTATTAAGATGCATATGCCTGTTTATACTTATGATATTGCATTTAATCTGAAATATGAATATATAAATCTAGTTAATACAGATTAATATAAATAAAGATATTAATATAATAGTTAAAATATATTGATGTGATAGTTATATTACTCTATTTTAAATCGAAATTTTTTAATAAACTGAACAAAACTTCTTTTTAGCTCTTTAAATTCATTTAATAAACTTTTTTTTTTATTTTTTTTTTTAAAGAGCCGTCCTAAAGATTGGTATAAAAGCAATATTAATCATATTTTGGAAAAACTTTATGAATATTTATGTAAAACTTCGTCATCTGAAAATTTATCAATATGGAATTCCCTAAGAGTACAAATTTCGAATAATTTGGCTTTTTTTGAGCAAATATATTCCTGCGTCTATATTCAGATGGCAGAATTTATTTAAATTGAGCATAAATTTATGAAAATTTACCTTCAAAACACACGGCTATTTTTTTTTCCGCCTATCAAACAATTTTATCCAAAATTATGATTTTATTTATACCAGTAACATCGTAAAAACCGGTTTATTAACTGACATAAATTTTAAATATTCTATTAAATAATACTGCATTTAAAGTTTATATTTAAAAAGCAAATATACAAAAATCAGTTCTAAATATTACAAGATTATGTCATGTACGAAGTGTGAGGAAATAAATATATACAAATAAATTAGCTATTTATGAAAATATCATAAGCATTAAACGATTTAATGAATCAAAAAAGTAAATTGTTACTACTTGGTATCAAAATTATTTTTTTTTTTTATTTTATGAACGAAAAATTGTGTAAAATATTCTTGATTTTTAAAATGCAATGGAAAGGATATAATTGTTAAATTACAGAACATGATTAACAAATTAAATTAAAATGAGCAATTTTTCAGACACATACACTTTTAAATTCCTTGTCAAAATGCATAATAAAAATTAAACCCCAAGGCACAGATTTATTCATAACAAAGACGTGAAATCTTTATATTGATATAACAGAGATTACATACACAGAAAAAACAACTTACAAAAAAATCAAACAAGGTAACATTGATGCAGTCATTAATATTTTACATATAAAAAATACGGTGTAAAATATTGGAAAAAAAAAAAAAAAAAAAAAAAAAAAAAAAAAAAAAGCTTTTTCAAATAATATTGAACAACACTCAACATACGCTAAATAATAAATTCAACTTGGGTTAATCTTTTTTCAGTCCTAAGTAAGAATTATATTAGTTTCAAAAACCGATTTAATAAAAATGAGGATAAGGTATAATGACAGATGATTCTTTAACCCTTTAAAGTTCACTATATATTTTCTTTTGAAAATTGCTAAGCTAATTTCAAAATCTTGTATTAACACATAGCTGATTACAAACCAGCAGTTGTCAACCTTTTTGGATTCACGGACAACTTATATTTAAAAAAAAATCAGACGTGAGATTTTTTTAAATACAGTCATAAGTTCCTTTCCCTGTTTTTAGTAAATCTAACAACGTGTATCTTGTATACGCTTAGAATTGGAAAATTCTAATAAAATTAGAACAGTTCAGATGTAGGTATCAAATGAAAATCAGAAATTCATAGTGATAATCATGTCTGATACTCACAATTCACTTTTCATGATAAAAGATTGTACCACTTATCCACTTTCTTATTTAAAATTCTGAAGTCCAATGTTGTATGTATCAGTGACTTAGAAAATCTTGACGTTGAAGTTAACATCAATATTATTTATAAAGAAACATTGAAATGTGTAAATAATGTTACAGTTTTTCTGCGGACCACTAGCGATCCACGGACTACGGGCTCCCTGTCATTTAAAAAATATTTAAAACATTTAAAAAATAAAATGAAATAAAATAAAAATTTTAGTTTTTGAGAAATTTTTGGCTTGAATCATCGATATGTTAACCTTATTAAATTAAAATAATAAATAAAACCCTTTATAAGTGAACGTTATAAAATTTCAAAAACTCGCAAATGTTGTTTTAAGTCAAAATAATAGCCCAGTCATTTATTAGGTGAAAAAATAAAACACGAGCGCATCATCAAAGCAGCAACGCGCGGTTTCACCTACTAAGAAATTTGAAATGCATGCATTTAGCTTCCTCTGAAATATCATTCATTGAATTATGGTGTAGTGCTGCTATCTACCGAAGAGAGAAGGGACAGCAGTTTAACAATCCAATAAAACAAAGAAAAATATGCAAAAACCTCTGAAAATAAATAAATGAATCATCTCAAATGTTTGGTTTCGCTGCGAAAACAGTGAACGTGAAGGATTAAAATGAAGTGTATATAAAATATTATGATATTAAAATTTAAAATCTTAACTGAAAATTAAACCTTTACTTACTGATTGGACCTTATGCCATTCGTTTAAAAGCATTTAAAATCGAATTCATGTAAGAAATGTCAAAGCTACTGATGAGAATCGAAGGTAACATCGAATCTATTTTTATTCAAGAATAAATTTTACAGCGTACTGTGATTGTTTCTGATTGCTGTTGTTAAACTGTGTTATAATTAATTTATCTATTACATCAAAAATCTGAATTCAATCTTAGAAAAAAAAAAGGTAAGTATAAACAATAATTCATAATATGGTTAATAAAAAGCTTAAATTTTTGATAGATTTCCATTACACGATAGATTTTGATAGATTTCCATTACCTTGTAAATCTTTCGTTTAGAAGCAACTTACAAATATATATAGTATTTAACTGTTTAAGATTAAAAACATTATTTTATACCTGTAAAATAAATAAATGAAAATATAAATCAAATACACAAAATAAATTTCCCTACACTGCCTGTATATTCAAATAAAAAGATGACGTTATTTATACTATTTTTACATCATCATTCTTGATTTCTGCAGAGACGGAAAGCTAAATTTAATAATTTCTCCTACACAGTCTCAAGCGGCTCAATTCTATCATGAAATAATTCTCCTCCAGTGCATAAAATTGTGTTTACTACACAGATTATCATCCGAAGATACTAAAAAGCTAAAAAGGAGATTAACGTAGATTAGAGACTAAAGATGGGAAAGCCAACATAATTAGATGCTGCTATTGATTAGGATTAAAGGGATTGGGAGAGACAAATGAGCACAGCTGAGGTTAAATTTTCTGCTCATAAGAGGGTCTCTTATATGTACACTAATATACAAAAGAAGTTAAAGCCAGCAAAGCCAAATATTCTCATTATTGCATTAAAATTTTACATGTAGTCCCATGAAAATGTTGTAAAATCACAATATTATTATAATAACTTTTCTTAAGACTAATGTAACAGGTTATTTAACTCTTTATTTGCTGAATTATTAAACAGATTTTAATTACATAAGAGTAGTTTTTAAAGATATATCCAATAAAATTATGCATATCACTTTATCACAGTAATTAGTGAGGATCTAATGAAGAGACACTTTAGTGTACCATTGGTACATAGAGGTCAAAATATATTAATGACTTAAAAAGTAGGCTGTGGTTAAAGCTACGGCAGCCGTAACTTTAATGGGCTTACGGCAGTCATATTACGCATGCGCTGAAGGAATGCCGGAGTTTTGTGCCGGATGATTCAGAGAACGAATCATCTTTTGAATGAATCTGTTTTACGGCAGTCGATTTTACGCCCACGGAAGGAAAGGAAATGATGTTATGTTGACGGTGCAATGCTACTTTCGGCTACGGTAAATCAGGTTGCTGTGGTCACAAATTTACGTATATTATATAAATACTTTTGCAATAGATCAAGTATTTGGATCTTTTTTTTCCAGTTTCGAAAGAGCTGTTAATCTAATAAATCTCTTAAACGATAAAAACTTTAAAGCGAATATCTTGTTAAACATACAAGTCAGTGTTTTATATTTGTGTAAACAATTAATCTATAAATAGATAACAATAAAACGACATATCTGAATTTAGTTATTAAATACTAAAACAATTAAACACATAAGTTAACTTTCAAAACTAATGTTTATATTATCGTATACTATATGAGATAAATGCTTGTTGAACTAATTTATTTGACAAAATGCATTAAACACTATGTTCAACATTTAGAAAAGAGGGATGAACTCTTAGGGCAACTTTAATGCTTGTTATAATTATTTTCAAAGTTTGATTCTTTAAGAGCTGATTCTAGAATAAAAGAGTAATTGAGTAAAACTTAATAAAAAGGGCATAATTTTTTTTAAGGCAATATTTGCCTTCTTTTTTTTTTTTTTTTTTTTTTTTTTCTTTTATTACACTTGCCGAATTTTTCCATATTTTTTTTATCCTCCATGTTTGAGACAAAAGTAAACTGTTTAATATATTTTTTATTTATATTCACTTGTTCATGCACTGCAACTAAACTATCTCCCAGAAAGATACAATGTAAAGAAAAATATTTTAAAGCCTCTATACACTTAAAATTTCAGGAAGAGCCACCAGCTGTTCAGATGCTTTAAAATGCCTGCTGGTACTGCACCCTGCTAAATTATCCTAGAGTCAGAACTATTTTTTCAAGGACATTGGAAATATATATATATATATATATATGTTAATGTAAACTAGTCAAGAAAATACTAATAATAAAAAAATGCTGAATTAAATATTGAAAAATAAAGGCACTTTTTTCTTTAAAGAATGCCAATCAACAGTTTGGCATGTTTCTTTCATGTCTTCCTGCAATATATTGCCAATTTATGTTCAATACATTTAGCTAAATTAGAGACAATGCTTAAAAATATATATACAGTAGACTCCCAGAAATCCTCACTCAGAAGAAATGTAAACAATGAAATTAATATAAAAGTTTATCAAGACAGAATGTAATTTAACCCTCACTGTCCTTAGATGAAGACGTTACTGGAAAAAAATTGCTTTAAGGTGCCACTTGGTGTGTTTTGCAAAAATCGCCAGCATGGATCCTTTTTGTATCGTCTAGAAGTTGCAACGTTTCATTTATTGCACAACAGAACCAGTTTTTTAGCAAATAAAACTGCTCTAAATTTATACAAAAAAAAAAAAAAAAATGTTTAAAAGCACAAAATCATTATAAAATGCAGTTTTGAAAATATTATACATCCAAATACATGAACCAAAACATTTTTTTTTTTTTTGTAGGCTGTTTGCTTCTGCAAAAGATAAAAAAAAATTTACAGTTATTATGTATGAATTACAAAAGGCATAAATTTTGGTAGCACTTTAATATAAAGATCTTTAATTTATCTGAATTTTTTACTATCAAACTTTGTGTAATCATCCACATTCAAAGCACAACTGTTGAAAATATTCATAACAAATGCATGAATACATAAAAATTTATAAAATATCTCTACTCGTCAAAATTTGGCAGCTTAATAAAATTTAAAAGTGCAACTAAAATCCTCTTATAGCACACCAGCTGAGAACCACTGTTTTAAACCAACTCCTTTAATGAAGTGTGTTGATTTGTTGTTAAGCGTGTTGATTTTGTATAGAGTTGTTGCTTTATGACGGAATTTGACGCAGTCACTTTTTTAAATATAATTATATAGCAATCTTTGTATTATTCAATCGAAGAAAAATTATTTATTTTTAAACTTTTTCTTTCTTTTAGTCGCAACAGCTGTTATATTGAGAGAATTGAGGTGCTAAAACACTATATAGTATATATATATATATTTTTTCTTTTACAAATGTAATTACTTTTAAGCATTCAATTTTCAATTTGTTTTGTACAGCAGCGGCACATTTTGATTGATTGGCATTAAAGTTAATATGCACTAATTTATGTCAAGGTGAATTTATATGCAATTCTGCACATTAGTTCCTGAGATCTATCCCTGAAATTACAGAAATTGCTGCATATACGCATCACCTGTTGAGCGATTGGCACCAAAAGTTGATAGGCATAGGTATTAATTCATGTCAGGATGCAAATTCATATAAATTTAAATATTTTATGCAGTACTTCCTGATATAGAGTTGGAATAAAATTTTGTCATATACATCCAGATAAAGACATTTTCTAAAAATGGTCAGATCTTGTTCTGTACCGAAGTCTGATCTTGTTCTGTAAGTCGAAAATTTTAACAAATCCAATGATTTCTTTTATTGAATAGAAAATAAAATGAAAACTTAAATATGTGATTCATTTATTCATTACTTTCTTCTATATTCAATAGCAGAAAACAATGGATTAGTAAACATTTTTTACTTCTGGTTTTTAATGGGTTTACACATTTTCAGAACCTCAGAACTTGACTTGACCATTTTTAGAAAATGTCTCTTGGTGTGTGTGTGAGAGAGAAAGAGAAAAAATTTGGCAAATGCATCTCAGGAACTACTGCCCAGAATTGCATATAAATTTATATGTCGATGCACCTTGACATAAATTAGTATCTATCAGCTTTTGGTGGAAATTGCTTAAAGGGTGCCGCTGCTATTCATTGATTTCTGCAATTTCAGGGAAGGCTACATATCAGGAACTACTGAATAGAATTGCATATAAATTTATAAGGAAATGCCCACTTTGACACAAGTGAGCATACGTCAACTTTTGGTGCCAATCACTCAACCAGGTGGTGCTTCTGTATAGCAATTTCCTTAATTTAAGGCTAAGCTATAGCTCATGTTCTATCTTATACTATTAAGTGAGCAATATTTGTACATATATATATGTATATTTCACTGTTCTCGAAAACGGTAGCTCGGACAGTCACATGATTTAACACAAAGGTGTCCTCCGAAGGGTCATTGTGCACATCAAAGTCAGATTTTCAAATTTTCGATTAGTTTTCTTTTAATTAATAAAAATATGAAAATAAAACTTCCCATTTCTATAATGAAGCAGAATGGAGAAACTTAGGATACATTTGATTGGTTTATTTGATTTTCATTGATTTGAGTGTATTTCACATTGAACTACAGCTACGTTAGGAGGAATTACAAGATTTGACTGGTTTATTTGATTTTCATTGATTTGAGTGTATTTTACATTGAACTAGAGCTACCTTATGAGGAATTACGAGAGATTTGATTGGTTTATTTGATTTTCATTGATTTGAGTGTATTTTTCGTTGAACTAGATCTAAGTTTTGAGGAAGTACGAGAGATCTGATTGGTTTATTTGATTTTCATTGATTTGAGTGTATTTTATATTGAACTAGAGCTACGTTATGAGGAATTACAAGAGACTTGATTGGTTATTTTCATTGATTTGAGGAAGGGGTGTCCAGTGATGTTTTTTGGTTTTATCATGCATGACAGTGATTGCTGTGAAAACGAGTTTCGTGTGTTTTCAGATTCATGCACAGCGAGGTAGGGGTATCCAGTGATGTTTTTTGGTTTTAACATACATGATAGTGATTGCTGCAGAACCGAGTTTCGTATGTTCTGAGATTCATGCACAGCGATGTAGGGCTTTCCAGTGATTTTTTTTTATTTCATATGCGTGAAGCGTACATACGTGCGTTATAGTGATTGCTACGAAAACGACATGTGCATTCTCTGATTCGACCATTCATCGAATAGTGACTTTTACTGTACGAGTAACAGTTTCAACTGTTTCCAGAATATTCGAAGAATTAACATTTCTATTTGACTGTTTTCGACAATGTTCGTTTTAATAATACTTTTGTTGCACAGATTCGAGAAGTTCAAAAAATGTTTGATATTGTCAAGGAGATCTCATACTAAAACTGTGAAGAAAATAGTCGCCAATCGAAATATATTTATTTAAACGTTTCAATTATTCAATTAAAAAGAAATCCTTTTAATATACTGCCCAGCAAAGCCTGCTAGTTGCATATAATCAAACAAAACTTCATACATGAAAAGGCCATTATGAGACATTATGCTGATTAAATTGGATGCAAATTTACCAATAGGTGGCACTTCTATATTTCAACTTTCCCCATGAACTGAAAAGATATCATGTTCACAGAAAAAAATCACTTTCTTTGAACATTTAGTATAATACCTTTCTGAAATGAAAATCATCTGCATTCATAATTGGTTCTTTTATGCCAATGCTTCTGTTTAATTTTAAATTTAACCTCCGATGGGGACGGTTGGTTAGGTGGCATTATCATGCGCATTTCAAATTTCAGCAGACATATTTTCCATATCCTCAAAAAGATAAAAAGTAGTGTCATTAATAGGTTGAATTTAAATAAGCTTACGTACTGTGCATGGGCCTGCACTGCCGAAGGTAATAGGACCTGAAGTGAGATTTTTTTCTTCAATCAGAAATACTTTTTATTATTTTTTCTGACTTATAAAAAAAAATATAAGTGATTTGGAGATTTTTATTCATCAACCTCGAAAAGTCCTTTCATATAAACTGGACGGGATTGTTGACTGTTATACCAACTATGTGAAAAATACCAGAGCCGGAAATCGAACCTGGGCCCTCTGCTTAATATTCGTTGGCAACGCCTTGCCAACGAATATTATTAGGCTGAGGGCCCGAGTTTGATTCCCGACTCTGGTATTTTTCACATAGCTGGTACGCCTTGACAATGAATATTATTAAGCGGAGCGCCCCAGTTTGATTCCTGCCTATGGTATTTTTCACATAGTTGGTATAAAATTCAACCATCCACTCCAGCTTATTTGAAATCAATTTTCAAGGTTGATGATTGAAATTTTCAAATTAAAATTTCATGGTCTATTGGAGTTATGCCACGATTAATATTTTCACTTGACATAGCTGCTTTTGCTAATTTGGTGACCTTGCCAACATGTATTATGTGAGAAATGCCGAGCTGGTTATCAGCCAGGATAGCTCAGTGGTACAGCATCTGTATGTTAAGCGGAGAGCCCGAGTTTGATTCCCGGCTCTGGTATTTTTCATATATCAGTTGGTATAAAAATCAATCATTCACTCCAGTTTATCTATATATATAAAAGAGTAAACTCACTGATCACTGACTAAACACTGCCGTGGCGATCCTATGGGAGATAGAGTCACAATGTTTGGTGAGCAGGTTGGTTTTAGAACCCTGACGCTCATTAAGACAGGATTTTGCAAAATACCTCCCCGTCCCTCTGGGGAGGGTGGCAGAAAGCAAAAACCACCTTTATAAGCATAACTCAGCTTCAAAATACTTCACGGTGAAGAAATTGCAGATGGGGAGAGTAGACATGAATAAAAAAAAAAAATCATTTTCTGCAGTTTTGGAATTTTGGATTTTTAAAGGGGGGGAGGGGGTAAAAATGAGATTTTCGGAAGTACAGAAGGCAAAAACACCTTTATAGGCATAACTAGGCTATAAATTACTTCACTATGAAGGAAATTGCAGATGGAGAGACTAAACTTGAATACAAAAAAAATCATTTTCTGCAATTTTGGATTTTTAAGGGGGGAAGAGGGGGTAAAAAGGATTTTCGGAGGCAAATTTAACAAATTAAGGATTTTTGCATAAAATTCTAGCAGTGATAGCTCAAAGATATAAAAAAAACGCCAAGCGTTTTCTTGAAGGTATTTGTAAAATAACTCAATTTTGATTTTTTCTGATTTTGGGAAGGTGTTACGAGGGGTATATATGACCCCCCCCCCTTTTAGCGCTAAATTCATCCGTGGAAATCTATAGGTGCTGAGGTCCCAAATTTTAGTGTGATTATTTACGTGTGTCAAACATCCATTGTAACGGAATTTTGTGAAATTCCCCCCTTTACCTCCCTGTGGTGGGGAATAAAAGAGTAAAACCACTGATTCACTGATTAAACACAGCCGTAGCGATTCTATGGGAGATAAGGCTCGCAAATTTTGGTGAGCACGTTGGTTTTAGGACCCTGACACCTATTAAGACAAGCTTTTGCGAAATATCCCCCTGGGGGCAGAAGGAAAACTCCCTTATAGCCATAATTCGGCTCCAAATTGCTTCACGGTGAAGAAATTGCAGAGAGAGAGACTAGACTCGAGTGCAAAAAAAACATTTACTGCAGTTTTGGATTTTTAAGGGGGGTGGGGGAGTAAAAACGATTTTCAAAGGCAAATTTAGCAAAATAGGGATTTTCGAGTGAAACTCTACCAATAATAGCAGAAAGATATAGAAAATCGTCAAGAGTCTTCTTGAGAATATTTCCAAAAGCTGATTTTTGTTTTTTTGCGATTTTCGATTTTGGGGGGGGGGGGAGTTACAATGGGGCAAATTTGTGTCCCCCTTTTAGTGCTAAATTCATCCGGAAAAATCTATGAGTTGAGGTCACAAATTTTAGTGTGTGGCTTACTTACGTGTCTCCAACACCCATTGTAATGGGATTTTGTGAAAGTCCCCCCTTTCTACCTTGGGGGTGGGGGGCAATAAACTTGTTTCCAAGTATAACTTCGCTTCAAATTATCTCAGCAAGATTAATTTGTATATTTGGTTGTTTATGCCTTCCCAACACATACAGTAAAGGGATTTCATGAAAATTCGTCCTCCACCCCCCCTTTTAAAGGTGGGGTGGGGGGTAAAAATACACTTATAGGAGTAACTGTGGTCCAAATTATCTCAGGATAGTAATTTTTTGATATGTCAATTGGCTATGCGTACTCAAGACACATACTGCAAAGAGATTTTGTAAAATTCCGTCCTCTCCCCTTGGGGGTGGTGCAAAAAGCATGTTTCTAAGCATAACTTTGCTTCAAATTATCTCAGTAAGATTAATTTTTACATGTGGGTTGTTTACGCATTCCAAATACGCATTATAAAGGGGTCTTACGAAAATTTCCCCCCCCCCCTTTTCAAAGGTGGGGAGTGGGGTAAAAAACGCTTTTAAGAGTATCTCTACTCAAAATTATCTCAGAACAGCGATTTTTTGATATGTCGATTGGTTATGGGTACTCAAAACACACACTACAGTAGATTTTGCAAAAATCCACCTTATCCCCCTTGGGGGGTGGGGATGGGCAAAATCATGTTTTCATGCACAACTCTGCTCCAAACTATCTTAGGTGTTCTTTTTCATCCGCACGGTAGCTTGCATGCTATCTTTCGCATTGTTACTTAACATTATATTGTTTATTATTCAATCGCAATGTTTTATCACAATTTATGTTTTCCAACGCATAAATCTGTGTATTGTATGTTTAATATAGTTTTGGTTTGTGAATGAAAGAACGAGTATTTATTGTTATCTTCACATCACGTTACATAACATTAGGTGACTTTTAATGTGCGGGCTCGTTATACGTTCCCAACACACACTATAAGGGGATTTTATGAAATTTCTCTTTTCTCCCCTTTAAGGGCGGGGAGTGGGGGGGCAAAAACACATTTTAAAGAGCAACTCTGCTGCAAATTATCTCAGGAAAGCGATTTTTTGATAGGTCGATTGGTTATGTGCTCATTACACACAAACTACAAAGGGATTATTTGAAATTTCGTGCTATCACCCCCTTGAGGGTTGGGGGGAATAAAAACATGTTTCCACATGTAACTCTGTTCCAAACTATCTGAGAATAGAAATTTTTGATGTGTGGACTGTTTATGTGTATACAACACACGCTACAAAGTGATTTTGTGAAACTTTACCCTATCTCCCCTTCTCTGCTTCAAATATTCTTAGAATCACGATTTTTTAATACGTGAGTTAGGTATGTATATGCAACATGCACTATAATGGGATTTTGTGAAGTGTGGCGAGTGGCAAAACCACTATTGAAGGTATCGAGAACTTTAACTTAGATTTTGACTGATTTTATTATTATTAATGATATGGCATTTTGAGACTTCATTTCAATATAATGATCAGCGAAGCGGGCAAAGTCTGCTAATCTGAAATGTGACTCTTTAATTTTAGTAACTCATTTAATAACAGTGACCCGCTAGCAGGCGAAGCTAGCTAGTCTCTTTAATAATTCATGATAAAATCAATACTATGATACTATATAGTACAGATATTCTTTTATGTTATTTTCTAGAAAAAAGCAGTATTTATTTTAAAATTTAGTAAATCAACCTTTCAATTTGAATATGTGTCGGAAAAAAACAGAAATGATGCTGAAAAGGTTAATAAGATCCTGTTCCACTTTAAAATAAACTTTAAGGCATAGAATAGTGTCTAGAAATCTCATACACTGCCCTATTTTTTTAAATATTGGGGGGATAGACACTCCCCCCTCAAGCTATATTCCTGTTTCCCACTTATGAAGGTCATGGGGAGAAAAAAAAAAGATGGTGAAAAGTTATTTAATCTTTTTAAGTTACCACTTTATTTTGTTTAATCATCATATACTGAGTGGATATTTCATGTATAGTAAGTATACTACGATTTATTTTAAGAGCACAGATACGATACCTATACTCACCCACACCTAAATTTCTATTTTTTCTATATAAAGAATTTTTTTTTTTTTAATTACCCATTACTTAATGTATTTTTTAAAATTCCAATTTCACATTCAGAAAACTTAACATTAAATTAGTTCTTGTATCCTGAAAATTTTATTTCTAAAATAATTATTTTTAAATCAATAACTGCCAAAAATTGAACTAAGTGCGTTTTTAGCTCAATAAATAAAACAGTAACAATTTAAAAAATACATTAAGTTAAGAGTAATTTAATAAAGAAACTTTCCTATTAAAAAAAAAAAAAAAAAAAAAAAAAAACAGTGTTTAGATGTTGGCAAGGGTAATTATTGCATCTAATTGAAGGTCAAGATTACAGTACCGGCCAAAAAAAATGTTTACACTTGAGCGGCAAAAAAAAAAACCTTACATGTCAGTTGCCGTTTCCGCCATAAAAATGTGTTGAACTCCAGTGATAACATGTGGCATTAGTCGATCACAGATGACCTCTCCTTATCCTGTCAACACTCAGTTCACCTCATGGACTTTTAGATTAAGGCTATATGCTCTTCGCTCCCACCAGCCAGTATTTTGTTTGTTAGAAATTTGATAACTTACATACATCGGTATTCCTATACCACACAATGGGTCGGATTAAGCTTAAAATGGAAGTGAAATCTCATGCCTTGACTCTGCCAGAGAAGGGAATCTCTGTGATTGATGTAGCCAGAGATCTGTGACTAAACAGCTGAAGTTAATAAAATGTAAAGATGAGATAACAACTTCCAATAATTCAGTTATATAAGGTTTTTTCTATTTTAATAAATTTAAATTGGTTGAATGTATTTTTTACCAAGAAAGCAAAACTTCTACAATAAGTGCTTTATTTTTAAATAATTACTTTACTTTATTTTAAATAAACTTTGAAATTTTTTTCTCTCTTTTTCTCCATGCATAAACACACAATAAGAAATGAAAAAAATAATTCTTTTGAAATTTAAGTGTTCAGACAAAAATAACTTTAATTCTATTAATCGTATTTAGTAATCATCAGGATCTAATTTCTTTATTTCTTACTGTGTGTGTATTTCTCGGAAAACCATCTCTCTAACAAATTTTAAAAATTAGGTCGAGGCAGAATTGTTTGGGAGGATTTTTTTTTTTTAATAATACATATATATATATATATATATATATATATATATATATTTTTTTTTTTTTAAGTGAAAAGAAAATAAATATTTACTTTATCTCTGCAAATAACTGTAAGTCATACACTCGTGAAAATGTGTATATTCTTACCACGCTTACTTAAAGTGCCAGCTGTCAACTAATATGCCCCAAAAATTTAAATATGTCAGTTTATGTTAAGGTGTGACTAAATATAAACTTTCATGAAAATTAGCACATTAAATCTTGATATAGAGCTCCCACAAAATTTTGGTAACACACACATAGAAATAAAGATATTTTTTAAAAGTGGTCATGTGGTATTAAGAACTTCTCAAAATGTGTAAATCCATCAAAAACCTCAATTCAGAAATGTTTCTGAGTCCAGTACTTCCTTTTTATGAATATAGAAAAAAGTGAAAGTAAATTATTCTCTGCAGAAATCTTAGTACATTGCTGAAACTGCTGATAATGTTCTGTGAAAAACTTGTCTATCCAGGGTTCCCACTCAATTTCAAAAATAAAATTCCCTGACTCTTCCAGGTCCATTTTTAGAAAATTCCAGTCACAAAATTTCGTCCGAGACATAAAAAATAGCTTGCAGTATGAAACAGAACATAGCTCGCGACATAAAAGACAACATAGTAACGTAACTTGCGATATAAATTGAATGCTTGCATCATTATTTTTCCACGTTTTTGAGCAATATTTACAATTTTCCCCGACTTTTTTTCATAATTTCAAATTCCCTGACTTTTCCAGGTTTTCCCTGACCCGTGGGAACCCTGTCTATCATATCTCTTTTTACAGTATCCATTATGAAAGAAGTTTTTTTTTTTTTTTTTTAACAATAACTGAAAAATAATTGATCAAAAAGAATCTTAAACCACGAATTTATTAAACGAAAATTCCTAAATTACAAAAATTAAGGCATTTTAATGACTACCATATACATTCTATCTAGAAAATTTAACTATGTAGATTTAACATTTTGTAAACTGAATTAATTTTATTTAAATTATTATTATTACTTTTTTTTTTTTTTTAATCAAAGTAATGGTAATAATAACAATAATTGACTGTTTCTTTCTTTTTTTTAAATAAATATTTGCTTAAATTTTAAACTATATTTTAATTAAACCATATTCACATTTTATCAACACTATTCTAGTACTTGTTTCAGTTTAATATTTTCCACTTCAAAATAAAAATTTTAACAAACAGTTAAAGATAAACAGCTTCCGTGAAATATTTGAATAATATTATTCACAAATTTCTGCATATTCAAAACTTAACATTTTCGAAAAACAAAATCAATGATTTAGATATTTATTTCTTATTTTCAAAATTGTAAATAAATATTCTTAATTTTATTGATTATAGAAACCTGTTTTAAACATTATTTTGTATTTAGTCAGATACCAAGTAGTAACTCTTTATGTATTAGTTAAAACATACTCTTGTATATAATTACATAATACACACAAATATGCACATTTATCAAGCTTTTAGCTTTCTCTAAATATCAACACATCAAATCATTGGTGAAGAATCTCGCCAAATACCATATTAAATATCGCCAAAACTTTCTACTTCCATTTAATAATAAAATCATTAATTTTTGTGTTAAAAATAGCACAAAAATTGGAAAAAAGAAAATATTTAATAAATGAGATGAATACAAATTAGTTATAACAATAATCATGGAGTATTTTTAAAATTTTTATCAATTTAAAAGACATGAAGCATGCTAGAAAAAAGAATCTGTCTATCACGTCAATTAATAAACTAAATAAAACAAATTAATAGTCAACATTATTCTGTCAAATATGCTTTCAGATATTGCAGTCAATCATTCTTAACGTATTTATGAAGAAATAAAATTCAATTTTATTTTAATATCTGGAGATAACGATGGTTTTTTCGACTCATTCAAAGACCTCAATGTTAAACCTATGGAGCTTCTTCTAAAATAGCCTTGGGCAGCTGATAGTCTGTCTTGACTAATGAACTTCTATCACAGAATTGAAGTTACTCTCCTTTATCTAGGCACCCTAAGACCTACCTTTATTTATATATTACTTTAGGGATGCAGAATATGTCCGAATGCCCAAATGAGGGGGAAATTTCGAGTGACTGGAGAAATTTACATTTTCTACTAAAAGAATATTGAAAGTCGAAAATAACAAATTGTTACTTTGTAATGCTTGTAATATAAACTAACAATTATATTTTTATATTACAGTGTATTCTTATTCTTTTAAATGCTTATTATATAGAATATATGGCTTTGTATTACAAAACACATTTTCATGTCATTGAAGGAAATTTAGATTATATTTTGGGAGAAATTTCCGAGGTCTGAACATTTTCTGTATCTGTGTATTACTCAGTAACTGTTTCTTAATCAAACGTTTAAAATTAATAAAAACCATCAACGTCAACAAACACATTCTTTACAAATAGGCCATTTCAACAAGTTGTCAAAAACTGCCTATGAGGACTGTATTATTCAGTTTATTTTTTTTTTTTATTAACATTTTTTTAGTTCAAGCAATTAGAAATGCTCCTAAACATTAAAATAATGCAAAAATAGCAGATGAAGGGAAGGGGGGGATGTTAGGCAAGAGCATTTATCATTTTTTCTTTTCTTTTGTAATTAAGATTCTACGTTTATATTTGTAGAAAATAATAAATAGCAGTACTACAAACAGACAGCATATATATCATATTAAATTAGGCCTAGCCAGACTCATGCATCTTTTTTGAGCAGTTTCTTAATCTTATAATTAGTATTAGACAAACTGCAATTAAAAACAACAAAAAACTGTAATTAAAAACAAAAAATAACAGTAATAATAAAATAAACAATACTGTTTGATGAAATAAGAAAATTTATTTTATCATTGTAAAAAGATCAGCCTAATAACTGAATAAAACATGTGGTTTAAAATGAAATAAATTTACACAGAAATATTCTTTCTTACCCAATGCTTTTTATTGCAGTATTTGAAACTTAATATTTCCTATTAATTATTAAAATTAAACTATATTAAATTATGTACATACATTCAAAACAGTAATGCACTAAAATAAATACCAACATAAAATGCATTTCATTTGTTTATCAACTAAGTTTAGAGTTGCCATAGAAGCAATAGTAAACTTATAAAACTGTTTAACCTAGCATAAGCATAGTACACTTAAACAAAATACTAAATTATATATATTATTGATAGCATAAGGTTGCTTACTATTTCAGGTTCCTTTTTTTAATACATTATTAAACAAAACAAGAGTTACATATTAAGATAGTAATTATTAAATTTATAATAATCAGTAATTTAAATTGATAACTTACAGAGAGATAAATATTTCATTGAAATCAGTAGTGTGCAATAATCTGCAATGAAAATAAAGGTACTAGCAATAAAATAGTAGAATGAAATTTCTAGCGTTCTTGTCAAAATATCAGTGTAGCACATTTTTAAAATGGGAAAAACTAACAAGATAAAGGATTAGTATCTTAAGTAATTATATTTATGCATGTGTTTTTATCTGTAAATACAAATTTTAAAATGGCACCTTAATACAACTTAATGATAACTAAGAAAACAATGTTAGTTGCCATTTGGCACCCAACTGATGAGAGCTTTGACTAGTCTTTTTATAATGGTACCACCACTCTCCTCGTATTTTAGTTGGCGATGCCAGCACTCCAATGTCATATTTATGTTTATGTCTAGTCCAGTTCTATAGCAATGGTAAGCCCATTTTTGAGGTCGTTTTAATGTTTTAAGTAAATGTTCTGAAAATAGTCAATGATTTTTTTCCAATAAACACTAAAGCTGCTAATAAAGTCATTCATTTGCTTGTAAAAAGTTACATATTTGCTTGTAAAAGTTACAATTTCTGAAAAAATTGTATCTATCTGTTCTTCGATAGCTTCTTTAGTGGCACTTTCTTTCACCTTTGAATTTACATTTAAGTTCCAGTTTTTCACCACATGGCATGCAGTGTTCAAAATTAGCTGTCATAAGTCATCAAATGCAACTAAATTATTGCATTTGATGAATGTAAAATTATTTCTGGTCGTCTAATTTGATGCCTAGGAGGTGTGTGACGCATGGTAAATGGTCACAGGAAATAACCAATGGCGGATAAAACTGACCTGGGAGATTTCTCTCTAAAAACTCTTGCACCTGTTATTTGACAGTTTGGTAAAAAAAATTTATTGAATATAGGGATAGTTTCTTAAAATTTTAAGGTACTGCAAGTGTGAAATGGTGAACAAAGTATATTTTCGTATTTCTTTAACCCTTGCTTTCACAAGATCAAGGCATTACTGCAGAAAAATTGCTTTCAGGTGCCACTTGGCACGTTTGGCGAAAATCACCAGCACCGCACCTTCATGTATGGTTTAGAAGTTGCAACATTCTACTGGTTACATTTGCTATCTCTGGTGAACTAATGCACTTTTTGAATGAGGCAGGCTTAACTAAATTTCAACTTCAAAATGACCGTATCTTGGGAAAGCTTTATCAAAAATGTCTTACTCCTAATGTCTAATAAAATATTTTGATTTATAGAAAATAGTTCGTATTTCAAAATCCAGATGAATCATGCATACATATAACCTATGTAACCAATACATTATATCTCTGTGCACATACTGATATAACGTATGAGAAAAATAAATATATATAAATTAAACTGTATTTAAAAAATTTTGATGCATAGGTTAGAAAATATTGTTTTACTCGGAATCAGTCTTGGTTAGTGATATTAAAAAGAATTTCAGAAATTGCAACTGGAAATTTTAATTTGACGCCTAAAATATTTACAGCAGACATCATATGACACCTTCTCTTCCCAATTTTTATCACTGATATGGCATGAGCGTATATTTACAGTTATCTTGAAACACAACTTACCACGCATTATAATATGCATCAGTTGTTGTCAGAAATGAGAATGGTAGTTTTCATATAAGGAATAAGTTTTGTAATTGCAAAGAAAAATGGTATAAACATTTCAATGGCAGCCCTTGTAGAAAAAAAGTGTCAATTGGCAATCCTTCATGATTTTCATCGTTTACCATTACCTTAGTTAGCTGAAACCTATATTGATTAAGCCAATGAGTCGAATCTATCATTGTACATATATGTTGTATAATTCCAATAGTTCTTGTTGAACTTCCTTCATAATTCCTAAAAGGAATTCATTTTAATTAGTATTTGGAAAGTCTTGCAATAATTCTCCAACAGGTTTATAAATGAGGATTGGATCATACTTATTCTCATTTTGCATTTTTTTTTTCACTAATAAATTGACTAAAGCAGTATCATCTTTATATAAAATTGACTTATCAAGATGGAAAGCACTTTTAATATTATGAAGGTCTTTCCACATTGTATAACTATCTCTTGGTAGGTGAGTGCTTCTCTTTATCCCCTGTAATATTTTTGACATGGGTATACCAGCACTTAACGATGAGGCAAGATTTAATCTTTCCAACTTCTTTTTCATATACTACATGGACAGACTGGTAATTGACTTTTATTTCAGTAGCTTCGTTATGTTTCTGATGATACACTCATAAATGCTGGGCAAGTGTGTCCTATCTTTATACATCCCAATTTTTTCAAATGTCTATGTCTATTTTCTATAGGACTATATATTCCACTTCAAAGACAATCATAGTACATACATTTTATGTCACTTTTCTTTGACGAATTTCAGAAAATAAAAAAAGCTTGATAACTTATTCTCAATGCTATTTCTTTTTTTTTTTTCCAAGCTAGAAAGCCAGATTTACAGTTCCGACATTTTCAGAATGAATATTCCTTAAATGAGAAGAGAAATGTTTTTCCTCAAACTGAAATTACGCGACATTTTTTGCAAATAATTGGATCACGCAAAAATTAGCGACATTATAATATAAATAATAACAAGATAATGAAACTAAATACGAGAAAACAATAAAACACGTGTACTTGTTCATTATTTATCTCCAAGGCTTCCGTATGCCGTAGAGAGAATCGTTCAAAAAATGATTCGTTCTCTGAAAGTCAGACCTATCCTCTTGCGCATGCGTTAAAAGACTGCCGTAAGCCCATTAAAGTTACGGCTGCCGTAGCTCTAACCACTTCGTAAAAAGTAATGAAAAGTATTTACTTCTCATTTTTTTACATTTTTTTCTAAGATAAATGGAGAATTTTTGAGGTGAAATATAAACTAATTATAACACACATGCACATCGTGCAAAATCGTGACTACACCCATATAAAAACTTTCTAGGACAAAAATGGCTACATGTAGCGTTTAATGCTGTGTAGTAAGACTAAAGGGAAATATATACGTTCTGTTTTCATATTTAGTTTTCACATTTCATCCATAAACGCAATTTTATAAGCTTGTTAATCTAAAAGTATTTTAAAGTACGATCACTCGATAAAGGTTTATACATTCTATAAAACAATTAAATAAATATATTGCCAATCTCGTTCAAAGCTTTAAAATGTGATTTTTAAATATATTTACTCTCATTAATTTTGTTTTTCTTTACGAATTTCTTTAATTGAAATAATTTAAAAATAAATAAATAAATATTTTGAAAAGAAAACATACTGTTAATAAAGTATTTCAAAATTTGGCATTTCAGCTGCACTAAATTAATTCTATTTATTTTCTCCGGAAATATATGATATATTTTTATTATAATTAAAAATAAAAAATTCTTCCTGGACATCATTTATGATCCAAAAACATTTACTATAAGAATTAATTTTCCCTTGCTGGTTTTATAAATATTCGTACAGTATCAAAAAATTTAAATTATCAATAAAATATAACTAACATTATGAACAAGATTTTTTTTTTCATATTAACAGATTCTTATGTGTATAATGTTATGAATTATATCTTTATTGATCTCAGAAAGCTGTATATTGAATTACCCTCCAGTATGAAAATGAATGGTTATTGGCTCGCAATATGATTGAGTTTCTTCGCTTAATTAGTTAGGTGGATATCTAGATTGTTTTAACCCACATACGACTTCTTCTTCAATGGCGGCCTTACAAAAGTTAAAAAAATTCTTAGAGAATTGTATAACTTTAAATAGTAAGTATATATGTATACATGTATGTATGTATGTATGCATATATACACTTGAAAAAAAAAAATGTTAAATATGGAAAATTTTGTAACTTTCCTACATATATATATATATATTAACTATAGAAATTCTCATTAAAATTAAATTTCAATCTATTAAAAGACTTATTATCACTGAAAAGACATAAAATATGTAATTATTCACGGAAATTTTTTGTGTGACGATAAATTGAGTTGCCCATAATTTATAGTCTTAAATTTTGAACTTCAATTAAATTTGGTAAACTCAATGATTGTATCGTATAGTCTAGTACAAAAGGCCGCAATGTTTTCTAATCAGGTTCTAAACAGTAAGATGTTAAAAGGAGGTCGAAACCTCGTTGGAAAAAATGCTTTAGACTCTGATACGCAACAATCTTTATAAATATAAATAAATGTAGCTTAAGGCCATGATGACTTATGGCAGTTTCTGTTAAAAACCAAAACATTAAATATTTAAGTTGATTAAAATTATCAGCAATCCAAAAGTTACAACAGAAACCACCATAAGACTTGTATTCATTTTGTTAAACACTTAAAATGTAACATTTGATTAATTAATCTAAACTAATATTTATAAAATAATAAGTAAATAAAAAAAAATAACATTTTGATGAGCCACTTCCACCCCCCACAATAAACAAACCAAAAAGAAATTAAATTAGCAAAAACAATGTTTCCTGCTGGAAGGTACAGAATTTTAATAGCCAGAATTTCAATTTTATCACATAGCTTTTAAAACTTTATATTACATTATTCCATTTTAAAACAAATCTAGACTAATCTGTCTTAACTTTACCACTTAGAAAAAAACCTTCCAGCAGCAAACTAAATGGCTCACTATACAACTTTGGTTTTAAATTCCCCAAGAAAATGAAAAACACATAATATTTTCTCATAATAAAAATAAGCACTCAGACAGTTTAGAATGAAAATTAAAGTTTAATTTAGTTATCAAGAACACAAATATAGAGAGGCCTCTTTACAATTTACAGAAAAAACCAATTGTTATCCTTTAAAACAACAAATACACTAATTATTTTTTCCTTTACACAATTTTTTTTCATACTCACAAAAAGGGCAATTTTTGCCGAACCAAATAAAATTTACATCTTCTTGTCAACATCTTTGGTAATTAATAATCAGCGTTAACACAACTACAGTTAAAAAAAAAACTTAACTACTAATTAAAGTATTGAACAAGGTCACGGAATGCAAGTTCAAAAAATAGTGAATCCTTGTACTACAAAATGTTCTTGCTGGTATTACCAAGTCCTCGCCTTGAACAGTTCAAAAGAAAATCAAATTTAAACTTGAAACAAAACTACAATACAAGCAATATTTACCATGAAACTAGACTTTTTTACGACCAATAAGAGTTTTGTTTTTTTCTCTTATTTTCATGGTTACCACTCACAGATTTAATTAAATCAAGATTTAAATTATACTAGCATGAGCTTTAAAATTACCAACAATAAAAAGAAATACTTATTTGGAAGGCATGATGGGCGTCGAAGAGGTAGTGGAGGTCACGGGATAGCTCGTAAGGCTTAGGCAAGGGGAAGCTTCTGATGGGGTCGGCAACCAATCCAGGTACTGGAAACACACTTTACTACGATTATTCTGATGGCTCCACACACACGCCTTTACTTCCAAAGTACAGGACTCAAACCTTCTGCATACCAATTCCATAACCTCCGCACAGGTCTACTGGATTCCACTTAATTATTTGGAGACAAATTTCTTTCCTCAGCTGCATTCCTTCTAGAGCTACTTCGATTCGTAGGGATAAACATTTCACATCCTCGTATCGTACTAATTCCAGTTGGAGTGAATACCTACAATCGGTAATGAGAAGGACTCTAAAGTACAGCCCTATAAGGGCAAAACGCCCTGATTTTTACGAGACTTTTTATTAAACCATGTTAATTCTGTGATACCGACGCCTCAACTGAAAAATTTCGCGCTTTCGCGAAGGACGCCAACTTACTGTTGCCAATTACGGCATGAAAATTCCGGGAGAGAAACAGCTCGGCCAATCAGAGGTCGCAACTACGCCGTCGATGTAGGAGCTGAACCCCGACCCATAATAATCGATTAAGAACTAAACACGGTCAAGTGCAATTGCGCGGGAAGAGACACTGACCTTCACGAGCGTAGGGGGTGCCCTGAAGGTCAAAACGGACCTAAAAGCACTCACACACACTAGAGGTCAAATTAAATAATAGCTGAGGACAAATTCCTTGCCGGAAAAAGGGTTTGCTATGAAAAGAAATACGATTTTGAAAATGTAGAAGAATTTAGGAGGAGAAAAGTACTGACACACATTAATAATGACAATATTCTCCTTTTAAAAAAAATAAGAAATTACAAATTAGCTATTTTAATTAGTAAAAACAATAGAAAAACACAACTGTTAAAATTTCATTTTAACAAATACCCTCCCCCAACGGAAAAAAAAAATTACCCAATATATATATATATTTTTTTTTTTTAAGAACCGGAAGCCAGAACGAGCAGCAAAAAGCCCCTAAACAATCCCCGAACCAGCAGGAACTGCTAGCTAAAAACTACCAATCTAGATGCTCGCAAGAGTCTGGCCACAACTCTGCGATCAACCTTCCGTCCAAAAAAAAAAAACCTAACTATAAACTAAATTACAGAATCTGCCAAAAGGAAAAAAAATTAACCCCACAATTTAACTTAAACAACTACGTAATACCTAAAAAAAAAAAACAAAGCAAGCTACCTCAGCAAGCAAACTACCTCACTACACTAGTTAGAGAAAATACACACACCAACAATTTTGAAAAAACGAAGTTTACACTAATCTCAATAAACATCCCCAAGGAAAATACTCCATGAACAAGGGGTGTGGTCCACAATCAAGTAAAATACAGAGCCAATTCTGAAACTACTTACCAACAGACTTAGGCACCCATTCCGTCAACACCTAAACAAGAACCTGAGTCACCGTGATATCACATACCTCAGTCACACCTATGATAGGAGACACGGATAGGAGAAGAAAAAAAAACTAGCCCACAGAACCTCCATTACTACAGGATAAAGTATATAACAATTACATCACATAATAAACATACATAATATACATAAATTTTTCATTAATACCTATTTTTTTTTTATATATATATAACTCATTCTATACAAATACATAAACAATGGACAAAATAATATATCAAAAATGGGTATAAAAATTAAAAAAAACTCTCAGTCCATATTAAAATTTACAAGTCTGAAACCAAAAATAAATTTATCTCAGACTCACAACAGTGCAGATATTGCTATACAACACAGTTTTTCAAACAAGGCCCAAATATTATTATTTTTTTTTTTTTCTTCGAGAGTTCTAATTTTTCTAAACAAAAATTTTGTAAATTTGTACTTATCACTGCGAAGAACCATCAATAATCATGAAAGAGAATATACACTGTCTCAAATGCAGAATAAACAGAAATAAAAATACACTTTATACTAAAAAACAAAGGTATGTTCACACATAAAAGCATATTTTTCACACATAAACAAAAATTATATCACAATTTGTAGGCAAGCCCGAAAAACACAGATCACAGAGAGGCAGGCACAAACACATCAACATTATCCTCCTAACTTAAATTATTTACATGAAAACCCCCACCAGTTTTTGTGAAGGACAAGGTATCGGAGAGATAAAGCAAAAAAAATCTAACTGCAATTTTATTGTAAACATGACCAGCCACACCAAATTTATTTTAAAGAATTTCTAGCCTACAACATTGTGACTGAGACAAATCCCCTTACATGACATCCCGAACAAAAAAAAAATTCCCTTAAGCCTTAAGGTACTACGCATGCGCATAAAAGAAAAATTTCTGCCACTAAAATGATACCACAGTACAATGCCGGCAAATATATATACATATGTACATTACTAATAAATATTTACAAAGAAAATACTGATATGAATGCTAACAATTACACGGTGCTGCAACAAAAAGAATACAAAACTAAACATATGCAGACACCAGTGCTCGTCACCCCAAAAATCTACACCAGTAGTCGTCACCCTCTTAAAAGAAGTGTTAAAATAACCGTTTTATAACCTGTATGAATTTGAATCTACCCGCATAAGATTCTCCAAAGCCTTCTGCTTCTTATGACATAAAAAGCTCGATTTCAACTTTTGGTTAAGAGTAGGGAGAAACAAAATAAGAGAAGTATACGTTAAATTACAATTGAATTGAGTCAACGTAAAGCAAATGATTAAGGGAATAGATATGCATTTCTTGATATATTTTGTTGTTCGCTGCTTTTGACATTGCTCATAAAGCATTGTATGTAATGCTTATGAAATGCAGAATACGATTTATGTGCAACTTTTTAAAATTTGACATAATATAAAGGTTTTTAAGGTATGACGACTACTGGTACATATTTAGCACGTTTTACCAGTGCTCGTCACCCCTGACGAACACTGGTTCTTTAACATTTTTAATAACTGGGTAACATTTTTGATTAAAAATACTATATTTTCGTTTAGAATTATGATGGTATAATTTTTACTTTAATTTGACTATCGGCACCAGTAGTCGTCAGGGGTATTCTTAAATGTAAACAAATGTATTTTAACCTCAAGAACATGAACTTTATTGCACTTGTAACTCTTGTATAGCTTGTTTAAATAAAGTCAGTCATGGTACCTTTAATTCACTATGACTGACTTTAAACCACCTAAAATTTTCCATATTATTTTGTTGGAAAAATTAAACAATGGCACATAAACATAGTTAGTTATAAAGCGCTTTTTCTAGTTTTCTGTTATATATTTTAGAAAAACAGACATGATTACCCCATACATCTGTCTAATGTATTTTAAATTTTTATGATGTCATTGTTTTGCGAAGATGTATTTAAGTGATGTTTTAAGTTTTTTTTAATGACCGTGATAATTTAATTTTAATTCATATATATTTCGAAAATGATAAAATAGAAAGGCTTAATTTCATAGTTAGCATGACTGTGAGTCGGTTCAAAGTTATGTTAAGGCTTTTTTGTTATGTTAGATGCAGGTGAATAAAAATTTATATAGAAAATATTAAACATTAAAAACATTTCTTAAGCAAGTTTTCTGTTTATACATTATATTAATTATGTAAGATAAACAAATAGTTAAAATGTTGATAAAAATTACCCTGTTGACTGTTGTTCTTAAATAATTAAAATTGTAAGATAATATTTGATAACAGTAATTAATATTAACATTTGATAACATTAATATCCATAATATTTGATAACATTAGCTTGATGTGTAGAATAATACTAGCAAGCTTTGCCACCTTCGCTGGACCCTATATTTAAATAAAATAGGAAAAATCCCTATAATTATAAAAAAAAAAAAAAAAAAAAAAAAAAAATTGAAATCAATCGAAACCGCAGTTAATGTTCCGCTGGCTTCTGTAATAGCTTTCCGTCCCGCAATATGATGATTGGCTTCTACAGCCTTCGGCATAGACTTAACCGCTTTTTATCCCCCCCCCCATCTCCCACGGGTAAATTTAGAATTTTAACGAAATATTATCAAATTACATATTCCGTACTTTTAACCAATACCCAAACATCAAAACTTGCCTTTCTGAGTTAATTTGGAGTAGAGCTAAGGTTAAAAACGTGTTTTTTGTCCGGCCGAGGGAAGAGGGGAAGGGTAATTTTGCAAAATCGCCTTATAATGCGTCTAAGGTACACACACACAACAAACCAACGCATAAAAAAAATCCCCCCCCCCCGAAAATAATTTGCAGCAGAGTTGAGATTGAAAACATATATATATATATATATATTTATTTATTTATTTATTTATTTTTATTTATGTTTTTTGCCACCCTCACATAGACGAAAGATCTTCGCAAAATCTCTTTATACTAGGTGTTGGATGCATATGACCAACTCACACATCAGAAATCGCCTTTGTAAGATTATTTAGAGCAGAGTTGTGCGTAGAAATACGTTTTTTCTACCCTTTCTCAAAATTTGGTCGGAAAGAATTACGCAAAATACCTTTACAGTATTTTTGGGTACGCATAACCAATCAACGCATCAAAAAATTGCTTTCCTGATATAATTTGGAGAATAATTACTCTTGAAAACGTGTTTTTGCATCCACCCTACACTTAATGAGGAAGGAGAGGCGAAGGATTTCTCAAAATTCCTTTATAGTATGTGTTAGGTACGCATTATCAACCCATACGTTAAAAAAAAAACAAACAATTGCAATACAAAAGAATTTTTTATATACCGTGTTTTAAATTTTTCTGTTGAATCATATAAATGCTATTGAAGGCAGCGAGAACCTGAAACAATTGGCTAAAAGTAATTTAAAAATGCATCGTCACTGTGTTCTGAGCTATTCTGAAAATTTCAAATGTCTAGGTAGTCGGGAAGATTGATGATCGGGACGAGTATATGACTGATGAATCATATAAACACCACTGAAGGCAGCGAGGACCCGAAACAGTTTGCTACAAATAATTTAAAAAATGCATTGTCACCGTGCTTTGAGCTATTCTGAAAGTTTCAAATGTCTAGCTAGTCGGGAAAAAAGTTAAATAAATTTTCTGTTAAACCATATAAACGCTGTCAAAGGCAGCAGTGACTCGAAACAATTGGCTAAAGATATTTTAAAAATCCATTGTTACCGTCTTCTGAGCTTATATGAAAGTTTCAAATGTCAAGCTAGTCGAGAAGTCAGTTAAAAATGAATTGCAAGATTTGTACTGATAACGCTGCCGAAGGCTGCAGGGACCCGGAGCAGTTGGCTAAAAGTATTTAAAAAATGCATTTTCATCGTGTTCTGAACTATTCTGAAAGTTTCAAATGTCTAGGTAGTCGGGAAGTTAGTTAAAAATCAATTGTAAGATTTGTACTGGACAAACAAACAGGAATACGCGTTAATAAAAAGCATGGTAAAATCAATCTTACTGCGATAATTTGGAACAAAGTCACTCTTAAAAACGAGATTATTACCCCCTCCCCTGCTACTTACCCTATGCTTTAAGTAAATATATTTTTGAGAACGAATAAAATTTTGAAAACTTTTCCTAAAAGCAAAGAATTTTCAAATTATTTCACATATGAATTTGTTTTATTCGCAATATTTTTAATTTTACCATTTAATGTTTTGAGTTTTAAACCCTAAGAATGGATTTGGGTTCTAAATATGTTCCAAAGATATTCTGTTTCTATAATATTCTGTTAATTTTGCAGAAACGCAATTAAAATCAAACTATTGAGCAAATTATTGCGTTTTATTTACATGATGACAACTGGTGCAATCACCTGACGACTACTGGTGAAACGCAGTTTTCAAGTGACGAGCACTGGTGCATTTTTATAGGTTTAATTTTAATTTTTTTTTTTAATTGGCTTAACGTATTGAAAAAATGAAAGTGTCTAATAACAACTAGAAGAATCAGTGTATAAAATAGACCAAAGTATAATATCCATACATAAATTCCACATGAATGCCACGCGAAACAAACAAACATTTTAAAAATAAGGCCTTAAGGGTGACGAGCACTGGTGTCGTTACCTTACAATAAAAGAGAGAAAAAAAAGTTACTATTTACAAATTTTGATCCCAAAATGTATCTAAAAATCGAAGGTTGTTACGTGGGCGAAGATTGTAATCATGTGTTGGCCTGGAAACCGTTTCCACACTCAGTTCATTTTTGTTGTCCTAAGACTTTTTGGAGTAGTTTCCTCAATATTAAAATTCTCGCGCTCGGCTTCGCTTACTGTCGGAGATACACTTTGTTCAATGTGAGCAGGACAGGGCACAGGGTGAGAGACCTCGGGGCTTACTAAGTTAGCATCAAAAGAAGAAGGAACCGGTTGACTATCCTGAACAAAAATTTCACTACCCTGCCCCTGATCTGTGGGTAAAAAAACGTTATAAAAATTTGCTGAACCAAACCCACCATAATTTCCACCCTGAAATTGATTACTTTCCAGTAAATTATCCATACCACCCTCAGGTTGACCTAAATTGACTTGCTGATTCTGATTGTTACTGGGATTTGCAGCAATTTAATCCAAACTCTCTAAAACAGGGAAAACTGGTTTGTCTACGATTTTAGACAGTCTGTCGACATGAACTATCTGCACATTTTTTAAGTTACTAAGTTGTTGTATGTCAAAATTAACTGAGCTTAATTTTCTAAGAACACGGAAAGGACCACTATTGCATTTAACAAACTTTTTGCAAAGACCAGGCTTTATAGTAGGTGTAAATAGCATTACCAGGTCACCAACTTTAAGTTTCTTATCACAGGCTATTTTACTGCGAGATTTTGCCTGCTTACTAGCCGCTTGTTCTAACAAATTCCGAGTTCGTGCATACACCTGTCTTAGAGTAGGGATCAAATTCTCGCAATAAGATGGTAGATCATTATAATTGATGACATTATTTTCCAACAGAGTGTTGTAAGGCAACCTAATATCACGACCATAAGTTACAAAGAAAGGAGACTCATCAATTGTGGAATGAATGCTCGACCTCAAAGCTAATAAAGCAAACATTAACTTTATATCCCAATCGTCATGGTGATCATTTACAAGGTGAGCAAGGGCGCGGTTCATTGTTGAGTGTTACCGCTCGACCTGCGAATTTGAAGCTGGGTGGAAACTGGACGTGTGTACATGAGTTAAACCTAACTGTTTATAGACCTGAGCGATGGCTTGACTCATATAATTTTTACCTTTGTCAGTAACAAATTTTGCGGGAGTACCGTGCCTACAAATAAATCGGCGATGGTATCCGAAGTTATGTTAGGGATTGCGAATGCTTCAGGCCATTTAGAGAAACTATCGATATACACAATTACAAATTTATTTCAACTCTCAGTAGTGGGATAAGGCCCACAAATATCTGAGTGTATGGTCGAAAAAGGGGCGTCGGGGATTTCTAACCTTTGGAGTTCGGCTAACCTTTTGAGTTTATGAGCTCTGAACTCCAAACAAGACTGGCAAGAGGCCAAAAGTCTTTTTACATTTGTATACATGCCTTGCCAAAAGAAGTTTGCACGGATACGATTGAAAGTTTTTTAAAAACCGGCATGGCATACTAGGGCAGAATCATGCGTCAAACTGAAAATTTTAGGAAGCAAAGCTTTTGGCAGAACAATTTTTTCACCAGCTTCACGTTTTGACTTTGGCGACAATTTTTGACACATTAAAATTTCATTTTAACAAATACCCTCCCCCAACGGAAAAAAAAAATTTACCCAATAATTTTTTTTTTTTTTTTTAAGAACGTGGTTTCTGTTGTAACTTTTGGATTGCTGATAATTTTAATCAACTTAAATATTTAATGTTTTGGTTTTTAACAGAAACTGCCATAAGTCATAATGGCCTTATTTGAATTTTTATTATGGTAATTCTGTATAATGAGTAACAGAGAGCTAGCATCTAGCCATCGAGGTTTCGACCTTCCTTTTAACATCTCCTTTTAGAACCGGGTTAGAAATATTGCGGGCAATGTACTAAAGGTTTTTGGTAAAATTGGAATTTCAAGATTTAAATTGTTTAAATTATCAACTTGGACACACTCTATTTATCACCACAACAATATACCTTAATTATGAATGACTAGCAAAGCCCCGGATAGGGAACGAACCGAATTCCGAATGCGGGAAAAATTTCATAATCAAACTCGAAATGTACAAAACTCGGCCTGATGTGCCAATAGATCAAAGTTTGCTAACGAAACCATTTTTTAATTCATATAATCAATCAAGGTAGTGAATCAAAGAAGACTTTTCTTGCTTCGCTGGTCACTGTATTTAAGGGAAACTCTTTTCTATATCGCTTTACAAACAAAAAAAAAAAATTAAAGAAATCATGCAGTTGCTTTAACGGCCCTCTTCACTTACCGTCGCCGGAAGCTTGAGCCAATGTTATTCTATGGGGAAATTTTCTTTACAAATAACTTATTAACTAATACATATTTTTAAATTCTGTTTTCACATTCAGAAAATTCCTAACTGTTAAATTGACGGACCTTTTTTGAAAAGGTATATTTTTAATTTTTAATATTTTATTTTGAAATTGCAAAATGAAAAAAATTCACATATTGAAAATTCGTATTTTGCAGCTTCGAAGTAAAATATAAAAAATTAAAAAAATTATTTTTTAAAAAAGATCCGTCAATTTAACAGCTGGGAATTTTCAGAATGTGAAAACAGAATTTAAAAATATGTATTACTTAATAAGTTATTTGTAAAGAAAAATTTCCCATTGAATAACATTAGCTTCGGTTTCCAGCGGCGGTGAGTGAAGAGGGCCCTTAAAGCCCGCTTCGGTTTCCCGCTGTCTTCGCCAGCCTTTCCACTCATTTGCAGACTCTCAGGTGTCTGTCCCTATTGCCTGTGACAATAGCTTACCAGTGGGCTTCCATTTGGGTGCTTATCAGATGAAAGTTTCGAAACGGACAGTATCGAAAACATTTAACTAGCCATTTTATATTTGAATCGTAGTTACATATGAACAACACTATATGTGGTGTATAATATTTTCTTTCACGTTATTTTCTATATTTATTTGATTTATTCGATCAACCATAAAATGACAACAATTTCACACCAACTATAATATTACAATGTGCTATGATCGGCTACGTCTATCGCATGAGACAATTAATTTTTGTGGTTATAATAGTAGTTGAGTTAGTTAATAGTAGTTGGTATATAGATAAAATAATTAATGAAATAAAAAACATGTAAACCTGATCACGGTACAGCCATAATGTAGCTCCCCTTGGCGACTTTTGAATTTTTATCGTCACTTTAAACAAAAATATACAATTTATGTTATTATTATTATTATTTTGTTGTTGTTGTTGTTTCTTTCCTTTTCTTTCTTTTCTGTTTTTCAATATTTTAGCTATTTCAATATTTTCAATATTTTTTATGCGCTTTTGGTTTAAGTGGATTTTACGAAAGTGGAATCCTTAGTGAAAAATGTCCGATCTATTTCAGCATCAAAATTAAAAAAATTACCCAGGATTATCAATAAGTAAATCTCTTTAATGTAATGCTGAATTAGCTTTCATGCCAAGCACGATACATCCGTACCAAAAACGTATTTAAACAAAAGGAGAAAAAAATCTAAAATTGAGTATTTATTATTATTATTATTATTATTATTATTATTGTTTTTCGCGTGAAAAAATATTGCATTTTATGTTTGGGAAAAAAAAAAAAAAAAACAGTATTTTTTTTCGTCATTTAAAAATTTAAATGTCCATTTTTAAAGCTTTTACCAGGTTATTATTCTCACATTTTAATTAATTTTAAAAAATCTAATCAAAATTTCGTTACAAATAAGGTACCAAATGAAAAGAGTATTTTTTCTGAATCCGTCGGTTTAATTAATTTATCGATCGGACAATTAATTTTTTTTAATTAACTAAAGTATGAAAAACTGGTGCCAATTTTTTAAATTAACTAAAGTAGGAAAAGTTGGTGACAACTTGCATTAGACAAACAGAAGAAAATCTCTCTTAGCCAATCAACTTGCGTCAACACACAGACAAACAGGAAAAAAACTCTCTTAGCGATTTATATATAGAGAGATTGGTAAAGCTAAGTAACTCACAAAAACATAATTCCGTGATCGTCGCAGTAGACCTTAATTCGATCTTGGCTGGTTAAGTTGGAAAATTTTATTTAAGGTAAGGTTTCTGAAGATTTTTTTTTTTTTAATTTGTTTATTTATTTATTTATTATTATCATTATTATTATTATTATTATTATTATTATTATTATTGGACACTATGTTCTTTGGTAATATACGAATATTTTCTATATTTTTCTGTCACAGAAAATGTCAGTAAACGTGTCATTTTCCATATCATATGGATAATTCCTGGAATTATTTACGTCGCATTTGTATATTACGCTATGAGAATTGGCACTTGAAGACCGGCCAGCCATCAATCAACACCTAAATGCAATTGAAAACATTTGGGTACCTGCACGACAGGTATATTCCCATGGTCTTCAGTTTTCGACTGTTCAGAAATTAAAGCAACGAGTATATAGAGTAGAATTATTGCTCATTACAACCATAAATTATCCAAAATCTATATCTAAGCATGTCTGATAGGATTTCTAAGAAAATTCAAAGGAATATGTATCCAAAATTTTAATTTAAATACTAAGTACTCAAAAATACTTTTTGAAATAGCATATTTTACTTTTTTTTTTTTTTTTTTTTTTTTGTAATACACTTATATTCTGAATCCATATGCTTATAATCTTTTTTCGCGATTTTGCTGCTCCATTTGTTGAACTGTTATTTAAAAAAGTCACCTGCATTATAATTTTGAGGCACACTGTATGATTTTTCTCCCTAATACTTTTACGATTGCTTCTTTAAAAAACAGAATTTATTTATATTAAATACTTATCTCATTATAATAATAAATGCATAAATTACAAAAAAAAGGGGGGGGCATGTACGAATCATGAAATATACCTCTAAAAATAAGGAAACTGCATTTAAGCATGTGTGTTACCGAGATTTCGCATAGAAAGTAGTGACCTAGACCCACTAAATATTGTACAAATGTGTATTTTTACAAGATCCGTATTTGAAGCCCTGTTTCCGATTTTCAGTTTTGTTTTTGAGCTATTTTATGTTTTTGAAAATCTGTGAAAAATGACATCATAGTTACTTAAGATTATTGTTATATCTACAAAAATGTTGTCATGGTTAAGTGGAAATCTATATTTACAAAAGAAAAAGAAAAGAGAAAGGAAAAGGAAAAGCAAAAGAACAAGAAATAAAAAATAATAAGGTAAAACGCAAATGAAAAATTAAATTATAAATATTTTTCAAACTGGTGTCAGATGAACAATAACAACAAAATAATAATAACAATAACAATAACAATAACATGCCTTTTACTTTATAAAATTTAAATGATATATAGATTTGAGACTTAAACGACAAAAAAAAAAAAAAAAAAAAAAAAAAAATTACTACCATATTATTATTTCAGAAATCAAGAATTTTAATATGTGATTTCGATGTTTAACGCAACGCGTCAGGATAAGCAAGTTCAACAAATGGTAGTATGTCATATTTAGACGAGAAATGAACAATTCGGTGGTGTTTATTCGGCAGACAGGGCCCCTCATTATTGTTACAAAGAACTTTAAGGAAAACCGTGCCCTATTTTGCAGACATTAAATATTTTTGGCTTAAAAATGAAACAATCATATTAAATTTAAAGACAAATTGAAATGAACAACAAATAAAATATATATATATAATTGTACAGGAAATAACATGTAATAATAGTTATGTAGTATTAAATTACGCAGAATATATTACTCAAAAGTTAAAAGATTTATTTTAATGCTAAATGTGCAAGTAATCTCACATACTTATAAGTTTATATGCATTCACAAAAAAATATAAATACACTTCGAAATCGGATCAAAGAGTAATTTGTAGCAATATAAATAACTTGGTAGGCTAAATAATCTAATAATTCAGAAAAAAAAAATTCTTTTGGTTTATTTACGGTACATATTTCTATTAACTTTAATAGGTTATTAATTTTAAAAATAATTATAAGATAAAAAAATTTTTATAAACCATGTTTTTTAATTTTCTGTTGAATCATATAAACGCTACTGAAGGCAGCCGGAACCCCAGCAATTGGATAAAAGTATTAAAAAAATTCCTTACTATCGTCTTTTGAGCTATTATAAAAGTTTCAAATGGCTATCTAGCCGGGAAGTTAGTTAAAAGTTGATTGCAAGCTTTGTATTGGAAACGCTGCCGAAGGCAGCAGGGTCCCGAAGCAATTGGATAAAAATATTTTTAAAAGGCATTTTCACCGTATTCTGAATTGTTCCGAAAGTTTCAAATGTCTAGCTACTCGAGAAGTTAGTTAAATAAATTTTCTATTGAATCATATGAACGCTGCCGAAGGCAGTAGGGACCTGAAACAGTTGACTAAAAGTATTAAAAAAAATGTATTGCCGACGTGTTCTGAGCTATCCTGAAAGTTTCAAATATCTAGCTAGTCGGGAAATTAGGGAAAAATCGATTGCAAGCTTTGTACTGGTAACGCTGCCGAAGGCAGCAGGAACCCGAAACAGTTGGCTAAAGGTATTAAGAAAATGCATTTTCACCGTGTTCTGAACTACTCTGAAAGTTTCAAATGTCTAGCTAATCGGGAAGTTAGTTAAATAAATTTTCTGTCGAATAATATAAGCGCTGCCGAAGGCAGTGGGACCAGAAGTATTTGACAAAAATTATTAGAAAAATGTATTGTCACCGTCTTATGAACTGTCCTGAAAGTTTCAAATGTCCAGATAGTCGGAAAGTTAGTAAAAAATCGATTGCAAGCTTAGTACTGTTAACGCTGCCGAAGGCAGCAGGAACCCGAAACAGTTGTCTAAAGGTATTAAAAAATGCATTTTCACCGTGTTTTCAACTATTCTGAAAATTTGAAATGTTTAGCTAGTCGGGAAGTTAGTTAAATAAATGTTCTGTCGAATTATATAAGCGCTGCCGAAGGCAGCGGGACCTGAAATAGTTGACTAAAATTATTAGAAAAATGTATTGTCACCGTGTTGTGAGCTGTCCTAAAAGTTTCAAATGTCTAGCTAGTCGGAAAGTTAGTGAAAAATCGACTGCAAGCTTTGTACTGATAACGCTGCCGAAGGCAGCAGGAACCCGAAACAGATGGCTAAAGGTTTTAAGAAAATGGATTTTCACCCTGTTCTGAACTATTCTAAAAGTTTCAAATGTCTAGCTAGTCGGGAAGTTGGTTAAATAAATTTTCTGTCGAATCATATAAGCGCTGCCGAAGGCAGCGGGACTTGAAATAGTTGACTAAAATTATTAGATAAATGTATTGGCACTGTGTTGTCAGCTGTCCTGAAAATTTCAAATGTCTAGCTAGTCGGAAAGTTAGTGAAAAATCGATTGCAAGATTTGTACTGATAACGCTGCCGAAGGCAGCAGGAACCCGAAACAGTTGGCTAAAGGTTTTAAGAAAATGGATTTTCACCCTGTTCTGAACTATTCTAAAAGTTTCAAATGTCTAGCTAGTCGGGAAGTTAGTTAAATAAATTTTCAGCCGAATCATATAAGCGCTGCCGAAGGCAGCGGGACTTGAAATAGTTGACTAAAATTATTAGAAAAATGTATTGTCACCGTGTTGTGAGCTGTTCTGAAAATTTCAAATATCTAGCTAGTCGGGAAGTTAGTTAAAAATCGATTGCAAGATTTGTCCCTGACAAACCCACAAACAAACCCACAAACAAACCCACAAACAAGAATCGAAGTTAATAAAAACATGGTAATACAATATATGAAAATAAATGAACTGATAAAATAAAAATAATAAATACTTTTGCAAATTGTAATTTTCAAATAAAGGGATGTAACACAAGAAACACATACATCAAAAGATAATCAATCAACAATCGTTATTTGGTTTAATCGCTTATATTGATTTAATCACGATTAGTCCGGTCAATTTGGACAATTGAAATAAAGAAAATTCCGACAGAGCCAAATTTCCGTAGAGACCTTAGGTTCACCACAAAGAATAAGGTGTCAAAAGTCCCCATCGGTCCCATGTGTGCTAAGGGACTTATTCGGGCCCCAAGGTCAAAATTTTGGGTTTTTTGGATTTTTCTCGAAAAGGGTAAGTTTTATCGAAAAAGTACCTCAGAGTAAAGTTGTAGATCTCAAAATTCTCTATAAAAATGGTCCTTATGATTTTTTCTCTAAGACCCACCATTTCTACATGTGTGCTAAGGGATTTATTCGGGCCCCAAGGTCAAAATTTTGGGGGTTTTTGGATTTTTCTCGAAAACGGTAAGTTTTATCGAAAAAGTACCTCAGAGTAAAGTTATAGATCTCAAAATTCTCAGGGATGGAACACTGGCGCAGAATTCACACCGGAATGCGTTTAAGAAATTTCTCTACCTATACTATTGTCGATTTAAGAGGTAGAAAATTTTCTTACATTGATAGTGGTATGAATTCTGCGCCCGTGTTCCATCCCTGAATTCTCTATAAAAATGGTCCTTATGATTTTTTCTCTAAGACGCACCATTTCCCAGATATTGCGCTTGTAAGAATCACGTTCTACATAATATGCACACATTTCCACACCACCTCTGAGGTAGTGTACTCGGCGCGTTTTTTTTTAACGTGGTTTCCCCGTAGGCCTATTCCACGAACCTGTATGACGTTATTTTCAGGAAAAATAGTTATTTAATAGTATGAAGATTATTGATATTGGTTACTGAGTTTAACTGTCGTTCGAATGTTTTTTTGTTACTACTCAACTTCAACAATCATGTTTTCTTCTTCTTCTTCTTTTTCTTCTTCTTCCTGTTGCTGAATGTTCAAAAATTGTTAAAATGAAGATGAATCAGTTGTCTCTTCATCAAAATCACATGAATCTTCCTCTCTTGTATTTAATTGAACATTCGAACACGATAGACCTTGGCAATTGGTACACGCTGGAGAACACTGCAACCCTATTTTTTTACAGCCACATTTGGCATTACAACCTTTCTTGCACTTGCAAAAAATAGAGTTAATAAGTTTTTCTGGAGCAGGGGGCAGTAAAGTTTTAATCGGTTCCAAAGTATTATTTATCAATTTCCAACCCCAGTCTTCAGGGTTCAGTTGATTGCCTTGCCATGTCTGAACTTGATAGTATACTCGAAACAAATGTTGAATAGCAGATGCCGATGTTGGAGGAAGACAAGATAGTTGTACTTGCTTTTTGTTTCGTGTATTTTTTACAAATGTTAAATATCTGTACTTATCTATGCAATCAATTTTTTTTGGAGCTCCATAAACCTCAAGAAGAAACCGAATTCCTTCAGTAATTAGTATTTGAGGTGGAGAATTAATTTCTGTAAATACTTTTGCGCAGTCAATCAAATCTTTTTTTTCAAATGATTTTAATACTGAATTTTTGCCCCTTCTGAACATTGCTGACATAGTATCGCAGCCGGTTATCGCATGTAAAAATAAAATATAGTTTTGGCATTTTGGATAAGCTGATAAAAGCATAAGCATATATTTCTGTGTGTTGTTGCGCCTTCCCAGGTTTCAGAAAGTAAATAATTTTATCAGATGGAGTCCTTGCAGTGAGTAGTACTAACAAATCAACATCTTCGCTCACTACATTCTTTTGTTGTTAATATTTTTTTTTTTGTTTTAATTAATTTTTTGCAAACAGTTTCAGAGTTCATTTAAATGGTATATAAGAATCTTATTCTAGTATGACCATTGTAAAATTTTATCTAATGATGAACATTCATATTAACCGTTTAAACGCCGAATTAAGAAAGAATAGTCCCAATGACTTGAAATTTGGTTATTATATTAATTAAGAGTATATAAATACAATAAAGTTTTAAAATTAGGTGAAAAAAATTTTTGAGTGTGTTTTTAGCCATGTTCCATTATTGGAACATTGGCGTGTTACATGATTATTTTTTGCATATTTTTAAAAGTTCATGAAAATAGTTAATTTAAAGTCTAATAATTATAATATCTTCTTAATATTAACTGTTTTGTTTATTTATCTTTAAATAATGAACAATTAATAAATATTATGACACTATAGATACATTAAAAGAAAATTATAAATGATACTCACATAATTTCAGCGACTGTGATACGACAGAAAACATTTTTCATGCAGTCGCTTTTCACAATGAAAACATTTTTTTGTAGTGTTCTTTTTGCAAACAACACAACGACCTTGAGACGTAGATATTATATAATGACCATCAGATTGTCTTAATTCAACTTTTAAATGACCGCGAGGTCCAGGATGTTTGGTAAGACGCTCTTTTTTCCGCAAAAGATTCATCGTCAACTGTCTTCTAAATTCCAAATGTGATAGTTTTTTAGAGTTTGCATGCATTTCGCAGTGCAAATTCCAACTAGCTACAACTGCCATGTTTAATGCGTTACTAAATAGATTCCACCACCATTTCTTACTTCGCAACTGAGGCCTGTAACTAGATAAAAGCTTATCTAAAACATCTACTCCGCCCATTCCTTCGTTGTATTTTTTTATTAGATTTGGCCGAGGTACTTCAATATTACCTTTTTTTGCACATGAATAGCGTTTCACACTACCTATAGGCTCATGTGTGTAGCAGTTTGATGCTACAGTCACTACCGCGTTATCGTTCCAGCTGCAGATATAAACAGAATCGTCAGATCGGAAATCAAAACTTCCTCTGTCTTCTTTGGTAAGTTCTTTTTTAGATTTCAACGGGCATTTTTGTGTACGATTTTCACGAATTGTTCCCGTTGCTCGCATTCCTTTATGGGATAATTCCAACAATAAATTATAAGACGTAAAAAAGTTATCAAAATATACTTCATGATGTGAGTTATCTCCAACAACAGATAAAAGCTCATTAACAACTCTCGGTCCGAGCTGTCCAGAAATACTATTATCTGATTCTGATTTTTTCCCAGAATATATATCCATTGCATATGGATAACCTGTTGAAGAACATAACATCCATACTTTAAAACCAAATCTGATCGGTTTTCCTCTTATGAACATTTTGCATGAGTGACGACCGTAGTAAGGAACCATTGATTCATCGATACTTAACTTCTCATGCCATATTCCAAATTGTTGGAAATTTTTGGACAACTCTTTATAAATCGGGGCTATTTTACCTAATTTATCACCATTTTCCAACTTATTGTTATCCATTACATGAAAAAATTTCTTGATATTTCTGAAACGAGTGCGGGGCATAACAGTTGGAACTATTGGAACACATGTATCTTCCGCAGAATTCCAATACATATCTTCAGTAGGAACTGAATGGTATCCACTTAGAAGAAGAAGACCAAAAAATTGTAAGATATCATTCTTGCAAACATCAATTGTTTCCCCTTTTTGCAAAGCATAAAGTGACGTCATATCCGCAAGATATTCGACATATTCTTCAGGAAAAAATTTATGAAATATATCAAGAAGAGTGCAGTCCATGAGTTCTGGAAATTTATGCAATATTGGTACCGGTTTTTCAAATTCTGTTGGATTATCGAATTTCACTTTTTTTTTTCCATTTTACTACAGGGTTTTCAGTTTTTCGTTTCTTCTTGGCACTTGGACCCGGTTTCTGAAATTCCTCTTCATTTGGAGTACTTACATCTTTTTTTAAAGTGACGTCGACCATTCCACACACATCAAATGGCGTAACAGCGTCTAAATTATTGTCATCAATATCTTCTTCATCGGTTATATCACCACGTTCATCCGGCTCTAACTGGCAAATATCTACATCTTCCAAATCAGAATCCGAAAGAGTTTCTAGAAAGGCCACAGCTTCTTGTACCGTGAGGCATCTTTTGGACATGATGTTAAATTTATGAAAACTTTATAAATGAAACACATAGAAAGCACACATGCACCTTTTTCAAAGTCATCGAACAAAACTAATAAGAAAAACGCTATCTGAAAGGAAACTGATAACTATTTCAGCAAACATATGGAATAAGACACCTTTTATGTGAAACTGCACTTGTCTCCAAAGGCACAGGTGAAATCCCCCCTCCCCCCCCAACACACACACATATTCAGCCACCTTATCAAAAATAATTTCTTTCTATTGTTATGACTTTACTAAACTGAACATCAATGTCAAGGGCCAATACTATAATCCTTTCGAAGTTTTGCAGCTTCCATTTGAAAACAGTATTATCTTGTACCTGCTTATTTTTCGAATTTTAGAGGACAAAAGAAGTCTAAATAATCCCTCACTTTCCCCCTATTATCTCTTTTATCTGTTTACTTTCTTTAGAAAAGTTACTATTCTTATCAGAATGCAAAAGAAAATAATGTTTGCAATATCATACAATGCTTTGCACATAAATGAAAAATGAACTCTCGAAACGCCAATGTTCCAATAATGGAACAGAGACATAAAAACGTAAATTTTACCATTAAAATTTAAAAATAAAATTTTGCTTTTGTTGTATTCCCGTAGGATATGTTTTCTAATGAAATATTTTAAAGTATTGCGTTTTTTCAATTTAAACTGGAATTTTGGTAAATTTAATTGTAAGAGAGAGTAAAATTGACAAAATATAGTAAAATTCAAAAAATCGTAAAAAAATAAATAATTATCTAAACAGAATAAATCTTATTGTAAAAAATACTTTATAATGTCATATTCAATTGTATGTAAAAGTGATATTAATAAGAGTTTTTTTACATGTAAATTTTTTATTTTAAAAATCATGTTCCATTATTGGAACATTGGCGGGTAAACGGTTAAAGAAAAAGAAATATGTGTGTGTGGGGGGGGGCCTCCGCTATTATCACAGCCCCGGGCCTTTAAATGGGTAAACTGGGCTCTGGACACAAGTAGGCATTTTTACTTGCTTGAGTACCTGAATATGTATATACGTGGCATATGTGTGCATATTATGTAGAACGTGATTCTTACAAGCGCAATATCTGGGAAATGGTGGGTCTTAGAGAAAAAATCATAAGGACCATTTTTATAGAGAATTTTGAAATCTACAACTTTACTCTGAGGTGCGTTTTCGATAAAACTTACCGTTTTCGAGAAAAATCCAAAAAACCCAAAATTTTGACCTTGGGGCCCGAATAAGTCCCTTAGCACACATGTAGAAATGGTGGGTCTTAGAGAAAAAAATCATAAGGAACATTTTTATAGAGAATTTTGAGATCTACAACTTTACTCTGAGGTACTTTTTCGATAAAACTTACCGTTTTCGAGAAAAATCCAAAAAACCCAAAATTTTGACCTTGGGGCCCGAATAAGTCCCTTAGCACACATGGGACCGATGGGGACTTTTGACACCTTATTCTTTGTGGTGAACCTAAGGTCTCTACAGAAATTTGGCTCTGTCGGAATTTTCTTTATTTGATCACTATTTTTATGTCTAAATTGACCGGACTAGATCTTCTTTTGGAAACTAATGATGGCAATATGGATCATATTATATGATGTAGTAAAACTACTTACTAATGGCGAATATAAAAATTGTGATATTTGATACCAAGTAAGGATTAGGTTTTTTGAAGATAGCTGTTAAAAATTCGAATTAATGAGGAATATACTTATGTTTAAATATGTCGTGTCGAAAAAAAAAATAATAAATAAATAAATAAATACTTGGAATATAAATATTTTGATGTGAGGACAATATTTATAAATACATGCAAGACATTTTTTAAATTGCATATGCTCAGTGACGATGTAAATTATTATTATTATTATTATTATTTATGTTAGCGTGAGAGTGTGTACAAAGTTTGAAACAAGTACTATAGCACTCTTGAGGGGGAAATCATAATTCCATACCGTGGTACGTTTTTTTAATTTCAGGAACTTTTTTTTAAACTTCAATTTAAATATAAATAAAATGGTATGTATGTTAACACACAAATAAACAGGTTAATATTTATAAATGCATAGAAAAAACAACTGCTTAGAAAATACAAAAATTGTATTAGAAAACTTATTACTGATAATATTATTATATTTCAAAGTGATTCCTGCAGTATTAACGACAACAAAACAAAAATCTTTGGCATTAAAACAAATATGAAAAATTGGGTGATATTTTTCCTTTGGAGAACATACTATAAGTATCAAATAAAATACTTCATATTCAGATATAAAAATTAAGTATACTTTTTTACTTTCTTCTATATGTAATATAGAGAAAGTATTGGATTCGCGAAAATTTTCGACCTCCGTTTTTTGACGGATCTACACGTTTTGGGATGTCCTGAACACGAATTGATAGTTTTTAAAAAATGTCTGTCTGTGTGTCTGTCTGTCTGTCTGTGTGTCTGTCTGTCTGTCTGTCTGTCTGTGTGTCTGTATCATTTTTTTGTGGACGCTGTATCTCACGAACCAATGAATGAAATTTAACCAAACTTGGTATTTAGTTGCACCCTGACATGAACTGGTGCCCATTAGATTTGGGGATCAATAGCTCAACAGGTGGCGCTGTGATCGCATTTTATAGGACAAAATTCCGTATAAATGGGCATAATGAGAGTTATTTTAAACTTGTGATTGTAAAATTAATATGAATTATTGATAATAGTAGTAGTTAACTAGGAAAAAAAATTGCGCATGGGGGAGCATCGGTTCCCCCCCTGGGGGGGAAGTACCCCCCAGGGGGGTTAAATTTTGAAGATGGGTATCATTCGAAAGATCTCGTCAATACCTTTAAAACGAATGGTTGAACCATAAATCTGTGATAATTTAAAACAAAGTTATCGATTTTTTTTACTTTTAACAAAAAAAAAAAAAACTTAGAAAAAAAAATCGTATTTTTTTTTTTTTTTTTTTTTTTTTTTTTTTTAATATTGTTACTGATTGAATATGTATAGGAAAATATAGAAGAAAGTCTTGTGGTGGCCACAACATACTAGTTAAATAATATTTTTGTGTTGAAGTCTTGAAAAATTGATCACTATGTAAATATATCCATACGAAAAGGCATTAGCTTATAAGAAAATTTGTATAAAACAAATACTATAATAATTATATGGTATCAAAGCCCAATAAATTAAACATGTATTTAAAAAAATAAATAAATGAAAAAATAAAGTCCTAAGTAATAGAGATAGCATAAATTATCAATCCCATCAATTAGTAAAATATATTATTTTAACATCAAAGGCTGCCCATTTAAATATAATGCAAAATAAATCTTTTGCATATATTTCCCCGGATTCACCTTATCCTACTTAATATTCAAATCTTATTACTTCGATTCTTCACCCAATAATCCTTCTAAACTTGTCATCGTTTCCTCATTTGCTTTATCGTAGCTTTTGCTTTCTAATCTTACTGTACTCAGCGCTAATTAGGTGATCAAGAAAGGGGATAAGGTCTCTCTGACGCATTTACGTAATGTCACGGCGAAAAATCCTGCCTTTCTTGCTCACAACCATTTACAATCATTTTTTTTTTCTTTTTTTTAAGATATTTTTTAAAAAAGAATGGCTCAAAAGATGGACTAAAATTGAAACAGCTCGTATCTATATTAAATGAGATTTTTTTCAAGCAGAATATTAATACCTGTTTTTCCATTTTTAATATAATTTTCAGTTTAAACAAAAACAAATGTTAAATATATTTTATTTGAAAATTTATATTTTTCTGTGCTTTATTTCAAGAAATATTGCTATTCCGTGTGTATATCCTTATAGCTGTATAAAACGATTTATTTGTCTATATGTGTGTGTCCGTGTCTGTATATTAAATATATTCACAGAAGTACCGGGTGATCCAAATTTCACAGAAAAAATATATATATATATATATATATTATTATTATTATTATTATTATTAAAAATGTACTGAGCATAGCACTACGCGGTTTTCACTGAAATGCGCAAAAGCGCATGGGAGTTTTTTTTTTTTTTTTTTGTATATATAAGAAAATATACAGGGTGTTTATAAAGTCCCGGACCCATTTTGATGTGTAATAACTCATAAAATAATGAAGATATAAACAAACGTATGGCATTTATTGATAGAATAACTCATATATTTTCTTTTCAGGTTTGAATATCTTTACTATTGTAAATATCGTCTGCGCGTGTGGTTAATTTCAGATGCATGTGGTTAATTCAGACATGCTTGCCGCTACCTGGCATGAAATTGACTATCGACTTGATATTCTCCGTGCGACGAAGGGGGCACGCGTGGAAGTTCATTGACAAGGGTCATGAAACTTTTTGAGTCTATCTAACCATTTATGTTATTAATTTTAATCTATCTTTATTATTTTATGAGTTATTAAACATCAAAATGGGTCCGGGACTTAAAACACCCTGTATATATTTGTTACATTTTCATCAACAGATGACGGTGTATTCGCAGTGTCTTCTCATATTTTAAACAGATCAGCTTTTCGAATAACGCCATATTGCAAATCTGACTTTGGCGTGTTGCATATGATTTCAGATGTGAGCGAATGTTTAAGTGAAACATTTATCGATTATTAGTGCTGTTTCCGTTCTGAATAGCATATCGTCATATCGATAAAAGATAAAGCATTGTTAATTAACCTTTTTTACGACAATTACCAATGCGCATGTTCGACGGCCATTCTCATAAATAACGGCCATCACAACGAACCATTTATAATCCCAGTTATATTGTTGAATGTATTTCACCACTATTAAAAAGTAATTTTTATAATTAAAGTGCCATCTGATGGAGAAAAATTAATCTAATGTGGCAATAAACCTTTTGTTACGTAAAAAAAAAAAAAAAAAAAATCCCCATGCCTTTCTGTGCGTCTCAGGGATAAAATAACATAGTACTACGGCCAATACATTTGAAGAGTATATATGTATATATTCTGTGTGTTTTGACTCCCTCGGTATAGCTATCTAGCTATAAGTGATCAGATAATTTAATTTTAGATATTTCGTCTTGTCATATATATACAAAGTGTCCCATAAGTCTGTAGACATTTTAAAAATTTATAACTATTGAATGAATTAATAGAACTGAACGCGGTTTTCTAAAAAAATCAGTCTCTTGAAGAGGGATTTTTTTTTCCCTAAAGAAAAAGTAATAATTAAGCTATTAGTCAATAGAGGGCACTGTGTGTGACAAGATCGCACATTTTCATGAAAAACTGTACTTATTCGCTTGCAAATGTTTACAGGCATATAAATCTTATTCTATGTGTCCGTCGTCACCACAAATTACAGCTTGTAAACGAGATAAAACACTGCTAACTGCAGATACAGTCGGCGATTCTTACCAGAGGGAAAACATTTTCACCAATAACGCTTTATCCACCGAGTCAGCCTTGCAATTAAAACTTCATGTTTGCACATGTATGAGGAAAACTAAGAAATAAACTGCTCTAATCGGAAAATTATGCAATTTATAGGACTTTCATTTCCATATTTTTCTTTCACGTTAATGCGAAAAAATTAACTATTTGTCTAACTAACGTCGACAACATATTTAACAATATTTTATTTTTTTCTTTAACCCCCTTCCCCCCCCCCCCAAAAAAAAAAAAAAAAAAAAAAAAAAAAAAAAAAAAAAACTTTCACGAGAATGATTTTTTTGAAAACCGCGTTCAGTTCTATCAATTCATTCAATAGTTATGAGTTTTTAAAATACAGACTTACTGTACAGATATCTACAGACATGGGACACCCTGTATATATATATATATATATACTTAACGAATTATTCTGAAACTTCAGGGTCATACAAAATATGTTATGTATTTTTTTGTATTTGACAGCTTTGTCCCGTAAGAAAAAATGTAAATCATAGCAAATTAAATAATAAAAGGTGTTTATATCACATTGTGAATGATATTGATCAAATACTCTCTACCTCTAGTATATGATTATCTATCTTTATAAATAATATATATATTTACTTTTTAAGTATAGCACACACATTCATAGAAATATCAATGCTAAAAGGAAATGTTTTGCTCTTTTGATTGCAACGTGGAGGGTATTAAAAAAAAATTCCATGCCATTTTTTTGAATCTACATACTAAAGCAATAAATACATACTAAAGCAATAATTTCATTATATAATCAGAGTTTAAAATTATTCAACATTTGATGAAATATGGGTAATATCACAAAGCATTTTACTGCGGAAACATAAATGTAAACCGAATTTCCCTTTTTTTTTTTTTTTTTCCCTTGCATGGTTTATTAGCAAAATGTACTAAGCAAATTTCAAAAATTTGACACGATAGCAAAAAGAGAATTTTAGTTTTTTTACGAAAAAAAAAAAAAAAAAAAAAAGAAGAAGAAGAAGAAGAAGAAAAGAAAAAGAAAAACAACAAAATGATTATCCATGTTAGCTTACACTATATTGGATTTAATGGGTTGATACCAGCATAGAAAATAAAAATGAAGAAAAACCCTTGTATATATATATTCAGAGTGTGACAAAGCTAATGGTAACAAATGTAAGGGGTGATACAACTTGCTGAAATTAAAAACATATTTGTATTCTGATTATAGAAAATGTTGCCTCTACTGTAGCATATGTTAAGTTTTCTAAAAATGGAAATGAATTGCGCTATGTAATATAAGAAAAATAGGACTTTTTCTATTTTCTGAGAAATATTTATATTTAAAATGGTCTACATATATGATGACAGCGCTGCTTTCCTGTATGAAAGAATTAAAGTGCATTTGATTTCGAATGTAATTTCTTTTCGAGGAAGCAAAATATCTTGAGAAAATAACCAGTTTTAAAATATATGATTTAATTAAACTTCCAAATGAGAAATACTGAAAATTTATTGAAAATTATGTGTATAAATGAAACTAAAATATTTATTTACTGTTAAAATCATATTAAATTAATATCTCACAAGATTTTTCCTTTTTTTTTTCTAATATTTTGACTTATGAAAATAACTATTTCTTAGATATAATATTATATTTTAAGTATAATACATTGTCTCACTATGTTACAATAAACTACATAGTTAAAAAATAAATAAATAAATAAAAAAAAAAAAAAAAAAAAAAAAAGACATTAAACTGGGATTTTTTTCGGCAGCCAAAATACCAGAGAACTTCCATAAAATTACAGCCATTCTTTCGATAAAAAGGGAGTTTTCCGTGCATTTGTAGGAAAAGTTCTACGAAAAAATTTTATTTAATTTCACTATATTTGCATTTTAAATAGAGAAAAGGGGAATTTCACATAAAATGTTGACCTTTTTTCATTTTTTTTTTCTAAAAAGTTGTGCGTGCTATTAGAAACAATAAACACGATTTTTTTTTTAAAATAAAATATGTTTTTTTTTTTTTTTTTTTTTTTTTTTTTTAATGCATCCTATTGATAAAATATGTATCATCAAATAAATCAATTATTTGTAAATTCTTTTAATGCTCTTTTAAAAATGCAACAGAAAAACTAATGTAAATTATTTTTTACGCCTCATGTATAAATACATTAAAATGAAAAGGAAATTTGTAAAACTCGTTAACTAATCTAAAATACGATTTATTTCTATGTATACTTTTAATGGTTTAAAAAAAAAAAAAAAAAAATCTCAATTATCTCCGTAAATGTCCTAAGTTTTTATTGAATTTTTTCAATATTATTATTAGTTAAAATCTGCTCTTTTTTCAAAAAGCTGCTAGGAAATAGAGTAGCTTTTTTTGCTTTCTGTTATTGCTTTGTTAACATTTACTTCGGAATAATGCACAGTAACGCCCAGGAGCTTTTCGCTCAGAAAAACTACTATGAATTTTTCTTAAAGCCTTATGTAAAATAACAGCTAATTTTTAAAGAAAATTTTTAAAAAACCTATTTCATATGTACATTTTTATAACAAATGTTATTTTAATTAGTTATTAAATACTTATGTAATTGATCTATAATATATTTTGTGGAGTAGAAACATTTACTTTTTATTTATTACTTTGAATTTATTTTTACTAAAATATAAATAATTTTTATTTAATCTTACTAAAATAACTATACTAAATACCTACAGAGATAATAAAGAGAACTAAATACCTATTGAAATATAAAATTATAAAAAGCATTTTTAAATATTAATTTTTCATCTATAAGTTATTGTAAATTTAAAGTAAACCTCTATAAACATTTCATTAAATCTACAGAATTTTTTTTATGTTTTCGTTGGCATTCATCGCATGACATCAATATTACCATACTACTTAAAGGATGACTTACTATAAACCCATTATACGGATTTGGAAATCAATTATTCAAGAAAATCCAATGCTGTATAAATGTCTGCTGCAAAATATGATTCAAAATTTAAGAGGAATTACATGGATTGTTAATTTTCTCTATGATAACTTTAATGTGAAACCAACTATTCAATGCATATGTTTGGTAATAGTTCCAAATGGGATGGTCTTTGAATAATATGATAGTAAATTTCTCTAATGGCTGGACTGCATTGCATTTATCTTGATACGTCAAATAGATATATTTAATACGGGATTTAATATAGATATGTAACTATATGAATTCTAAAGAAGATGTTTTTGGCTTTAAATGTCTAGCTATAATGCTTTTAAATGTGATAAGATAAATAATAAATAAGTGTGTCGTATTATAAAGACATCTGAATCTCTCATGTGTAAAAAGTTTATATCAGCATTTTTATTATATTTGAATGTAACGAATATTTAAAAATTCACGTGTAATTCATTGTAATGAAAACTGGAAAAGAATAAAATTACCATAAATTTTGTTAAAGTATACCAGGGATGGAACACGGGCGCAGAATTCATACCGGAATCCGTTTAAGAAATTTCTCTACGTATAATATCGTTGATTTAAGAAGTAGAAAATTTTCTTACATTGATAGTGGTATGAATTCTGCGCCCGTGTTCCATCCCTGGTATACTGATCAAATTTTAAATTATGATTAAATGAATCGAAAAAACATATTTAGCAAAAGAATAAAAATTTAAATTAAAATTAAAATAATAGTCATTTGTCAATATTTAAAAAAAAATATATAGTAAAAATTAGAAAAAATTAATTAATTAAAAAAATTAATTAAAACAACCAATGTTTTTTAAAAAAGAATTACAACAACAAACAAGTAAAATAAATATAGAAAATTGAACACTATGCTAACCAAACGAATCAGCAGCTCATAATATAAATATATCCTAAAAAATCATGTTTTAATTTCATAAATTACAGTAAGTTAACCTTTTATTTAAAATAGATTGATAAATGACATAAGTTTAAATTAACATCACAGTAATTGTATGGGCAGGATGTTTTGGGTAGTTAAGTTACTTTTTCTTATATACATTTTACACTAAATGTTTAGTAAATTTATAAACATGCTAGCAAAAACAGATTTATGTAAACACGCTATAAAATTCTATAAAAGGGAAATCATTAAACTTATCATATAAATTAAAATATAATTTTAAATTCTGATTAATAATAACTTTTATATATAAAAAAATTATTTCATTACTTTTTAAATCAGTTTCATTATATGAAAAATTTTGAAGGTAATTTATGGATAAAGCAGGATTGTTGTTTTTATTATTAAACTAAAATATTATAGGGATGACCAGGGCACAGTGGACCACTTTTACACTCTTGATTTTTTTTTTTTTTTTTTTTTTTTTTTTTTCACACAAAGCAGAAAAGCAATGTACTTGAAAAAAAGTAAGAAACAATCTCTAAGCCCTTCTTAACATGTCTTAATTTTTTTATAACAATAATTCTAATGCATTTTGAATAAAAAAATAAATTGTGAGCACTCACAAAGTGGACCACTGTACCCCATCACCGGGGTACAGTGAACCAGCCTCTTTTGTTTACACTAAATTAATATAAATTAATTCTCTAAATTTAGTTTATTCTAGCCTAATAATTGTAGCACTTTCAGGAAATAAAATAATCAAAACTAAATTAAAATAAACAAATAAGAAATCAAATCTCAGTAAGAAAATTTATTGAGTTTAAATAGATATTGTTTTTTATTCTTTTATTAATATTATATAAATCAAATATTTTTTTAAAATTCAGATATTAATAAATATTATACTACTATTCAAATATTTAACATTTTTGTAATTATTTGAGTTCTAATTAATTTACATTGTATTTGTAGGATAAATTTAAATTAAAAAAAAAGCTACTTCTTTTGTTTTTACATGTGATCTTTAAAAACAACAAAAATAATAAATAATTCCTACTGTTTATTAAATTATATATATATATATATATATATATATATATTATTAATACTATATAATTCAAATACTTAATAAATTTAGATATTAACAATAATTATATTACTATTTAAATACTTACCCTTTCAGAAATTTATTATTGTTTTTATTTTATTATAACATTAACATATTTATTACTTTGAGATACACTTTACATTATATTTGTATCTATAAATTTAACTAAAACAAATATATCAAATCTAATTTGTACTTTTAGGAACACTGGAAGGTCCACTGTGCCCCATATAGAGGTGGTCCACTGTGCCCCGTGTCAGAGTAAAACAAATAATAATAATAAAATAATATATAGACTCTAAATATGCTAATATTTTTTAGGAATAAAAAAAAAACAATATATTGCCTTCCTTTAACAGCTGTATATTATTTACAGTCACCAGTTCAATCTTTATAATTTTTTAAAAATTTCAATGTGAAGAAATTACTTTGAGCACCTCAAAACATAAAAACTGCTCAAAATGGTTATCTTACTATTTCCTATGTGATTTTTTTGGCTGCATACAACTAGTACTATTCTGCCATACATGTGTATCCATATGAACTAAAAGAGTTGAATATTAATAGATTTAAATAGGGGGTGGTTCACTTTGTCCCTAGGTCTACTGTTCCCCATCCTCTCCTAATATCATCAATATACATAAATAATTTAAAATCTGTACACATTTTTTTTTAATAATATTGATACAGATATGAAAGTAAAGTGAATGCAATTTCACCTCGCAGCAATCCGATACGCCGCTTATAAATAATATTATTAAATAAGGTATAATTATGATATAGAATGAACCTAGACAAAGTTTAAAAAAAAAAAAAAGAATAACTTAATCATAAGCATTCAGATGTTGAAGATTTTCTTTAGATAATACATTAATAATTTCATGTATATCTTTAATGTCAATGTTATTAAAAAGATCATTAAAATCAAACGTTTTAATACTAGTTATATTAGATAGGTTTTTTAATATTATTTATGAGTTGAAAACTATTTTTATACAATAATTATTTTTATTAAGTATTATATATATATATATATATGCATATTTAAGATTAAGTAGTAAAATATTTTTAACATATGTAGTGTAGGAATTACAGATAACAGTAACTGTACGAAAACTTATAGGATTCTTACGAAGTTTAGGTATTACAACTGTATATATATATATATATATATATATATCACTGGGAGAAAGGATTACTCAAAAATCTTTGAAAATTATTGTTACTTACAAACCTTTATTATAAATGGAAAACATGGATAACATTGCAGTTATACTATATTTTTAATTTTTTTCATTTAAATAGATTTAATTACGCAATACTAAAACAGTCATTGATAATTAACAAAGATTTTTATAAGGTAATACCGCAAGTTAATACCGGTTAAGGTATTAACTTGCGGTACCGTATGCTTCCTATAGCAAATATCAATTATCTGCTTTTATCTCTTTATTTAGTGATACTTTTTCAGTGAAGCCTACTAGATTTTTCACAATACTTAAATAAATGGACTTTCTTTTAGCTAAACATTTATATTTTGAACTTGTTAAAAAAATAAAAATAAAAATAAAAATGCTTTTTTGTATCCAGAAGTAATAAATAATTATAATATAATAAATATTCATTTAGCTTTTCACGTTAAATTTAGGGTAATAACTTTTATATCCGACATATATAATACCATGATCGGTATAATTGTATATATTACAAAACTATTTTCTCGTGATGCGAGAGAAATAAAAGTACGATAGTGCCCGAAAGTTTACATTTCAAAATAAATATTTGTTTTAAATATGTAAACAAGTAAATATTTATTTCAATTAAATAAATATATTTAAAGAAAGATCGCGTCAAACGTTGTTATTTGAATAGGAAATTTTGCATACATGATCAGTAACATTTATTATTTTACTTTTAAAAAATGTTGTATTGAATTCAAATATTTTTCATGCCATAATGATATATATATATATATATATATATATATATATATATATATATATATATATATGCATGCGCATGTGTATATCTATATATATGAAAACTTAATGAAGCAAATAAGATATAACTCCTAAGAATAGACCTTTTTAAAACATTTAGGTAACTGGCGATTCACTAGTTTTTTAAAATACACTAAAAGACTAAATAAAAATAAATAAATAAATAAAATACACAAGATATTTTTTTTTTCTTTCAGAATATGCCAATTTTATTATTTAAAAATAGGTATGGAACAGATAGTGATTTTGCTGGATATCGGATATTCGTATTCAACAGACAAAATAAATCCAGATATTCGATATCTGGCAAAGTAACTATCCGTTTCGTCCTTATACTTAAATCCTTAAATTGACGGTTTTTTAAGGACAAAATTAAAAATTGCAGCTTTCTTTCTTTTTTTTTTTTTCTCCCTGAATGTATATTCCTTATGTTTACTTTTGTTTAATGTTTGTTTCTTTAAGAGGATCAGTTAAGGAAAATTCGACTAAAAAATCGATTTCTACCTTTTTTTTTAATATATCATTAAATAGTTTAAACTTTTACCTTTTCTTTGATGTATCACATATTTTTATATACTGTATAAAAAAAATAAATAAATAAAAAATAAATAAATAAATAAATCATTCCTTCTGAGTGCACTTTATAGTATGTTGACCAGATGTCCTCATTTTCTGAGGACAGTGCGTTTTTGTAAGTCGTTTTTCTAAGATTTAAAAATTTTTACAGGAAAATTATTCATTAGAATTATTAGCAATTTAGTTTCCATTTACAAAGAATATAAAATTACATTCCCAGCTTGGGAATTGTAATAATTATTAACGCTATTAATTTATAAAGGTACTCTAATCTGGTCACTATACTTTATACCGTACTTCTATCCATTATACCTTTAAATGAGCTTTTCTCATAACGTGGATTTTTCAGGTTCGTGCTCCTTTTCTTCAATATCTATGAAACTAAAAAACTCAGAATTTTAATGGCATTTATATTATATTCTGCTCTTTAATACAGGGATTTGAGGATTTCTTAAGAAATACTTATTTTAGGCAGTGAAATTTGACAAAAACTGATAACAATTGGTAGCAAAAATAAACCAGCATGAAATAACACATACAAAGCTTGAATATGTGGTATGTTTTCTTATACCACTACGCTCAAAAGAGTTAAGGAGTGGAATTTATTACTTTCATCCTCCAAATTTTGTAGATTTAAAATATATTATTTTCGATTTTTTAAATCCTTAATTTGAGGCGCAAGTTAATTATGGTTCTTTAATATCTATAACCATCAGAAATTACAATCACAGTTAGAAATGAAAGAAAAAAATGAGTTTCTACCGCGAAGTTTTAAAAGGAATATTTTGTTTTGTTTTTTTTATTTATTAACACTTCGAAATAAAATCTATAGGTGGCATATAAAATATACCGTCATGTTGCAGAGAATTAAGTTGAGCTATCAAAATATGTTTCTCAATCAGTTTCAGTTAAAAAATATCAATTTAAACCGTTAGAGCCCAGTGTCCTCATTTGAGGACAGCTAATAAAATGGCAAGTATATATTTTTTGGTTTCTTAGAATGATTTCTGCTTTTTAGTGACAGTTTATAGCGTCTCTCTAAATGATCCCTGAAAGTTTTATGTGTATACTATTAATTATTATTTCATAATTTGGATAGTCATTTTATGATTTTTCATTCGTCGCACATATATTTGCTTTTTGCGCAGGTATACTAACTTAAATCAAGTTGAATAATAATATATTATAATACTTTACTTTCGAGATCTTTGTCAGCGTATAATAAAAAATTAATCTGTTATCTCAAAGTTTTTCCAACTCCAAGTTTTCTCGCTAGAACACTAAACATCAATGAATGAGGATAGGCTTTAAATTTAAAACTATCAGAAGAATTGTTTAGGTTAAAATATTTTACTGTAGATTGTCTATATTACGTTAGAAGTAAAATAATCAGCAAATATTATTTTGCAAAATTAATTCAGTCGTTAACGTGTTAATTGTATTAAAAAAAAAATAATAATCAAATAGCATTCGAACTGAGTAATATTCACTTTCGTTTGATCTTCATAAGGAATATGAAAATAAGGATAAAAATGGAAGTTAAGTTCTATGTAATCATACGTATTAAGGATTTTTTCAGGAGTTACATATGTTTCGGAAACTAAAAATAAGAATATTTTCTTTTCCTTTTTTTAATATAATAAATAAAATACTTTTATTCAAAATTTTGAGTCTATAGAAAAGCAATATTTAACCTCTTACCTGCCGCCAGAAATTTACGAGATTCGTTTCAAAGTGGTACCGTTCTTTTTCAACACTGAAACAAGTAAATCTTTTGAAAAAAAAACTATCAAGGTTATTGTACTGAATCGTCAAAGCATGTCAGTAGTTGCACTGGTACAATACAAAGGAACGTGTACTTCAGAAAGACGCATATATACGCCCGGAGCAGTTAAGGCGTTAAACAATATTTTATTAAATTATTAATTAAGTATTGAGAAAATCCATCTGATGGTTCCTGGTTTCTAGACACCCTTCAAAAAAAGCAGTTGACATGATTTTTCAAACACTAATGCACATATTTAGAAATATTTATTCATGAATTCATCAACCGTGAATATTCATTTTAAGTAAATTGGAGTGTAAAGGTTGATATATTTTTATTTACCAACTATGTGTTAAGCGGAGGTGCCCGGGTTCGATTCCCGGCTCTGGTATTTTTCGTATAGTTGGTAAATAAAAATATATCAATTTTTACACTCAAATTTACTTAAAATGGTTGATGAATTCATGAATAAATATTTCTAAATTGAAATTTCGTGGTCTATGGAGTTGTGCTGCGATTAATATTGTCACTTGATACAGTTGTGTTTGCAGACTCGGTGACTTGGCCAACGAATATTATGTGAGAAATGCCTAGCTGGTTGTCAGCCAGGGTAGCTCAGTGGTAGAGCATCCGTACGTTAAGCGGAGGTGCCCGGGTTCGATTCCCGGCTCTGGTATTTTTCACATAGTTGGTAAATAAAAATATATCAACCTTTACACTCTAATTTACTTAAAATGACTAATGCACATATTTTATTGTAATTTTCTTCAAAATAGAATTGCCTAGTGCTTGAAAAAAGAATTTATTTATTTATTTATTTTTTAGTACAAGTAATTTTACAAGGTTATACGTGTGGTAAAATGTAACGAAAATTGCCCGATTATCGCGTACAACTCTGTTTTATTATTATAATTAATATGCTATTATAATTTAATATTTTAATCGTGCTCAAATTTAAAAATATGTAAATCTATAAAAAGCATCCCTTTCCATTTTAGATTGAAAAATGGAATAGTAATATGTGTCTCTTGTCTAAACTTGAAATAAATTAATTAGGGAATATTTTCTATTTAAACCATTGCCCTTAACAAATTAAATATATTGCATATTTCAATATAATGCTCTATGTTTAAATCACCCATTAATTATCAGCCTAATCTAATGAATTGAGTTCTTTTTCATAATCATAAAATGGACATAAGAAACTTTTTTTAGTAAGAAATTCTCCTTAAAAGAGTATAAAGAATTTTTTCAACATTTAACGAATAACACTGCTTGGCATGAAAACTGGCCCCAATACCTTTTTGGCAAATTCTTATGTAAAATGACCTCCTGAATCTGAATAGGACGGCCATTTTGCCCTATCACCCACCTTTTTTTTAGGGGGGAGGGGAGAACACCTCCCTATTTTTAATACTTTTCGGTAATTTTATGGCTATAAATTTGATTTACTGTGAAGAAATAAATATTTTAACTGTTAAATATCTTTTGTGGGCCTAATGCTGGGAAAAAAATCTAAAACCGTTTTGTTGTATAATAAAAAAATGTACTTGATAAATTATTACAACTATTAAGACAATCTGTACCAAGCAAAAAAAAAAAATAATAATAAAATAAAATAAGGGGGATTTGCCTCTGAAAATATAAGTTACATTTATTATATTTTAATAATCAATTATTATTATCAATTATTATTAATTATCAATTATTATTATTAATGTATAATTATTATATAAATAATTATACATTATATATATAAATGTTAAAATAATTCTTTTCCATTCTCAAAATCAAATTCCTGATAATAAAGTTACCTAAGTGTGATAAAAAGTGGGGAAGGAGGCGACCTCCCGAGAAAACGTTGGGTGAGGGGACAAAATGGGGGTCATATTCAGATTCAGGAGGTCATTTTACATATGAATCAGTAGGAATAATGTCAGGACTCGATATATACGTATATTAATGTTTATTAAGATATCTATCATTTATATATATATATATATATATTACAGCACAATGTAATTACTGATACGGCACTTATATATCGTTTTGTTATCTATAATAAAAAATATACTTGATAAATTTTCATAGAGTTATTCCATTCAAAGTAACAACTATTAAGACAAGAACTAGTTTTTAAAAATAAATTATCCTAAATTTGTTTCGGTTGATGTGATGTAAAACATATGCGTAAGTCATAGTAAATTCAGATTAAACAAAAAAATTCTAGCAATACATTTTTGAAAAATCAAGCTTCTTATTAACAAAGGAAAAAAAAATTAGAAACCAAGTTCATTTTAAACAAAATATCATTTCAGAATGATTAGATATACCATTGTCGCCATTTCTTTGGTTTTTTCACAGACGTCATCATACCAGAATTTTACAATATTAAACTTAAAGATTTCAAATGAGATAAAACTATTTTTAAAATATTCTTTTTGAAAATAATGGTAAAAAAAAAAAAAAAAGCAAATATTCGTAGATATTGATATAGGAATATATTTTCATAAAAACAAATACATGAAACCATTTTGAAATTTCTGCATGGCTTCTTTTGAATATTTATCATCTTCACACGTTTAAAAAATGCCATTTTATTATTCTCGTGCTAACAAGAAAAAACTAAATATATTTTTTATTAGTATGGAGTTGCAACATATTTAAAATACAACCTATTAACTTTTCTTTCTTTCACTGTCAAATTTTCATTTACTTTATGCATCCCCTTCTTTGCCATGTCCTGCTTTTATCCAGCCCCAATTAGAAGATGCAGGAGATTTAATCCCTAAAGCATCCAGTTAATTCGATACTCAAAGCAGAAAAATACTTAACTCCGCCTTCGTTAATTTATACACACTCCCTTACTTTTTTTTTAAAGTGGTCGTATGTTACAAAAAATGAGGAAATGGAGGACTGGAGCGAGGAAAAAACTTCAACAGAAAAACAAAAACTGCTTACTTCTCCTTCCAAGAACAGAGAATTACCATTAAGGAAGGATTCTTACAAGGCAGTTAAATTAAAGTATGATTTTCTTCAAGACATCATTAGTCTCATCGCACTTGTACAAAGAGGTTACTAGTGTGCTAAAAATCAGTCAAGTTTATAAGGTTAGTCATTTGAATGCACTTTTTTTTTTTTTTTTTTTTTTTTTCACATTCCATTAGAGGGGTTTTTCTGTATACATTAATTTGTGAAATACTCTTTGTTCAGAGCTGGAGAAAGAACATATTTTCTAATTATATTTTAAAAGTAATAACTGTAACGTTTGAAAATTTTGTTTGTACTTTTTTTTCATTAAAGAAGAAATAAAAAATGCTTCTATAAAAAATAAATTAAAGAATTTTTTTTTAATTACAAAATGCTATTCAATCATACATTAATGTAAGTCAACTTTCGAGAAATTTGAAATGAGCTTTATATAACATGTAAACAATGTATTGTATAAGTTAAAGTAAAATAAATCACAGTAGGCAGAAAAGAAATCATCGTTCTGTTTGCTTCTATAAAATTTAATTATATTATTACTACAATATTTTATTATAAGAAAAGGTTTATAATCATACATTAACGCACTGAATTTTTCGACAAATTTGAAATGAGCATTACATAACTTATAAACACTGTACGGTATAAATTTAAGTAAAATAAATCACAGTAAACAGAATATAACTCATAGATCTCTTTGCTTCAATAAAAATAAGTTAAACAATATTTTATCATAAGAAAACACTATTAAATCATACACTAACACGTAGAATCTTTTCACAAATTGGAAATGAGCATTATATAATTTATAAACACTGTTTTTTTATAAATTTAAGTAAAATAAGTACTGCTGAATAGAAAGTAAATATTTGATCTCTTTGCTTCTATATATAAATTAAACAATCTTTTATCAGAAGAAAATACTATTAAATCATATACTAATACGCATAATCTTTTGGTAAATTTGAAATGAGCATTACATAATTTATAAACACTGTACTGTATAAATGTAAGTAAAATAAATCACAGTAAAAAGAAAATAAATCATTGATCTCTTTGCTTCTGCATAAATAAATTAAGAAATGTTTTATCATAAGAAAATACTATTAAATCATACACTAAAACGCAAAATATTTTGATAAATTTGAAATGGGCATTGTATAATTTATAAACACTGTACTTTGTAAATTTAAGTAAAATAAACAATAGTGAATAGAAAATAAATTATTGCTCTCTTTGTTTCTATAAAAATAAAATAAACAATATCTCATTATAAGAAAATACTATTAAATCATACGCTAATACACAGAATCTTTTGAGAAATTTGAAATGAGCCTTATACAATTAAAAGCACTGTTCTGTATAAATTTAAATAAAATATATCATTATGATCAGAAAATAAAATTATAGCTCACTTTGCTTTTAGAAAAATAAATTAAACAGTATTTTATTATTAGAAAATACTATTAAATCAAATATTAATACATGGAATCTTTCGATAAATTTGAAATCACGATTCTGTAACATATAAACAATCCGTTTTATAAATTTCAACAAAATAAATCACAGTGTACAGAAAATAAATTTTTGTTCTCTTTGTTCCTACTTAAATATATGAACCTAAAACTATAGTAGAATATGATACAAATATAAAACTTGCTTACTATTTCTGTTATGCTACATAAAATAAGAATTCTGATATTTTAATGATTGCTTTAGGCTATTTGAATCTCGTACCGAGGAAATACATTTTAATATAAAACATAAAATACTTTTAGAAAAAATATATGTAAAAATAGATAGTTAAAAATTACTTATTTGGTTTAATCACAGTATTATATGTGATAAATATGATTTTCTTCACGACACAATTAGCCTTTTCGCACATGTAGAAAAGGGTTAGTAGTGGATTAAAAATGACTAATTATTGTACATTACTAAAGCATTGCTTTATTTTATTTTATTTTATTTTATTTTTTATGTGCTATAAAAATAAACGATAATGTTTCAAGAATTATTTTTTTCTTGCCGACATCATAAGTCTGATTGCACTTGTAACAAAAAATTATTAGTGTATTGAAAAAACATTCAAATTGGTACGGTTGGTGAATTAAATATGCTTTCTAAAATTTAATTTTGCTTTTTTATGCAAAGAGGCTTTTTTCAGTGTACATTAAATGTGCAGTACTGTTTATTTGGAACTAAGGAACGCACACGTTTTAAAATATTATTTTCAAAGTCTTTTTTGTACTTTTCAAAGTATAAGTTTTATTGTGTATTATTACTTTAAAGAAGACACGAAGAACGTGTCTGCAGAAAAATATATTGAAAGTTGTTTTAATATAAGAAAATATATTCTATTAAACATGAATAAAAATTCCTACGATCACGCTTATTGTACCTGATTCTTTCACGACTATATTTATACGTCAATTATTCCTTAATTAATTGTGAAAAAATACTGTATATGCTATATAATTATAACTGAGGAAAAGCTAGGGGTAAATCTCAATATTTTAATAGAAAATACATTTTCATTTCTGTTTGGGATGTTTAATAGAACCTACTTAACCTACTTAGAAGGTTAGAGATGAATTTGAAAATTTTTTAGTTAGTTTACGGGAAAAATATTAAAAAGTACATGTCTAAATAAAAATTGCCCCCCCCCAAAAAAAAAAAAAAATATATATATATATATATACAGACACGACATTATTTCATTATTTAAAACATGAAAATCTGACATTGACAGATTTTAATTTAGTGCCAGAGGCCTACTGCTAAACTTGTTAATATCGATAAATTCTTCTTTAGTTAATTCGTGACGATCTAAATTCCATGATAAAGTTTTCATTAAATCAAACCAATGTGTTTCAGCTGCAGATATTGTAACAAATAACGTTGGAAGTCCAAACTGTCTTATAGCCGCAAAACAACGTTTTTTCTCTTTTTCCCAATGAGGGGGAGGTGTGCCTTGGGGGGGACTCATGTCAAAGGTGTGCCTTGGGGGGGGACTCATGTCAAAGTTGTACCTTGGGGGGGACTCATGTCAAAGTTGGGCCTTGGGGGGACTCATGTCAAAAATGGGCCTGGGGGGGACTCATGTCAAAGTTGGGCCTTGGGGGACTCATGTCAAAGTTGTATTTTGGGGGGGGACTCATGTCAAAGTTGGGCCTGAGGGGAAGACTCATGTCAAAGTTGGGTCTGGGGGGGGACTCATGTCAAAGTTGTGCCTTGGGGGGACTGCATTCAATAAATCCCCATTCAATAAACCGACTGAAATAGGCCCTTAGCACTATTAAGAGTGTATTATAAAAATTCGACAACGCTGTACCGACTGAAATAGGGGTACCTTGGGGGGGACTCATGTCAAAGTTGGGCCTGGGTGGGACTCATGTCAAAGTTGTGCCTTGGGGGGACTCATGTCAAAGTTGTACCTTGGGGGGGGGGGACTCATGTCAAAGTTGGGCCTGGGGGAAGACTCATGTCAAAGTTGGGCCTGGGGGGGGACTCATGTCAAAGTTGTGCCTTGGGGGGACTTCATTCAATAAATCCCCATTCAATAAACCGACTGAAATAGGCCCTTAGCACTATTAAGAGTGTATTATAAAAATTCGAGAACGCTGTACCGACTGAAATAGGGGTACCTTGGGGGGGACTCATGTCAAAGTTGGGCCTGGGGGGGACTCATGTCAAAGTTGGGCCTGGGGGGGGACTCATGTCAAAGTTGGGCCTTGGGGGGACTTCATTCAATAAATCCCCATTCAATAAACCGACTGAAATAGGCCCTTAGCACTATTAAGAGTGTATTATAAAAATTCGACAACGCTGTACCGACTGAAATAGGGGTACCTTGGGGGGGACTCATGTCAAAGTTGGGCCTGGGGGGGGGACTCATGTCAAAGTTGTGCCTTGGGGGAACTTCATTCAATAAATCCCCATTCAATAAACCGACTGAAATAGGCCCTTAGCACTATTAAGAGTGTATTATAAAAATTCGACAACGCTGTACTGACTGAAATAGGGGTACCTTGGGGGGGGGACTCATGTCAAAGTTGGGGCTTGGGGGGACTTCATTCAATAAATCCCCATTCAATAAACCGACTGAAATAGGCACTTAGCACTAATTTAGAGTGACGTATAAAAATTCGACAACGCTGTACCGACTGAAATAGGGGTACCTTGGGGGGGACTCATGTCAAAGTTGGGCCTGGGGGGGGACTCATGTTAAAGTTGTGCCTTGGGGGGACTTCATTCAATAAATCCCCATTCAATAAACCGACTGAAATAGGCCCTTAGCACTAATTAAGAGTGACGTATAAAATTTCGACAACGCTGTACCGACTGAAATAGGGGTACCTTGGGGGGGACTCATGTCAAAGTTGGGCCTTGGGGGGACTTCATTCAATAAATCCCCATTCAATAAACCGACTGAAATAGGCCCTTAGCACTAATTATGAGTGTATTATAAAAATTCGACAACTGTACCGACTGAAATAGGCCTCTAGCACTAAAAAAAAAATAGTTATAATTCTATTATTAATATTATTCTGTTAAAGCTATTGCAAAATCCATCCATATTTCTTTTAAGTAACATCCGAAAATTTTTGAGTCCTTTTGGAAATATCTGTAGAAATTTTAGCAGTTTGAAAATCAGGAAAAAATGGAAAGTCATGTCAAAGTTGTGCCTTGGGGGGACTTCATTCAATAAATCCCCATTCAATAAACCGACTGAAATAGGCCCTTAGCACTAATTAAGAATGTATTATAAAAATTCGACAACTGTACCGACTAAAATAGGCCTCTAGCACTAAAAAAAAAAAAAAAAAAAAAGAGTTATAATTCTATTATTAATATTATTCTGTTAAAGCTATTGCAAAATCCATCCATATTTCTTTTAAGTAACATCCGAAAAATTTTGAGTCCTTTTGCAAATATCTGTAGAAATTTTAGCAATTTGAAAATCATGAAAAAATGAAAAAAAAAAAAAAAAAAAAAAGAAAAGAAAATAAAACTGAGAAAATGCAATTTAAAGATTTAAAATTTGTAGAAATAGCAACAAAATTCATAAAAATTCTTGCTTGAATATATATTTCATTGAATAAAGCTAATATAATTCAGTTTGTAAATATTAGATTTTAATATAAGCTTTTATATGAAATTTTCAGCGGTTCCAAAACATAGGTGCCAAGTCCCCTTAAAATTATGAACCGAAACTTTTTATTAAACAGTGACAATTTTTTTTTTTTTTTTTTTTTTTTTTTTATTACTATTTCTGTAATGTTGGAATTCTCATGTTTTAAGAATTCTTACTGTATGTCGGATTCTCGTTTCAAAATAAGATAAATGATAATAATAATAATAATAATAATAATATAACAAATTAACATATATTAAATAGGTAATGTAACTTAAAATAACTAAAGTATCTAATATCTTATTACCTAATATTAATTGTTAGTAATAATTCTTTGTTAAAATTATTAATGAATATTACGAAGACGGGCCAGTAAAATAAAAATGAATGAGAAAATCCTATAATGAAATTCAAGTTGGAAAAGAGGACAGATTTACTACAAAAGACTTCAGACAATTCAACCTTAATGTGTTAAATTCGTTAATGATACATTGCTCATCAAATATTGTGTAACGAATATTGCACATCAAATTGACATCGAGACACTCAAGCAAGGTGCACCAGGAATACGTTTTGTGTGATTTATGAGAACAAATCAGTCAATGTTCTCATGTTTTTTGTCTGATATGTTACCTTGAAAAAGCTAAAACACTGAATCACACAACACGGTCATCTAAGTTCCTGCAAAATTCTTTCCTTATTGTTATCAGTTGGGAATTCGAAGGATTACAATGACGGCGAATATGAATGTCGCACTTACTGTCCTACAAATACTAAAGTTAGCGTTTCTCCAAAAATTGTTTTAGCCATCTGACTGCCTTTGTAAAGGGCAAAGTTGTAATGTTGTTTTCACTGCAATGTTCTTTTAATGTACATAATTATGCTTATTAAATTTTGAGATTAAAATAGTACTATACAAGTGATTATTATCCTTATAACTATCATTTAAGACATTCAAACTTGAAAAATAAGTTAAAAATTTGTAATTATATAATTTTGAAATATAAGTGTATTGTAGAAAAAAGAACAGCTTAGTGACCGGATATACCTTTCGGCCAGGTGATTAAAGCTGAACTAAAAGGACGAGTATTTGAAGAGTAATAATATTAAAGAAACAGAATTCGAAAAACTTTATTTTTGAATGAAATATCCTTATGAAACAAAACAACATGGGAAGGAAGAAAGGATTAATCTGTCTCATGTGCAACTTTAAAGGGTTATACTACCATTGTGTTCAAAGTGTGCGAAGAAATTAATCAGTGGATACATGTATTTTCAGTGATATGCTCAAACACTGAATTTTTAACATGGCAAGCTGAGGTCCTGAACCATCATTTTCTTTACTGTCGTCACTTAGCAATTCGGTTGATGACAATGACGGCGAGCAGGAATGACATACCAAGCCTGGGATTGCGGTGCCTCGCTCAACACTATCTTACGCACAAACTCTGTCTTAAGATGTAAACAAAACGCAAGTCGTATTGCAGTGCCTCACTATCTTACGACAACCTGAGAGCTATCTTAAGTCGAATCGTAACTGGATGCGCGCGCAATCACAACATAGCTCGTTCTGCGTCTCCCGTTGGCTGGCTGGCTTTCTCTTACGAGGACACGCGGAGGACTTACGCTTGAGGCACCGCAATACCAAGTTAAGATCGTTCTTAACCACGCCTATCTATGAAAGTTCGTAACATTTAAGATAAGACTTAAGAACGAGGCACCGCAATCCCAGCCTAAATGTTCTGCAAAATTTAATTGTGGGAATCACACGAAACTGTTATGAAGCGTTAGCATGTATGGGAATGATCGCAATTTAAGTATGTTTTCCATCTCATTTCCATCGGAACTAAGCATATCTTAACATATTACTTAAAGATTCATGAACGACCTATCTAACATATGGAGAAATCTATAGAACACTTTTAGTTTTATCTCTAATTGTAATTTAACTTTAATTTTTTTTATTTGGTACAGGAATAGTCAATTAAAAAATTTAGCATTGAAATAAAATTTATAAAAATGTTCAGAAACTACTTATTTCTATTATTTTATTTCTCAAAAAATAAAATAAAATAAAATAAAATAAAATAAATAAATAAATAAATAAATCTGGAGGGTGTTGGACGAAACGATTTAATGAAAATTCCTCCCTAAAAAGTGATTGAAGAAATTTAAAATCGACGAAGAATACACAAAAATTACATAATATGAAATAAAAATCATATTGTTGATAGGTGAAATAACAATATATATATATATATATATATATATATAATTATTGTTTTATTTATAATAGTATTTTAGTTTTATTCATTGAATTTGAATCCTGTACCCACCTTACGATTTTAACACTAACGAAAAATAAACTTGAAATAGTCATCCTATTTTAAAAGTATAATTACAGAAGTGTGTGTAAATTAAATTAGAGACATAAGTTTGTTAACATAAAAAAAAGGTCGACACTCTAACATAATGAGGCATTTGAATGGGTTAAATATTCAAAGCAATTTAATGTAAAGTATGCTGGGCGTAGGCTGATCCATAAAATAATGTATCCTGTGATATTTTACTGACAAATCAGGTTTTTTTTAAGCTTTTTCTGCAATATAATATGTAAGGGACATAATAAATGGAGAGACTAAATTACGCAATTAACAATGATTTACGGCCACATATAATTTTTTTAATCATCTGGAGATTTTTGTAATTTTACAAGCTTAGGCAAGAAAGTTCATTATGTTTACATGATAATTAATGTGAATATAATACCCTCTACTGATGAAGCTTTCGTGTTTTATCTTACGCTAAGATTTAAGACTTTCAATGTAATTTAAATGAACGATTTAAGATTTGAACCTTTTTTTTTTTTTTTTTTTTTGTACCATAATTTTTTGTAAAAATTTTCGTTATACATGTAAATGACGATGGAAATATTTGCTAACATAAAAATTCGTCGATACTTGGACGTAATATATTTCATTCTGGTAAAAAAAAAATTATAATAGAAGTACTTTTTAAATATGTAGAATATTAGAAAAAAAATTGAATGTGGATTAAAATATAATAAAAGAAATTGTTCTGTAAAATAAATAACTTAATTGTGTAAATAATTGCAATTTTTTTGAACTTTCTTTTACAGGCATAAATTATATCAATATATATTTCTTTCTAACTTCATTTTCTAAAATTCCTTTTTTTTTTTTTTTTTTTTTTTTATAATAAATATGTGTAACTCAATGACAAAATAACTCAACTGTTTTTTTTTTTTTTTTTTTTTACTTTTATAAGTAATTTGTATCATTCTATAAAAGGAATTTAAGTGCATTTTGGGGCAACATATTTTATCCGATTCCATTGCTACCGTAATTCATTTATGCTAAAATATTTCTGATAAATATAGTATGAAAAAAAAAAAAAAAAAAAAAAAAAACTACAATGTATGTATTACGAAAACAAATGAAACTCTTAAAAATAAAAATGGATCTATCGATAATTTTCAGTTTTAATTCATATGCTGAAATTCCGATTTTAAGCACCTTTTTTAAAACAGATTTTAAATCTTTGACTAGTTTGACTTTTACAAACACTTTTTTTTGTGTGTGTGTGTGTGGAGATGCATTACTTAAACATTTTCCAAAACATAATTCAATAGTATATTTTCAGAAATGACACAACAACACGTTTAATCGATCCGTTATTTCTCTTTTAAATGCACACACTTACATCCTGTTTACTGTCTGATTACAGGAAATTGAATATCGATATAAAAGCTTAGAAATGGATTCATGTACTAAGTGGCACGTTGAATAGTAATTCGATATTTTATTTAAAGAAATACAACCATATTTCTTTTGTTAAAACTGTCTGTACAGTTTCGTTAGAAGCGAGATACGCACTGTAATATGAGTAGAACGGGAAGTTAGAATATGAGTGGTAGTAGCTGCAGTCAGTTTGCACAGCTTTCTTTGCAGAGCTTAAATCGTAAATTAATTTTAGATTGATTCAATTTATAAAGCGTTCCGTGAAAACATCTGTCAAATAGCACATTTTCTCTCAAAGGAATAGAAATGGGCGAAAACATGCTATTGTTTACTAGTTTTAACGTTATTATAAAAGAAAAAATGTGATATTTTTCTAATATCTGTCATATTATTTATTTAGCATTATAAAAAATATTTATAAAATTTACAAATAACCAGGGCTCGTAAAATGCGGTCGCCTGATCGCCATTAATGACCAATGTATTTCAAGTGGTGACTATGTTTTCTTTTACGAAAATTCAAAACTTTTTTTTTTTTTAATATTTTGGAAAAAATTATCTCAGATTCGAGCTTCAATTCTACTCCCACTCTTCTCACTACGTTTCACAACCCGGTGTTGAATCGATGCAAGATTTTAGGGCATAAGGTTACACCACTTCCGTTCGGCATAATATGTGACCTGGTGCTGAATCTTTGTGCTGCTGTAATGATGCATCGATGACGATTATGTATCGGTTTAGAGAACATAATAAAACCGATTTGATGATGTTAAACTTAAATGTGTTTTTCTTGATTTATCAACTAGTCGTAATAAATATTTAGTTTTTATGCATAGAACTTTAATTTATATTCAAATAAATAAATTAAAAAAAAAAAAAAAAAAAAAGGCGCGGGTAGTGGGATATTTTCTACTGGCTGCAAGATATCCCATCTAAATATATATATATATATATATATATAAAAGGAAGAAAAACTGCAAAAAACTGCAGATAATCTGAAGGTATTTGAACAATAATAACTTTAAAGGAGAAAATAAATATCTGCAAATTTTTTACTTCCAAACTGTAGTTATTCTGTAGATTTTATTATTCTTGTTCCAAATATCTTCAAAATGTTGGTATTTTTATTTTTTATTTATTTATTTTTTATTTTTTAATTGTTTTTCTGCAGATTTTTTTTTAGCTGGGATGCTTGCTGGCGACCAGTTATTTTCAAATTCCTAGAGACCTGCAAATGACAATATATTATATTACACAGGTCTTAATCAAAAAATTTGATTTGATAATTGTACCTGATCTTTATATTTTTTCGGGTGCTGAAGCCGAAAATGAAGTCAGTTTTCCTCTATCACGTATAGATTTTTGTCAATACAGAGTGGCTACCTATACTACTTCCTTCATTACTCTTCCACCAATATAATTATATGGTAAGTTTTATAGTATGTTTCCATGATTAATTAATCATGGATACCTATTGTTGTGATTGCGCAGCAGTAGTGCGACTTAAAACCATACCATCCAATCAATCTATTGTTATGATGGTATATGTAAGACATTGTGTTGGTAAACACCCAGTATTGATAAAATTCTACGTGTGATGGAGAAAAACTGGCTGCATTTTCGGTTTCAGCACATCAAGAAACCTAAAGATCAACGAAAATAACCAAATCGATTTTTTTCAGCATCATTTTTGTAGACCTGTGTTATTAAATTATATATTTACTAGTTAATGGCATGTCAAAATTTGTACTGTGACATGCGATTTTTTTGGAATAACATTGAAAGAATATACATATATATGTGTGTATATAAGTGTGTGTGTAACCGACATCTAGAAACTAAATTGTGGCTTTGGTAAAAATAGTTCCTCGTCATCCTTATAAATTCTAGTTCCATTTGCTAGCGAGTTTAAAAAAAACTTTATTAAAATTCTAGAGCGTTCTCCTATATTATCGTGGACAATTTTATTTAATGATCTCTGAAAATAAAGGTAAATAAAAGAGGCGAATTTTAATAATTATGATTTTGGTTTCTAACCCACGTCTAAGAAAACAAGCAAAAATTTCATGCAATATAAAGGATTTATAATATTCATAATATTGTTTCATCCTTTAGAAATGTATAGACTAGAAATTCCCGATCATTTCGTCTATCCAGGTTAAACGTTTACTCCACAGAAATCTACATTTCAAGTTTAAGGATCCAGAAAATGACTACTTATTCGTTCTAGATCAAAGCGGTATATATATATATATATATATATTTCCCTCGGTGGAAAGAGTACATATCACAGCTTAAAGTCCCCGCTTCTTTTTTAAAACACTTTCAGGGATGAGAAAGTTTCTCCTTTATTGTTACCAATATTTTTACACAATATTTTTTATCATATTTAACCATGACATATCACTATAAAAATATGATAAATATTTCTGTAAAAAGATAATGGTAGCACACAAGACTTTAAGCTATGACATATTTAATTGTTTAATAATAACAAAAATTGTTTACTGCGAAACATATAGAATAATATTGAACATGTTTTATAAATAATATTATTAGTTTAATTACAAAATATACTCATAACTATAGATAATAAAATGTTTAAAATCGTATTCGGTAAAGTATAACAACTTAGACATTAGGAAAATTCTAAGGAAATACGTAGGAATTATAAAACGTCGGAATTATAAAAATTATAATTTGTCATATTAATGAATTATTAATTACTATATAACAGTAATTTGTATTAAATAATAATTATAATTATAATATATTCACTGATTATAGAAGATGTTCTATTTTTAGTTTGATAATTACCTTAAATTATATAAATTTGCGTGAATTTCTCTCTATATATAGACTTTCTCTATATTACTTGCATCTCTAAATTTTTTATAAGAAAATGTCTCATTGCAGATATCTCACACCATATCATACACGCACACAACAATCATTTATATACATATATAGGCAGATGGATAGATAGATAGATAGATAGAAAAAGAGAGAGAAAGAGAGAGAAATAGGCAGATAGATACATATTTGCTCTGTTTATATCGGGTTGTTCGGAAAATAATTTGTTTTTTTCCTTTGAAAATGAAAGACGATTTTTTTTATATTGCATAAATATTGTATTGAATTATATATCCTCCTCTTTGGTTGGTTTCTTAAGGATCTCACGAGCCGTTATTTCGTAGTTTTCATAAATCAATATTTTATTCTGTCTTCATTAGTATAATCTGGTTTTCCAGAACGTAATGCATCTTCAACGTTAAAATTGCCGGAACATTATTTGGTAAACCAGTTTTTACGCTGGCATTCTTTAAATAAATTTTTTGAAAACACATTGTATACTTTTTTTCTTGTTTGAACAGTATTGTCGCCTTTTTAATAGCAAAAACAAAATATGCCGAAAATGTCGCTTCCGATTTTCTTTATTTGATAGGGCACCAATCAAAACCTATAGAGCAGAATAAAACTAACTTTTTCACAAGCAAGCCTTCCTACATCAGCTGTCACAATATATAATGGTAATCCAGTTTAATTGTGCAGATGGTGAAAAAAAAAAAAAATATATATATATATATATATATATATATATATATACAATTAAGTCCTCTGCTAAGAAAAACGAAATTTTTTTCCGAAGAGCCCAATAGATATGTGATACAATTTTTTACAGCAAAATATTATGTAGTTTATTTTTTACACATTCTCATATTGCTAGTATGTAATAGTTTTGACACAAAATTAATATGAGATTTTAAAGATTTTGAATGCAAAGAGTAAATAAATACTTTTTGAGAGGCATAAATATTAATTCGCTTTACTTTGCCATTGTCAAAATGTAAACTGCAATAAGGATTTAGTCTTAAATTTTTATCACATATTCATAAAGCAAATAACTTGATTGTCTGTTTCATATTTTTGAATATGTTTATTTAAAATATTTTAGCTTTTAGATAAAATATTTTAAATATTATATTTAAATCCATTTTATTTTGTTAATAACTTTTTATTGGTTCATAAAAAAAAAAAAAAAAAAAAAAAGTTTTAAAGGATTTAAGAGCACTTATGAAGGAAAAAAAAATCAAATATTGTTCAACTACAGGGTTATTATAATTAAAGTTACGATTTGAAAACGCTATAATTTTAAAACTACCCATCAATGTGATTTGGTATTTTACCAGAGCAATCGAGAGGCAGTGAAATTTTGTTTGGCAAAAGAAAAAAAAAAGTTCCAAAATCTGCTGTTAATTATCCGTAAAGTATTTATTTCATGAAGCTCCTCTTTTTCTCTTTTCACTGTGACTGTTTCCGCTGTATTTTTGTCTTTTTGCTAAAAAAATTGTATTAAACCCTTGAAGTCTACTGTTTCTTGCTATTCCATTGTGTAGCTAACAACATTACTGTGTTTAATGAGTTCATTTAAGCGTTTCCCCTGATTTACCCTGACAGCGTCATCTATGGGAACATGTTGCAACTACTTTTTTCCTCCCCCAAACAAAATTTCATTGCCTCACGATTGCTCTGTTAAGATATAAATCGCTCTGATGAGTAGTTTTAAAAGTATAGCGTTTCGAAATCGTAACTTTAATTATAATCACCCTGTACATTTGAATCTCCAAAAAACAAAATCAAAGATTTAAAAAAAAAAAAAAAAAGTTCAATTTATATAAAAACCGGATTTTCAATGCGCTGCGCATGTATCGATATCCGTCATATGTGAAGAAATACTCAGTTATTTTACCAAGTACTCATGCTTCATTAATTTAAGCATAAAGTGCATTATTCGAAATTATGTTATTATGGACTCATCTAATCGTGTAAAATAATTAAATCGTAAAACTGACTAAACATACAAGAAAATACATCAAAAATTTCCAAATCAATACGATTGTGAATACTTTTAAAACTGCGAGTCTCTTCACAAAAACTAAGATTAATAAGTATGGTAAGAAAATCAAAAATCTAGCATTGCTATATTATTTAAGATATTAATTTAGAAAAACTATATGATGAAACAATATAATTTGGAAACAATTCATGATCACTGTCCTTCATCATAAAAAGTGAAACACAGGCACGCAACAAATATAGAAGGAATGTTACATAAATAAGTTGTATCTCCTTATGTATACTTCTTTTCTACGGTATATATATATAAGTTTTAATTTTTGGTGAATTCAATTAGATCATTATTATATATCCCAAGGACAAAATCGTAAATTCTGCTCTGAGTAAAGGTACTACAAGGTGGACCAGCTGGTAATGTTTGAAAAAAAGTCTAATAGATGGCGTTAGCTGCAAGCATGTGAGGTCAAACTTTGTGCGCATGGTAAATAAAACCGATTATTGTATAGATGTGTGTTTCATTACTGAACGGTCAGTTTAACCCTTTGAGAGGCAAGGTAATGGCATTCATTTAATATGTAATAACACTAGAATTTAAGATCAAAATTAAAAGAAAAGAAATATATAACATTTCCCCGCTAATTTTCAAAGTAAAATTTTGATGAATTCTAGTATAAATTTTTGCGGTTACGTATTAGTAAATGTGTCCTCGCGGCTATAACGCTTGCGCATTAGGGGTTAGAGTGTTATTCAGTTGTAATTTTTAAAAGCAAATATTCAAGATGCTTAATAGATATTTTTGAATTTATTGTTCTGAAACGGCCAAATGCCATAAAATATAAGGCATTTTACATGAGCAAAGCAAAACAATTTTTGGAAAAAAAAAAAAAAAAAAACTAACTGGACAAAGGAAATTGCTTGACAAGCCTTTTCTTGAGTTTTTATATTGCTTTTATGTCTCTGCCTCGTGTTTGTCTTCAAAAATGTGTTAAGCCTATTTTTTAGTCAATTTGTTATATACAGGTCACTACGAACATCTTTATCATTAAATGCTCATTACAATTTAAACTATATCACAAAAAGTCATTTTTATTCATCTTATTTTTTTTTAATTTCGATTAGTTTCAAACATTACCTTTATGAGCATCGTGTATATTTTAATTATTGAAGAAATTTTAGCTATGTTAATTTTTTCTCACTTTCTCCTTTTTAAAGATTTTTGGTTAATGTAATTAGTATCTTAAACTCTGTAATCTCAGTCAGTTTTTTTTTTTTGTGCAATCAGCGTTTGTCTGCTTCATTAGTCACTATACTTAAAGGAATTTCCAAAAAACATTAATCACTATATTTCAAATCATTTTATAAATAAAAACTAAAAACAATTTTATTAAAATCGCTTATACCTCGTTTTGGATACCCACTGCTTGCATGTGCGCTTTGACCGGAAATTTCAATTTAGGTACTAACTGGACGATAAGTAATGCTGGTATTATTCAAGAATTACGTTTTTCGGACAAATACTTTTCGGGAAGATTATCAACTTCAACTTATTACAACATGTGACAGCACCAGACTGTTTCACTAGTTAAAAAAATTTAATAACCAAAATAATAATATTAATAACAATAATTAATTAATTAATTAAAATTTTTCCATGCGATTTAGAATATTGCGAAGACACTGAAAGATTTTATTTTTTCATTTGACGCATTTTCTATTAATTAAAAAGTATATTTATTACAGTTAATTAAAATTTTTCTATTAATTCAAATAGCATCACTATGGTCTTTGGAGGATCGAACCCACGACCTTCACCTTATTAGACTTAACCTTCAACAAACTGATCTAACATTCTGCGAACAGTCTCTTTACATTTACATGTCTGTCTCTAGAGACGATCATTTTAGACATTTATAGATTTTAATATAATAGAAAAATACTTTCTGAATATGTGCATGAGTTCGGAGTTTCCTCAAATTAGTTATTTAAATATATTTATAACAAATATTTCTTATTTAATAATTCTTTGCTAAAATAACAATGATATAATTAAATAAAGTTTGGCTTACCTGGGTTTTCACAGGTAATTGCAAATTCCATTGGTGAAGAAAAAATCTCCTTAATATGACTTCTGTATTAAAGACCAGCAACTACTTTTCCTATAATTAATCTTGATTAGAGTGAGAAATTCTTACATAATATGTAGATCTATTATATTTAGGATAATTCACTCGTTGCTAGGTAATGAAAGAAAGCCTAGATGTTTTTTACTTTAATTTATTCATCTTAGACAAAAGAAAAAAATTATGATTAAATAGAATAAGAAAATGGAACGTCAGTTCCGAATAACGAAAATTACATGATTAAAAAAAAAAGAATTACAATGTACTTGTAGAGAGACGCGACACATCGTCACGTGATAAGGCAGGTGCACCGAACAATCTTTTGGCGGGAAGTAAAAAACAAAAAAGAAAGTTCGGAACAAGAAAAATGAAAGTTAATAAAAGAATGTCTGAGATTAAATATCACAACACCCCCTCTTAAGCTCAGAAATTTTTCAATTGTTCATTAATGCATTTCTATGTCTATTAAAATCAGTTTTTGGTAGAGCTTTTGTGAGGGTATCGGCGCTCATTTCTTTGGTAGGTTTGTATTGAAGCTTTATTAGGCCTTCTTGTATTAAGTTTCGCAGAAGATGATATCTCAGCTGTAAGTGTTTTGTTTTGGACTGGAATTTTTCATTTTCAGCAATCTTGATGGTAGATTGGTTGTCCTGGTACAACACTATAGGACATTCTTGCGGCAAATTTAAATCATCCAGTAGTTTGTTGAGCCACTGTATTTCAAGTGCAGCACTCGCAGCTGCGACGTACTCAGCCTCTGCTGAAGACATGGACACACAGGACTGTTTCTTCGAAGTCCAAAATATTGGATTTTTTCCTATCTTAAATAAATTTCCAGATATAGACTTTCTATCACTTGGATCATTGGCCCAATCCGAATCCGAATATGCTCTAAGAACAGGTTCACCAGAGTTACAAAGTTTTAATTTAATATCTTGGGTATTTTTCAAATATCTAATAACCCTTTTAACTGCCTCCCAGTCTTTCGCTCTAGGATTTTCGTTTCTACGGCTTAAGATGCCAACGGCAACACTTATATCAGGTCGCGATACTGTAGAAATGTAAAGTAACGCGCCTATAGCCTGTCTGTACATTGTGTTGTTTGGTAAGAGATTGTCATTATCAGTTAATTTTATATACCCTGGTTCCATTGGTGTGTCAGAAGGCCGTGCGTTATCTAGCCCAAATTTGGTTACAATGTCTCGTATTTTATTATTTTGATCAAGCGTAATTACCCCTTTACAAGGTCTTTCTATATTTATGCCGAGGTAATATTTGGCTTCCCCAAGGTCGGTTAATGGATATTCTTCCCTAAGTTGATTAATTAGTATGTCAATATCGTGATTTTTACCAGCTACAAGTAGATCATCAACATACACAAGAATGTAAGTTTCTGTGTTATCTTTGTTACGTATATATAAACACTTGTCATGTTGACTTTGTTTAAATCCTAATTTACACAATGTTTCATTAATTTTCAAATTCCACGCTCTAGCGGCTTGTTTCAAGCCATATATCGCTTTCTTTAACTTACATATTTTATTTTCTTCGCCCTGGACAACATAACCCTCGGGTTGATGCATGTATACATCTTCTTGCAAATTTCCATGTAGGAAAGCAGTTTTTATATCTACATGCCTTAGATTCAAATTTTTATATAGTGACATGGTCAAGAAACTTCTTAGAGTGGTATGCGATGCAACTGGTGCAAAAGTTTCGTCATAGTCCACCCCGTATTTTTGAGAAAAACCCTTGGCAACAAGCCTGGCTTTATATTTCTCGACTTGTCCTTGGCTATTGTATTTGGCCTTGAACGCCCACTTACACCCTACTACTTTGGTCCCTGGTTGAGCGTCAACAAGTTCCCAAGTATTGTTTTGTCTGAGTGAATTCATTTCGTCGAGTGTGGCATTCAGCCAATTTTCTTTTTCAGCTGGGTTTTGAATTTTTAGTATATCATCAAAACACTTAGGCTCATCAATTCTTTTGTCATTTACTGCAAATGCAAATCTGTCGGGCGGAACACCTTTATTTAATCGTTGTGATCGTCGCGGCAGAGTTTGCGTGTCATCCGGACTATCGTTATCGCCCGCTATATCTATATTTTTATCAGTATCTAATATTGGTAATTTGGACACCGGAATTTCATCATTTGAATTTTCATTCTTAATTTGTGATGTTTCATTATTGTGGGATTCTCTATTTTCATCCTCCAAAAATTTTACTGTTCTGCTAATTATTACATTTTTATTATTTGTGCAAATTCTGTAGCCTTTGCTACGATTATCATATCCCACAAAAATTCCTTCTTGAGCGGTGCTATCCAGTTTTCCCCTATGTATTTTATGTACATATGCATATGCGCGACATCCGAATGTTTTTATATTTGATAAATCGGGTTTACGGCCGGTCCATTTTTCGTAAGGAGTTGAGTCGCATGAGGAGGTCGGGAGCCTATTTTGTATGTAATTTGCAGTATTTACGGCTTCCCCCCAAAAGGAATTCGGTAAATTACTGTCTTTAAGCAGACAGCGAGCCATTTCGGTCAGCGTACGATTTTTACGTTCTGCCACGCCGTTCTGAGCACTAGAGTAAGGAACGGTAAACTGGTGCTCAATTCCTTCTTTATTCAAAAATTCATTCACTTCCATACTAGTGTATTCACCCCCGTTATCGGAGCGAATTGCTTGCACTTTTCGGCCAAATTTGTTTGCGGTCATAGCCACATATTCCTTTAACTTAGAAAATACCTCAAACTTATTTCTTAGCAAATATATAATAGTATAACGACTGTAGTCGTCTATAAATGTAAGAAAGTAATATTTTTCCACCTACAGTGGGGGTTTTCATAGGGCCACATAAGTCTGTGTGGACCAGTTCGAGTGGTACGGAGGCTCTAAATTGTGCAGCTTTGGGGTAAGGTGAATCAGTTAATTTTGACATTATGCATGTTTTACATTCAGTATTATGTTTGCAATCATTTAATTTTATACCCACAGCCATGTCCTTGTTAACTAAATCTTTAATGTGGTTAGTATTTCTGTGGCCAAGTTTCACATGCCACTTGTTTATGCAATTTTCGTTATCACAAGTTTGTATTACAATGTTCGCTGTGTGTTTGTTTTCAGAATAATTTAATTGACATTCATATAAGTTATTTTTCACATATCCCTCAATGCATGTATTTCCCTGATTTACAATTTTACAGGTTTTATCATCAAATACAGCGATACAGCCATTCTCTGTTGCTCTTTTTATAGAAATTAAATTAGTTTCTATTTCAGGGACATAAAGAACATTTTTAAGTGTTATTTTGTTCTGTGTGTTTTCCGAATTTACGGTATACAAATCCACAGTACCGGAACCCAAAGATTTTAGCTGCGTGCCGTTCGCGATAGTGACGTTAGAAACGTTATTTTTAAGATCGCGAAATTTTAGTTTATCATTGCAGATATGTGAAGACGACCCTGAATCAACCACCCAATTTACAGTTTTATCTCCAACATAAAAAGAATACAATTTATCAGCTTTTGGTTTATTGCTCCCCTCTGCAATTTGAGCGCTATCTGGCTTCTCATTGTTCTGAGAGCATATGTTGGATCTGAAGTTGGGTTTTTTGTTGAAATTTTTACTGTGACTTTTAACAGCAGAATTATTTTTGTTTTTTAACTTATAACATTCTTCTATATTATGATTACTTTTCTTACAGTATTTGCAGAATTTCTCCGATTTGTTATGGTATTGGACTTTTAACGCTGAATTTTGATAAGTTTTGTTTTCAAGCCTTTTGGCATATTCATCAGCTAATTTGTTTCGTATATACTCAGGTGTCAATTGCGCTTCGTCTTTCGATTCGAGACTTGTTATAAGAACGTCATACGAAGGAGGGAGTGAGCATAGCATTAATGCAGCTAGGTGCGATTCATCTATGACTTCACCTATAGCAGTGAGTCTGTCGCGTGTTTTATATATATCAGCTATATGTTGGTTTACATCACCACCTTCCATTAATTTTATGGAATAAAGTTTCCTAAGTAAGAAAAGCTTACTCGTAAGGGATGATCTTTCGTGGACTTGGCGCAGAGCATTCCAGCACTCTCGTGCTGTATCTAGATTCATAACATACACGATTTGTTCGTTATCAATAAGTAGATTTATAATGGCTCTGGCCTTTCTATTTTTTGAACGCCACTGATCGGTTATTGGGTTGGGAGGATCGTCAGTAATGACTGTAAAAAGATCCTCTTTTTGCAAGTACATCTCAATACGAAACTTCCACACATTATAATTTGTAGAGTTCAGCGGTTCAATTTGTATATCTTTTGTTGCTGACATACTTAAACAAAATTTTTGTAATAGTTTTGTTAATATTTGTTCAATTCGTAAATATTCATTTAATATTTTAAATCAACACAGTTCGGATAAATAGTACTTGAAGAAGAATATAAAATTAAATAGTTTTCATAAAAATAAGCACTTTTCAATACTTTCGATTTAGTGTCACTTCGGTTTTGAAGAAACAAAAACAAATATTTTCGCTTACATTTTCATTTCTTATTTATTTTATTATTTAAATGTAGCAATCTCTTCCAATGTGCAATGAAAAAAAACTTTTGAACTTTTGTCAAGAATAAATCTAAATTTTCAATTCAAAATATCAGAATCATAATCTAATAGAAAAATACTTTCTGAATATGTGCATGAGTTCGGAGTTTCCTCAAATTAGTTATTTAAATATATTTATAACAAATATTTCTTATTTAATAATTCTTTGCTAAAATAACAGTGATATAATTAAATAAAGTTTGGCTTACCTGGGTTTTCACAGGTAATTGCAAATTCCATTGGTGAAGAAAAAATCTCCTTAATATGACTTCTGTATTAAAGACCAGCAACTACTTTTCCTATAATTAATCTTGATTAGAGTGAGAAATTCTTACATAATATGTAGATCTATTATATTTAGGATAATTCACTCGTTGCTAGGTAATGAAAGAAAGCCTAGATGTTTTTTACTTTAATTTATTCATCTTAGACAAAAGAAAAAAATTATGATTAAATAGAATAAGAAAATGGAACGTCAGTTCCGAATAACGAAAATTACATGATTAAAAAAAAAAGAATTACAATGTACTTGTAGAGAGACGCGACACATCGTCACGTGATAAGGCAGGTGCACCGAACAATCTTTTGGCGGGAAGTAAAAAACAAAAAAGAAAGTTCGGAACAAGAAAAATGAAAGTTAATAAAAGAATGTCTGAGATTAAATATCACAACATAATAAGCTTTTAAAAAAAAAAAAAAAAAAAAAAAAAAAAAAAAAACTTTTTTTTTAAAATCGTGCTTCGAGTTGCATCATGAGAGTTCAATATGAACTTTCATGCAAAACTCTGTATCTCTGTGATCAGCCATGCCTATAAAGCAAGAAAAATATACATGCATACGTCTTATTCAATTATATATAGAAAACATATTTAAAATTATCCGCTTAGTTATACATTAAAAATACATCAACAAAACTTGTATAATATCGATCAAAAATAGCTCTTTTGTTGCGTAAATTAACTGCAGATTAATTTAATATTTCAGTTCAAGATAAACAAATTAAGCCTTTTAAGAACAAAATGCATTATACGTGTCGTTTCTGCTTAATAAAGTTTACATTATACTTTTTATTTTTGAATGTTTTCGAAATAATGTTAAACTTATAAATAATTTCGCATTTTTTGTTAAAATATTTCTATGTTGCTGTTATCAATCCTTAGCTATATCCTAAAAGACTTTATCAGGCTCATAGAATTTTAAACTTTCTCGGCAGAAAGTGTATTTATGCTGCTTCTAAAGGCTTATAGAGGATTTATTTAAAAATTTAAACTTATTTACTCCCAAAATATTTCGTCAAAAAATCATGAAATTTACTATGTTATCTCTTGATAAATAATTCATATAAAGTAACAAAGCACACACGAAAGTTAAAACCGAAAGTTATTATGCAGTAGTTTTAAGATCATAAAAGCGCTAACTTAAAAAGCTTGAAAAATCATTTTTTTATACAAAATGTATTTCTTGATAAAATGTACTCATGTTTAAGATAATCTATTATATAAAGAAAAAGAAAAAAATAAGAAAGTGTTTTTTTAACTCTATTTACAAAACTGATTTATAGATTACGAGTTTGTTTCTTTTTTGCATTTACAGGGTGGTTTTAACTTTAAAAGAAACTATGCTCAGATTGACCTGAAATTTTAATTACATAGTTGAAAAATGAGAAAATAATATATCATACAGAAACAAACAAACAAAAAGAAAAAGAAAAAAGAAAAAAAAGGTTTCAAAGTTTATTAAGAGGTGGGCACTTTAAAAGTTATAACGTAAATGGGTTTGGCCACAAGTGATATTTGAATCACAATACGACGGCTATGGCTTAAATGCCTGTATGAGTTTTTTACCGAAAAAATAATTTCTAAGTCATTCTACAAATTTTGTAAGAGCAAATGATTGTTTTTTCCTTGATTTCAATTGACCGCTGAGTTCTATAAAACTTAGGTTTATTTCAGTCTTTGTAATAATGTAAACATAGGGGAAAGAACATATTTCTGCAATTGCTCAATTAAAAGTATTCAAATTTGAAAAAAAATGAACATTTTTAAATATCAATATTTAGCTAACAATTTAAATGCAGTGGCTTAAAAGACGCTATTGTTGAATTTAGATGGCAAAACAAAAGTACTAAAGCTTCCTAATATTAAAAACTGAAAGCTAACATAAGTATTTTTTGCTAAGAAGCTTTAGTAGTTGTTAATAGTTTAATAAAAACTCCTCTCAATTCCAAAATTTTGTTACTTTGGACAGATTTAACCACCGGCATATTCAATACAGAATAATCTTTGAAAATTAAGTTTTTTGCTAAAAGGGCTTTAAATATCAATGTTATATTAATGTTTATTATAAAGTTGCGCGTGTAAATAATGTACATTTGTATAATTACTTCTCCTCAACTTATAGAATTTGTTACTGTAAAATGGGATTTTCTAATTCACAGGTTGCTTGTTTTAAGAGTTAATTTTCTATGGTACTGTATGATTGGAATTCTTGTGAAGATTTCGGGGTATTTTCCTTTAAAAGATTATATCTATGTAGACGGCGAACAGAAAAAAAATCTAACATGCGATCAAGTGAATTCTACTTGTTAAATATGAGTGGGCCATGTCAGTGCTTAATATTGTGATGTGCTATACCGAATATGTTGGGGAACTATTTGACCCGTCCCATTTCGTTCTTATTACAAATCTCATCATTCAATAAATAGCATGTGATTATGAGGCTTACTTTAATTATTTGTATTTTTATGCATCAGGAAAGTACGTATATTCACAGAAATAAAAGGGTTTCTCTAAAATATTGCAAGAAAAGTTGCCCTATTTTTATTATAATAGGAAAGGTGTTAGACCCAATGGAAGAAAGCAGGGAACATTACACTAGACAAAACATGTTGTCAGAATATAAAACATTTAATATTTAATGAAATATGATCGCTTTTATTATATAATTTTTATTTGTGCATGCAAAAATGATAACAAGATTTCATTTCCATAATTTATTAGCCAAACGATTTGAACTACATATATGAAATCGCAAGGAAATGTCTTGTAAATTCTAAAAGTTATTGTTTGTAGAATGAACTAAATTCTCATTAAAAAGCAAAACTAAAGGAAAATTTACCCAAATTTTTATTTTACTTTAAATAATGAAAAAAGTATTTGTTAAAGTAAATAGATATTGACTAAACCCCTTATTATTCCCACCCATTTTTCAAAGAGGAAATAAAATTCCGTTTTTTTTGGTTTTCAAGATATTTGTTTAGGATTTTGAGATAAGTAGCTCAAGGCAATTGCATAATAAATTAGGCAAATGAAACTTTGATGACGTTTAAGGACGCTAAACTAAAAATTATTTATTAAAAATGTTCGTATTTCACCAGATAAATTAACAATTTGTATATTCTGATTGTTGTATGTAATGTAATATGTCTAGTTTTCTAAAAAAGGATTTTCAATGAATTTCAAAATTTGCATATTATAATAATAAAAAGCAATGGTTTATTTTCTTTAAATAACTTCTATATCTCCATGAATATATATATATGCTAGTCTCATATAAATGAATACGGTTAATTAGAAGTAGACTCATAATCACATACTTCAGCCAGAACGCGTTTCAAATAATACTTTTTACCAGGTGATGTCAAACATTCTCTTTTTTCTTTTTTCTTATACATTAGCTCTCGGGTAAAACTTTCGTTGACATTGTCTAGCATGTTCTTCATACTCCTGAAGAATCAAGATAACAAATATTTATTGACACATCTGACAAAACATTTGAAATCGAAAGCGTCCGGTTACTTATAGAAAGTTCGTGTAAAAAAAATAATAATTATTATTATTTTGCTATGACACATTATGTACTTCAATTTTTATTTTTAGCAATCAAATGTTCTTTTTATAATGTTCAAAGTTCCAAAGTTTCAAAGAAACTTTAGATACTATTATAAGTTATGTTTTATGAGATTTAGGTTTGGTTTGTCGTGTCTTAAGATCTATAGTTTAATCCTTTAATGTTCATTGGGTTTCGCGGCAAAACGTAACATTTGACATTGTAACGTTCTTTTTATACAGCAGTTTTTTAATAATTTTCCTTGTTTTAATCGATATTTAAACTTTTGTTTCTTCTATGTTCGGTAGATGGCAGCATTTTACTATTCTAAAATTTAATAAATGATATTTCAGAGGAAACTAAATGCTTAAGTCACCTGAAATTTCTTAGTGTTCGCGAGTGCTCCTTCCCGGTTTAATGATGCACTTATATCTAGTTTTACATATCCCTGCAAGTTGGCAACAATGATAACAGCTAAACAGATTCTAGGGGTTATCAACTTCTCCCTCCCTTAAAAAAAAAAAAAAAAAAAAAAAAAAGAAGAATACAAATAAAAGGCTGGGTTCATTGCTTTACGTTTCTTTGTTTACCTTTCCTAGATTTCTAGCAGTCAAAATGATTATACCAATCATTTCATTCAGGAATTCTGTTAAAATACGTAACCCTTAAATCCTGAACTTATGCTATTTATTTTTCTCAAGCGGTGGTAGCATCAGTTTATTTATGAGAGATAGCTATAACTGGCTTTCAAACCATGTTTACAAACAAGCATAAAGCTGTTAAATTATTTATCTGCCATAATCAGGTAATTATAAATATTCAATTTTTAATTCCTTGGATAACTATTTAAAATATGATGTTAAAATGAGTGAAAAATAAAAAATATGTAAAATAACAATTCAGTTTTGGCTCGCAAGGTGTAACTTAGTTTCCCGTACAGTTGTGCGATTTCTGAATTAAGTGTCTAAAAATTATCTCTATTTTCAACTATTATTTTAACTTTCCGAAACATACATATGTAAGAAAAGTATTGTAATCGTGTCAAAAATCCGACTTTGAGATTTTGATGTTTCTATACGTTTTGCAATACAATGAGTTCGTTTTCACTATTTTTACAATGTTGAATCTTTGTGTGTGGGTGTATGTATGTCAGTGAACACGATAACGTCTAAACACTTTTTTCGAATGAGCTGAAAGTTGGTATGCATGTTATAGGTCACCATAGCACTAACTCTATTGATTTTGGTGAATCTAGCACTTATACTTTTTTTACAGGAACACAAAAAAAAATTCTTTAACATTATGGCCTATGGGACCAAATTTTTAAAACTGCAATAACGTCTAAACGCCTTACTCAGTTGCGAAACAAAAATATTATATGCATATTATAGGTCACAGTTGCACGAATTGTATAGGTTTTGGTGAATCTAGAACTTATAGTTTTTTGTTTTGTTTTTTTAATAGGGATACAACAAAAGCCTGTATCATTAATGCTTATGGGCCCAATTTTTAAAAGAAATGATAGCGTCTGAACACCTAATTCCCATTATCTGTAAATTTATACTCATATTATAAGTCACCGTAACACAAACTGTATAAATTTTGGTGAACCTGGCAATAATATATATATACATACATATATATATATATATATATATATATATATATATATATATATATATATATTTTTTTTTTTTTTTTTTACCGGGGCACAAGGAAAAATTCTTTATCATTATGGTATATATGAGCCAAAATATTTTAAAGTGCGATAGCGTCAAAACACCTTATTGGATTGAGCTGAAAAACTATACACATGCTATAGGTCATCATCGCACGAATTGTGTGGATTTTAGCTTAGAGATTTTTACGGGGACACAACGAAAAGTTCGTTATCATTATGATCTATGAGCTCAAATTATTTGAAATGCAATAGCGTAAAATTAAACAATGAGGGAATATACTCAACCTCCCTATTATGTTTTTCCCTTTTGTTTATTTAACGACATGCCTTACATTAATTTATTTATATAACCGTTAATTGCTTAATGTTCGGAAAGTCGAGTGGAGTCATTCCAGATTTTTATTTATTTATTTATTTTTTTTCAAAGCAACATCTATTTTATGTTTACATTGCATTCAAATAAAATTTTTAGATGATTATTGGACGTAAAAGACTTGCGCAAAAGAATTCTTAACTCTTAACATTCACTCCACATTTCCTTTTTAAAATTGATAAAATAAATTAAAAGAGATAAATTAGGTACATAGCTGATCATTAATATGTTTAACTTTTTTTTTTAGTCGCCAATTGGGTCATATATATTCAATGTGTGCCGTTTAGTAGCATCATATATTTTCATTGGCGACCATCAAATATCGCAATACTAAATTTGACTTCATATTGCTGTCATTTTAAGATCTGTTGAATTATACATAGCTAAATAAAATATTTCCATAGTAAGCTACAGTTGTAAATACATAAAATTCACCATTAAAAATTCTTTATATTACAAGCTATATTTGTAAATGTTAGAGCAAAATTATATGTGGTCAAAAATAAAATTAGCTTACTCATAAATAGGACTGGGCTTTATATCGATGTAAAATAAAATATCGATTTAACGCTAATATCGTTTATCCAATTTAAAAATTTCATCTTCCATAAAATATCGATGCAGAAACATCAAAGCACGAGAAAATCTGATTCCAGACTAAACCGATTCTATGCTGGAATAATGCCAGATAGCTAGTCATATTCATTCAACGGGATAACGATTTAGTCCAGCATGCGCACTCATAGACAATTAAATCATAAAAATCTTGACTGAATGAAACCGCAAAAAATCAAGCGAATAATATTCATTCGAAATGCCGTTTCGATTTAGTGTTATGCAGATGCACTGGGAAAAAGAGAATATCGGTTTAAAAGATGCATTCTTTCGATGAGCCATGATTGCGGTTTTAACGCATGTGCAGAAGCAAAATGAAAACCGATTCTGATTTCTGATACAAGCATTCCGGTTAAGTTTGGGTAGATGAAATGGGATTATTCATTCATTCAAAACTCGTTTGATTACAAGAGATTTATTTTATCAATATTAGTATTTTCTTCTGCTACTTTTTGTTATATTTTTTGCCAGTTCCTATAATTTATAAATAAGAAATCCCAGTTACTGTCTATTAGATAAGTGAATTAACTATTCTTTATTAATATTTGTGCCATTAATAATATTTCTTCATTAAATTCATTAATATTAGTACACAATACGACATTGTCATATTGTCAAAAATAAATTAATTCAAACAACGGAGTTATTTTAGGTATGATTATTTTAATATCTAATTTTTATTTATTTGGAAGGTATGCGTATTTAAAGAGGGTATGCGTACTCGAAGGTATGGGTATTTCGAACAGTATGAGTATTTAAAAATAATTTTAAATGCTGTGAAAATTGATTTTTTTTTCCCTCTTCAAATGCACCAAATTGTTCTTTCTATCAAATTTATTTCCTTATACTGAGTTAGTTATTTAAGTCTTTTTGTCTTTTGTAATATTTCATGTAATTTAATCTAAAATAAGTAAAAATTCTAAAATTTCAATAAAAAAAAGTAAATCTCGTAAACTTTTTAAAAAGAATTATATTTTAGAAAATTTTAATTAAGAATTATATTTATTAGGAGATTCAAAGCACTAGAAATTTAACATGTGTGAAGCACTTCTCTTAATTAGCAATTTTCTGCTGATTAATAACAATAAAATTTATTTAGCAATTTAAATAGCAATTTTGCAATTTATTCGCATGTAAGTGGGGCATATAAATATTTTAGTGCATTACAAAGTAGTACGAAATAGTCAAATTCTGAATTTATCAATTAGTTAAAATAATAATAATAAATTGGGGTGTTTTAAATGTTCTGAATGTTATTCATGAAATGTCACGTCACGAGTCCATATAATATAAAATGTGATAAAACAAAACTGCGCTATATTAATTATACTGATGTATAAATTTTGAACTGTGGAAAATAATGAATAATTTTATAATAATTAGTATTAAAGCATTATATCTTTATCAGAAGGCTGTTTCTTAGACGGACTAAGAACATGATTTGACAAGAATTTATTTTACAGAGCAATATTAAGTGTACATTTTTTATATAGAAAATATTGCTAGCGCTCGAAAAATTTTATATCCGACTATATATGGAGTAATGTTATAAGCAATACCATTATATGGCTCAACCTCATTTTTAAGTTTTCTACTTCCTGCGATTGAATTTAAGTTGAACCAAAATTGGAGCTACCATACATCCACTCACAAGGGAAGTATAAATCAGTAAAATTCCTATGGAAACCAAACCAAGATTAAATTAAAAGAGAGGTCGAAAACATAGGCTAAATGGCAAATTTTGAGCAACAATTCACTTATGGGTTAAGATAAGACCCTAGAAAATTTAATCCCTTTTATGAAAATCAATGAAATATAATAAGTGGGCAAAAAAGCGTGGCGCAGTGTCAGAGTGTTTGACTTGAGACAAGAAGATCTTCAATTCAATCCCCGTCTCGGCAAATTTTGATTTCTTTTTTTTTTTTTTTTTTTTTTTTTTTTTTTTCATAATACTAATATTTGGTTTATCTAAAATTAACAAATGATGGTAAAAAGTTAAACCATGAGGTGGTTGCAGCTACTTCAGTACCAAGTTTTGGTTCAAACTAACACCAAACTTTTTATATTGTAACGCTGTACTACTGAGACATTAAACCCAACAAACTAACTATAAACCGTCTCTACGTTTTAAAGAAAACTGCTAAAAGTCCTTACGTGTCGGGATTATACCCTACAATTGGTAACGCTGCATTAAATCGATATATCCTGATATCGGTATTTTAGACGAACGATATATCGATTTAAGAAATGTCAACATCGCCCAGCACTGCTCATAAATTAAATTACCTTTTAAGTACAATTTATAATATAATATTTTATATTATTTAAACATATTGAGTACTTGCACATAACTTATTCATATGCTTATTATATTTGTTTATTGTTCTATTCTAATTAGTAGGCGCCGCCCGTTTAGCTGGAAATGAATTTTCAAAGGAATTGAATGACTATGTTTTATATCACTTTATAAATGAAAACTAAAAAGAAAATTACATTGAAATCACTCGAAACCTCGCTTCGGTACCCGCTGCTTGCGGCATCTTTTTTCCCGACCGCAATGCTTCGGGCCCAGGTTCCCACTGCCTGTAGAAAAGTCTTTCCCAGGCGTTTCAATACAGGTATTTATCGAAAACAGGTGGAGCTTTTCTAATATTCAAGAAGTATGATATTAAGATGACTTTATCTCAGCATCTATTAAACGTTTTAGTTTTTGAACCATGTATTTTATATTACTCGCTTTTTTCTCTACATTACCATATATTTTTGATCAATATAATAAACAAAAGAAAAAGTAGATTTTCCTTTAAAATGAATAAAATAAACAAAACATAAAAATAAATGATAATAAACTTACTATATTAGCATTTTTTCTGATAAATAAAATAAAATAAAATAAAATTTTAAAGGATTAATTAAATAAAGGAAAAATAGATAGTTGTTTATTGTAAAAATTGTACTTAAATATAAATCTAATAAGTAGTTTTTCTAATTTAAAATTTAATGTATGTACTTTTTTCGACTGTTTTTCCATTTGATTTCAATATATATAATAAAGAAAAAAGGAAAAAAAAAAACTTCTCCTTTAAATGAATAAATTAAATAAATAAATAAATAAAAAGTTTAATAGCCGTTGCTATGTCACGCAGACGACTGACACATAAAAAAATAAATTTTAGAAAATGAAACCGAAAAGTCATTCCCCCCCCCCCCCCCCTAATTTCTGAATGGTTTAAACTTTTTTGTATGAAATAGGAGAATTTTATTATGGTAACCAAATGCACCTCCTGTGAAAATTCGACAAATGTTTTTTGAGTTATTCTATATTAAAGAGATATTCGTCGTAACTATAGAGGATCAGTCATCATGCACCCAGTTAAAATAGCTGTGTATTAGTTTTCGCTATGTCTTAGACAATAAAGAAAAAAGGTGTACTCAAAATTTTGGTATAAAGTTTACATAGATAATGCCTAACCCAAACAATTGTACGGGTTGTCATTTAAACATAATAAGCCTAATCCACACTATTGCCTCGACGTTTCCTTATATATATATATATATATATATATATATATTATTTTTTTTTTTTGGGGGGGGGAGGGGGGAAGATTACAGGACTATTTATTATTCTTATTATTCTTATTATTTATTCTTATTATTTTTTCCTATTGCTAGTAAGATCGTACCTATGAAACAAAAAAAAAAAAAAAAAGATTTATTTTAATATTTAAATATTTCTATTTTCAAAGGGGTATATATTTAATCCTACATAGGTAAACGTACATATACATATATATTGGTGGGCTACAATTTTTAATTATACATGCCTTTTTAAAAGGTAAGGACTAAAATGCAGTTACATACGTTTAGAGATGTATTTCTAATTATAAATTTAAAGTTAATGTCAATATTTTTAAAAGTTAGTCCTTTGGTTAAAAAATAAATAAATAAACTAAACACCCAATGTATGTGTGTGCGTGTATGTATGTGTACAAATGGAAAGAAAAGGCAATCAACACTATATTTACTAAAACATTTTTTCTTCATACATTTTTTTTTATTATTATTAAAACTACCTACATACTGCAAACTTTAAAATGCAGATATATTAGTGAATTTTTGATTAATAATGTATCAAGCATTTTACGTACCCATTATTTAAATCATAGCCATTCATTATTTAACATTTATATGTATTTTTATTTCAAACAGTTTATTTAAATATCATTAATTGGACACTATTTGATTCGTACTTGTTTGTCCCTGAATACATTGATTGTATTTACGAAATTGCCATTAACACTTTCGCCTTCTGTTCATTCAACAAAGTTCAACTAATTAGCAAATTTTCAACTAAAGTTTTAAAAGAGCAACAAAATCAATTAAGGACGTTTCAGCTTTTACTTTCAAATAAAATTAGATTGATCACTTAAAATATAATTTCCGAAAATTAAGTATACAAGAAGATTCCTGTAGCATTTAAAAAAAGACTTTTTTTTTTCTTAATTCATCTGTAAAAAAAAATTAATAAATAAATAAATAGAATAAAAGACAAATATTTTTAGTTCGAGGAATGTTCAAAATTTAGATGTGTTCATAAACTAAATTTCAACTGTATAATAATTTTGAGAATTTAATACATTTTTGAAAGCGCATCAAGTAAATTAGACTTTATTATTATTATTATTATTATTATTATTATTATTATTATTATTATTTAAAAAATTACAGAATTTCTTGTCAATTCTCAGGAAATAACGCTTTTATTATTTAGAAAATCTAGGATTAACTAGTTTTTAAGAATTCATTACCAATGCTTCTATGACACAGAAACAACAAAATAATAACATTTGTAGACAATTAATGTATTATTTTGGTATATTTTCCCCATAATTATAGCCAAATATACTCTACAAAAATACTTTCTTATGTAGATAGTGTCCATTTTTCTTTAACGGTGAAAAATATCAAATTGTTAAGCTATTAAACATAGATGAGTATGTTCAATTTAAAGCTATCTAAAACGAATTTCAAAAAATAAGATTTAATTAAGGTTTTATCCTAGTTTATATGCATATATCTAATATATATATATATATATATATATATATATATATATATACAGTTGAATATCTTAAACGTGAACACACTTAACATGAATTACTTTTAACATGAACTGTTTCCAGAATCCTGTTGAAAAGAAGATTAGTTTTTGAGTTAGTGATAGCATGAACTACTGACAACATGAAAATTTTTTTTATCCCTCTGCAAATTCACGTTGACGGGGGTCGACTGTATATATATGTACAGTAAAGCCTCTCTAAGCTGGACACCTACGGTTCCAAGAAAAAGTGTCCAACATAGAGAGGTGTTCAACTTATAAGGGTGCTTACTTTTTTTGATTTAATTAAACTGTATCTATGCATGCCTTTTAACTTTTAAATATAACTAATATTTAACTTAAATATAACTAAATATTTAACTTTTACATCTAAATATAATACAATTGAAATAAAGTAATCACGACTTATATACAAAAAATAATTAATTTGCCAATTTAAAATTTAAATTTAAACTGTTATGTTGTGGCCAATATAATACATTCTTCTATAATTTTTTATATAACAGCACCACCTACCAGTTAACATGCATGAAAATTTAATCAATATAGCTTCTTACAATAAAGATTTTTCATATGCATTTTGGTGAAATTTTATCCAACAGACGCTGAGATAATCAGATGAAAAATCGGAGAATGTGAGTAAAAGTAGCACCACCTGTCTGATTATATAAATTAAGCTAACATTCATTTTCATAACGGTGAATTTATTCATTCTAGAAACTGAGATATAGTTTTCCAGTGAACGAGGAAAACTGTAGCATAGCAGCGACACCTGTGAGCTGATATGCATCCAAATTGAATCGACATCATTTTTCACTATAGATCTCTCCCATATTAAGTTTAGTGCAATTATACACTCAAGTTAAACTTGGTAGGAAAAATAAAAGGGACAAATGAAGAGGAACCCTAGCAACCAAAATGTATTTTCTAATGCCTATTTTAAAACAGTCTAAGTCAAAACATGTCTGTAGTCTCTGTGTAGAATATTTTCAAAAGTAAAAAGCAAGGCTAATTCATACAATTCAATGAAAAGAAAGACTCTTGCATTATGCACTAAATTACAGTAATTTGTGAAAGTTTCAACTAAAGAAAAGAAATATTTTTTATAAGGTAAGACAGAGGTGAATATATTGTGACAAGAAACATTGTCTTTTTAAGATATTTAAAGCTATTCCTACAAGGCATAAGTAAAATTTCTAAAAAAAAGAGTGAGAAATTGGAAGTTTTATTTCTTTTTTTCCTGGCTCATCGGATAAAGATGTTCAACTTAGGGCAGCATTTCAATGTCCCACTTCCAAGTTAAAGGGGTGTCCAACTTAAAGAGGTTGGACATAATGTGGTAATCCTATGGGTACATTCCGCTCCGAGAAAAAGTGTCCAACATACAGGGGTGTCCAACTAGACAGGTTTCACTGTATATATAATTTTCTCGTTATACTAGAGTATAACAATGATTTCTCCTGCTTGGAAAAAAAAAATGTATATAAATATTTTCTTTCGATGGTATTTAAAAAGAAATTTTTGTGGCTAATAAGAATGAGAATGTCTACATATTTCTATTTAAACATGACATCACTTGCACAGCATATAAAATAATATAGAAGAAATTTGAAGATTGAACAATTTTTCCCTGAATTAATTGACGGTAGTGAAGTCTTAAGCTTTTTTCACTAAAAAGTTAGATTCTTGTTAATTTCTTATGGTATATTCTGAAAAAATTGATGTAACTTAAAGTAAAATGATAATTTTCATGGGGGAAAAAAAATAATTATCTCTTTTTAAACTTTTATTCTTTTACAATGAGCTGTTTAAACTTCTATCAATTTTTCATTACTTGATGAGAAAAATAGATTAGGATACAAATTTATTTTATTGAATGATTATTAGCAGTTTATATAAATGGTAAGTTTAGAAAACAAAATGCATAAATAAATCATTCTATGAATATCTATACATGCTTATAACTAAATATTTCTTTTTAATCATAACAGGAAAATCTATACCAAAAATTCTTTAAAAATACGCCAAACAAGAAATAGTGCAATAATTTAAAAATTCATCTGCAGATATTTTTGATAGAAAATATTTCTTCTACATCTTTTACACACACAGTAAATTAGAGAACTAAAATGTTTATGTGTAATCATAAAATGAAAGAAAGAAAGGTAAAGAGAAAAGAAAAAAGAAAAAATCAAATGTTTTAAGTATTTTTTGTAAATGGATTATTTTATTGTTCACAATTTATTAATACAACAAATTACAAAAGAGTCTGGCAAAAGTTTCCAAGTTTGAAAAAAAGATTTTATAAAGATATATTTTATATAATGAATAATTTATGTGCATATAAATGTAAGGTATACTTTGTGTTTTTAATTCCGAAATCTTTCATAATTTAAAATTTTCATTTAGTATATAATTATATATATTATGCAATGAGAAAAAATTCTGTAACTGACACCTAGAATTGTGGCTCTAGAAAAAATAGTTCCATGTCATCCTTATAAATTCTAGTCCCCTTGGAAAGCGAGTTCTAGAAGCCCCTATTAGAATTCTAGAGCATGTGCCTATATTCTCGAGGGCAAAGTTATTTAAAAAGTCTCTGCAAATAAATGAAACTACAAGAGGCGGGTTTCCGCAACTATAATCTTGGTTTATTACCAAATTCTAGAAAATCAAGCGAGAATTTCTCGCAATATGAATGATTCAAAATATTTAGAGGGTTCAGAATATTGTTTCACCATTTAGAAATGTGTACACTAGAAATTATCGATAATTTCGTGTATTTAGTTTATTGGCGTGCCTAATGCGCATAGCTGGGAAATCTATATTTCTAGTTAATGGATTTAGAAAATCGCCACTTATTCATTCTAGAGAAAGGAGGCATATTTTATTTTCTCAGTGTGTTAATATATATATTACATGAAAATTAAATTGCAATGTATTATAATATATAAGATATATTATGGTTTTTTATAAATAATTTTAACTGTATAATATAATATAGCCTATATAATAAACTATAAAAGTTGGCTGCCGTAGTTTAAGTTGCTTTCAAATTTCTTTCATAGAGTGTTTATACCTCATATAACGACTTACCACAGATATTTTAAATTCAAAGTCATTAAAATTAAGTCTTCAAAGTATAGCATTTTTGTTGTTTGTCATTTTGAAATTTCAATTTTTCATTTACTACACATATTTTTTTTTTTCACGTGTAATAACAGTAATTTTTCCAAACACTGTGATTAATCAGAGCCTAGCAGTTTTCAAAAAGGTGTGTTCAAGTATAATTAACTTATATATATATATATATATATATTTAAAATGTCTATTAATTTTTCTGTCTATTTTATACAAAAAATAGGCAATAAAATTAAAAGAAAGTATGAATTAGATTAATTAACTAAATTTTATTGATAATTTTTTAGTTAAATGATACTTTTGCTAGTTAGAAACCTTCTTAAAATGATTTCAATGTAAAGTGATAAATGTTGAATGTTTTATTCTATTTTATTCTATTAAATAAAAATATATTTTAAATTTTAAAACAACTTTAAACTTTAAAACTTAACAATTAAATTTCGAAATAAAATATTATGATGAATAAAAATTAACCCAATTCTATTTCTAAGAAATAAAATCTTTATTTTTAACTTGAAAGAAGAAACCTTTTAGAAAGAATAATAAATACTATGCATTTTAGTTCAATATTTCTTAAAAATTACTTTTTCTAAAAAATAAATAAATAAATAAATAAATAAAAATAAATAAAATAAAGTAATTTTTTTTTTTTTTTTTTTTAAGTAAACTTCCAAACTACTTTTTGAAAAAATTTCGAAACGAAATTTATGAAAAAGTATTTTGAGATTAATCATTATCTCTGGGTTTTTCTTATTTATCCAAAGTATTCATTTTCCAAACATATTTTTAGAAAAAAAAAAAGAATGAAAAAACAGAAACGTTCTCCTTGTATACAAAGAAGCGTTCTTAGATATAAGTGACGTAATGTTAAATTTCCTCCCAAAAGAAGCATTATAGAAGTAGAGTCAGAAGATAATAAAGGGAAAAAAAACCATGATGAATAATTCAAGTCCTTTTTTGAAAGAAAACAATTCTTCTTCGACCATTTTAAGATAGTTTTATCTGCCGCATTGTTTCTTTCACTTTTACGCAGCCAAAATATTCTGTTAATGCTACCTCAGACCACAACATTTTTTATCTAGGCTTATTCTCCAATGGAATTTCTTGAAAAAAAAACTTTAAGTATTTACTTAATGGATTTTTTGCAGTATTTGTATGATTATTTATATATGTAAACTGTTTTATTATAAATAATAATAATATTTACATTTCTTATTTGACTATCATTAAATATTTATTTTTATCGGAGAGTATTTGAATGTTTTCTTTCTTTCGATTTTTTTATGGTATTTTATGTGTTTTTTCTTTCCTTTTCTTTCGTTCTCCCCCCCCCCCCCAAAAAAAAAAATAAAAATAAAAATAAAAATAAAAATAAAATATAATAAAATAAATAAATGAATAAATAAATAAATAAATAAAAATTTCTATAGAAGAAATTATTTTTAATATGTATATTTATTTATTTATTTAATGCAGATTAAATGATTTGTAATTGATTTAACGGTTTGCTATACCTTAAAAATAATTCTTTCTATCTTAAAGTTGTTTATTAGAATTTCTCGATAACTATACAAACTATAAATATCTATTTATTTATTTATTTATTTATTGAAAAATTTTACAATACTATAAAAAGAGTTTTTCAACTTTTTTTTCAATTATATTTTCAATTAATTAGGTTTTTAATTTTTAAACGTTTCCCTTGATATTACATTAATTTCGTTTATCGATAAATTTTAAATATATTTGCGCATTGAATTATGCACTTATTCTCCAAATTTTTTCCCGAAAAAGAAAAAAAAGGTATTTATTTTATGGATTTTTTTGCAGTATTTGTATGATTATTTATATATGCAAACTGTTTTATTATTATTATTAATGTTTACATTTCTTATTTGACTGCCATTAAATACTTGTTTTTATTTGAGAGTATTTGAATGCTTTCCATCTTTCATTTTTTATGGTATTTTATGTGCTTCTTCTTCTTCTTTTTTTTTTTTTTTTTTTTTTCTCCGAGATATTTATAAATCATTCTACAGAAGAAATTATTTTTCAGATATATATCTATATCTACATATCTATAGTTATTTATTTTTCTTGTTTATGCACATTAAAGGATTTATAATTGATATAATGGGATGCTTCACGTTAAAAATCATTCTTTGATATTACTATCTTAAAGTTGTGAAATTTAGCATAGATTAAGTATTGAAATATATAAATATTAAGTGTATTAAAATTTCTGGATAACTATACAAACAATAAAAATTTATTTTATTTTATTTTTTTATTTATTTATTTTTAATGCTCAAAAATATTTCTAAAATTAATTTTTAAGCTTTTCAAACTTTTCCCTCGATTTTACATTATTATAGTTTATCTATAAATTCAAAACATATTTGTTCATTAAACTGTGGTTTGGATGATAAGTTTTTTTTTTTCTTTATATATATATATATATATATTTGAATTCAGAAATTTCATGTAAATTTTTAACATCCAAACATAAGTCTATTAAACAAAACATTAACTAATCAATGAATCTACAAATTAATGCACAAATATGTTTAGAATATATTATTAACTACAATGACATAAAATAGAGGGAAAACGTTAAAAACTCGGTCGCATGAAGCATTTTAAAATTTTCAATTTTTTTTTTTTTTCTTTTAATTTGAATTGTTTTTGAGAAATTTACTCAGATGTTGTGCTTTTCAATGCATATATATGCAAGCTTTCATCTGTAAGAAAGTAATTTCAAAGATTGATTTTAAATGTCCAGTATCCCCCCAAGCAAAACAGACTAGTTTCTCCAAAACAACATTTCTTTAATATATCCTTATGGTTCGTTACTGTACAAATGATAGCATATAAAAAAAATCTAAAATACTATAACACACACATATAATAAAGCTTTTTTTTTTTTTTTTTTTACCGAGAATTTCCTCTTAGCAAACAAAGTTTGCAAATCTTAGAAAATGAATACAAATCTGACACATTTATTTCTTCTTAATTTCATTCCATTGTTTTAATGAATTTTGTTTCTGACCCCTTCTTTCCCACCTCCTCATTTTTACATAAAAACAGTTTCTTTTTTCTTTTTTCAATTTTTAAGATTTCAGATTTTTGGAAACATACAGTTTATTTATATATTTATTTATTTATTCGAATTACTATGATGTTAAATTCAGCCGTAACAGGTATATTTTACATAACATTAAAACATATTTACGTTTTCACATTACAATGCAATGCGATACTGAATCGCAGAAAACTTAAATGTCTTTAAATTAGTAAAAAAAATTAGAACTGATTATTTGTTATTTAGAATTTTTTTTGAAATTTTTGCAACACTTACATCAGAGTATAAATATATCTTTTTCCAATTTTAGATACATTTTTGAATCGCACAGTATAGAAAAATAAATTGATTAGTTTCTGGTACATCCAGAATCCTACAACTAAAATTTAAATCTCGTACACCCAAGATCAGTCCGAATTTTAGACGCATTTTGGAATCGCACAAAATGAAAAAAAAAAAAAAAAAAAATGATTAGCTTCAGGTAGGTGCAAAATCCCAGCCTTTCTTTAACTTGCTTTAGAATTTAAAACAAATATGTTCTACAAACTGTTGTCAAGAAAAGACAATTTCAGCTGAATAATTTATGAACTATTCAAGAATATAACAAATAAAAAAACGTATTTTAAATTATAAAAATATAAAAAAATTATACAGACACGACTTTATTTCATTATTTAAAACATGAAAATCTGACATTGACAGATTTTAATTTAGTGCCAGAGGCCTACTGCTAAACTTGTTAATATCGACAAATTCTTCTTTAGTTAATTCGTGACGATCTAAATTCCATGATAAAGTTTTCATTAAATCAAACCAATGTGTTTCAGCTGCAGATATTGTAATAAATAACGTTGGAAGTCCAAACTGTCTTATAGCCGCAAAACAACGTTTTTTCTCTTTTTCCCAATGAGGCGGAGGTGTGCCTTGGGGGGGACTCATGTCAAAGGTGTGCCTTGGGGGGGGACTCATGTCAAAGTTGTACCTTGGGGGGGACTCATGTCAAAGTTGGGCCTTGGGGGGACTCATGTCAAAGTTGGGCCTGGGGGGGGACTCATGTCAAAGGGCCTTGGGGGGACTCATGTCAAATTTGTACCTTGGGGGGGACTCATGTCAAAGTTGGGCCTCGGGGGGACTTATGTCAAAGTTGGGCCTGGGGGGGGACTCATGTCAAAGTTGTACCTTGGGGGGACTCATGTCAAAGTTGTACCTTGGGGGGGACTCATGTCAAAGTTGGTCCTGGGGGGAACTCATGTCAAAGTTGTGCCTTGGGGGGGGACTCATGTCAAATTTGTACCTTGGGGGGGACTCATGTCAAAGTTGAGCCTTGGGGGGACTCATGTCAAAGTTGGGCCTGGGAGGGACTCATGTCAAAGTTGGGCCTTGGGGGGACTCATATCAAAGTTGTACCTTGGGGGGGACTCATGTCAAAGTTGGGCCTGGGGGGGACTCATGTCAAAGTTGGGCCTTGGGGGGACTTCATTCAATAAATCCCCATTCAATAAACCGACTGAAATAAACCCTTAGCACTATTAAGAGTGTATTATAAAAATTCGACAACGCTGTACCGACTGAAATAGGGGTACCTGGGGGGGACTCATGTCAAAGTTGTACCTTGGGGGGGGACTCATGTCAAAGTTGTGCCTTGTGGGGGGGACTCATGTCAAAGTTGTACCTTGGGGGGGACTCATGTCAAAGTTGGGCCTGGGGGGGACTCATGTCAAAGTTGGGCCTTGGGGGGGACTCATGTCAAAGTTGGGCCTGGGGGGGACTTCATTCAATAAATCCCCATTCAATAAACCGACTGAAATAGGCCCTTAGCACTATTAAGAGTGTATTATAAAAATTCGACAACGCTGTACCGACTGAAATAGGGGTACCTGCCCAAACAGCACATGACATCCCTGGGATGTTCTTTTTAAGTCCCGAATGTCCTGTTTTCGTCCCAGGATAAAATGTACAAAACGAGGACATCCACAGGATGTCTAAACAGAACATACTGAGAACAAATCAATTTGGATGTCTTGGGTATATCCTAAGTCATCCTAAAATGAAAGGTCCACTTTAAGATGTCCCGGGGACATTGTTTTTCGACGTCTTATGATCCATTAAAAAAATATCTTGAACTGTTAACTGTTTCATATGTAACCGCCAACTGTGTTCTTTAGACCGTGTATTGTTATTGTTTACGTGCGTGTTTTAAATTACTTATTGCTAGTTCATGTTATTAAATTATGTTAAATTTACATTCGTATTAATTTTCAACGTTACATGACGCCGAATTTATAACTTTTGAAAGAAATTATTCCCGGAGATTATGAACAGTGTAAACATTCGACCATCGCCACCACTAAACCTAACGACTTATTATGTTTGGAAAGATTGGTAAGAATGGTATAAACAATTTGAATGGTATTGAACTGTGATCGAATTGTATAAAAAGCCAGATAAAGTTCAATTGGCTTTGTTTATTTCAGCTATTGGTCATGAAGCGGTAAACATTTATAATACTTTTACCGATGATATAAAGAACAATTTGAATGTTTTAATTGAAGCGTTTCAAAAATACCTCGCGCCAAAAATTAATATTACGTATGAAAGACTTTTGTTTAACAAGATTTTTCAAAGTGAAAATGAAAAGTTTGATGATTTTCTTACAGAATTACTAAGCAAAATTAAATCCTGTTAGTTTGATACTTTACATGACAGTTTAGTGACTGATAGAATTGTTATTGGTATTTACAGTGATACCGATCGTGAGAAATTACTGGCTGAAGATGATTTAAACAAACAAACTCTTCATGGTAAATTATGCACGCGATGCAAAACCTCTCACAAAAAGTTTGAATGTTTGGCTTATAAAAAGCAATGTTTTTCCTGCTGTAAAGAAGGCCATTTTAGCAGTTGTTGTTCTTTGAAGAAAAAAAGGTAGCTACAGTAAATAGCTCATTTAGCGAAGATAATAAAAATTCAAACTTGTTACTAGTAGTATAGCTAATAATCTAAAATCTGGTGATTGGTATGAAAGGGCTGAGTTTGAGAACAAGTATAAATTGAAATTCAAATTGGATATGGGTGCTTAATGTAATGTCCTGTCATATTCTTTGGCTAAGAATGCAAATTTAAATATTAAATGTTCTGACGTACAGCCATTGATATAATTTTCTAATCATAAAATAAAAGAAGCTGGTGAAGCTTATGCAAAGTTGAACGTTAAAAAGGAGACATATACTGCTAGATTTATAATAATACAGTGAAACTTGAATAATTCGAAATTCTGGATAATTCGAACTTTTCACTCGGTCCCTTGAGTTTTGTATTAAAATAATGTTAAAACATCGTGGATAATTCGAATTTTTCATACGATTACCTTTAAAATATTACTATAAAATTTGTTCCCGAGATTTTTCTCAGCTAATATATTTTAAGTCTTTCAAAAGAAGTATAAGGAAATACAAGAGAAGCCCCTAACTAGTGCATCAGAAGATATGGTGCATATACATGAACTTCGAGGTTTTTTTAAATTGAAAGTCATGTATAATGTAGAAGATTCTATTTTTGTATCAAGTCATATGCTATGACACAAATATTGTACTTAAAGAAGAATAAAAAATATCTGACTATTTTTAAAAAAATGTTAAATAATTAAGCTCTTAAAAAATATTGATTTAATGGGAGGGGGGGGGGATGTAGCAGTATTCTTAGATTTAAAGTTTATGTGTTAAATCTTTGATCGTAGAGTTTTAATTTTTTAATTTATCTCCTTTTTTTGACAAAATAGTATATGTAATTCGAATTTTTGGATATTTCGAATTTTTTTCTGGTCCCTTCAACTTTGAATTATCCACGTTCTACTGTAGAAGAAATGTTGCAACCTATTTTAGGAAAAGATTCATGTGAAGAAATATGTGTAAACAGTATTGGATTAACAGAAAATTTTTTTAACGCCAGCGCTACTGAATGAGAAATAGGCTGAAGAATTTTTCATTTGACATAGATTTAATAGATGACCCTAAGCTTGAAATATTCCCTGCCAGATGGAATTTAAAACTGCGTTCAAGCGAAATGTGCTCGTTTAAAGTTTATTTATTTATTTTTAAAACTAGAATGAAGTAATAATTGTTATTAAAATACTGGCAACACGGCATTTTGTGTTGTTTTTCCGCTCTCCACTGCTCTGCTGGTAGTCAAAAGAAGATGTTTATGATAATGTCAATGAGGTATGTAAACTAATTTTTTTAACACTCACTTAAGTTCTTAGAAAAATCAATTTGTGCTACAAAACAATAACTGATGACTATTGACAATAGACAAAAAAAAAAAAAAAAAAAAAAATCAATAGTGCATGTTTGAATGCAATTTAAAACAAAACTGCAGGCGAACGCATCTAAAATTGTCAAATAATTTATTGTTTTTGCTATATATATTTTTTTTAATGTTCAGTGCTATTCATATATACCTAATAATTTAATAGTCTAGTGCAATTGTATTATTTTTCATTAGTATGTGTTCAGTTTCTGCTTTTATTGTGTGTGTTGGTTGTATATGTATGTCTTGGGCCTTTCAGAAACGACTAGTAATGATTTTGATAAAAGTTTGGGATTAAGTTTTTATTTTTCGTAGGGGGGGGGGGAAATCAATAAGATATGTTCTCTTCTAAATGAAAAATAGTGCTCACTATTAAACTTTTATCTGATGGTTGCAAAATATTGCAGAAATTGGGTTACTTGTAAATAAATATAACGATTTTGATGAAAATTGGAGGTTAAGGTTTTTTTTTTTTTGATGAAATATTGCTTGAACCGAACCCCAGTAGCAGAAATTTTTCTGTCAATCTGCGACAACTATTTACGTTTTAGAAAATAATCTGCAGCATAATTTCGCAATGAGTTACGGGAAAAAAAAAACAGATTCAGTAAGCATATTTTTATCACAAGTTTGCATTTATCTAATGTTATTAATCTGTCAGATATGTCAAAGCATTGTAGTTATAGAATTTCCATTACATATATAGCTAGATAAAGAGTTAGCATTAGCAATTATCTTTCATATTGTATAAGAACTACTATTTTGTTTATGATTTTGTTCATACTGAATCAAGTAAAATACTTACAGGAGACTCTAAACATTAAAATTAATGCAACTTTCTAAAATGTTCTTATTCCTGTGTAACCAGATGAAGGGACATTAAGACGTATAAACTTTCTTTTATCAACACACTGTAAAAAATAGGTTCTTAATAATAAGTATATATTGTCTCAAAATAGCCCCGAAACAATATATACTTAAATTTGAAAACCCATGTACTTATTTTTGATTTTGAGTATATTGACATGCTCAAAAATGGGGTTGACCAATAAGAATCCCAATATCCCCATGTTTGGCATGTCAATGTACACAAAAATGAGTACACGAGTTTTCAAATTTAAGTATATATATATATATATTGTTTTGGGGCTATTTTGAGACAATATATACTTATTTTTAAGAACCTATTTTTTACAGTGCAATTACAGTTTGTTCGTCATTTCCATCTGTACATCTTAATTGCATTTTGCTCACCTTCTCAATGACCGAGCCCCAATTTTCACAGAAAATTTGTAATACTGGAATTGAAACTGTATTTAACCCATTAGGTGCCAAAGCTCCCACTGCAGGAACATTTAATTATGAATTTTTTTTCTCTACAATAATTAAGATAAATACAGTAGAGAGTCAAAAATCTGCATAGCTTGGGACCAGAGGTTGTGTGGATTTTAGGATTTGGCAGATTAATGATTATCACTTTTACTAATGAAAGCAGAATATTATTCAAACTAAACACACACTAACGAATAGTGACACAATTTCACTTGAATATTAAATTATTAGGAACTGGTATATCAGAATAGCACTGAACATTAAAAGAATGTACGTAACACAAATAATAAATAAAAATGAAATTTGTCAAATTTCGATAAAATCTATTCACATGTAGTTTGTTTTCAAAACTACACTTGTACGTATACATCATTGGGATTGGGATTTTCTTCTCCCCCCCCTTCCCCCTGTATATTATAAATTGTCATTTATTCTTATTTTGTAACACAAATTTATTGTTTTAAGAATTTAAGTTAATTCTTTCATATGGTTATGTCTTCATCAGATAACATTTTTAAAAATTATTTTGTTATTGTATAACTTGTTGATGGATTTAATGTACTGTCAATAATTTAATTATCAGTAACTTGGTTCTGATAGTCTTTAATGTTATTAATTTTCTTTTATAATCATAAAATGCAAGTACACAATCTGCATTCGAGATCATTTTTAAAAATTCTGATTTGCAGTTTGTAATTTACTAATAGTGAATTTTATTGTTTATATATTTGACAAGCTGTGTGGATTTCAGACTTTGGTGGATTTTAGGCCGGCGGATTTCTTGCTCTCTACTGTATATATTTTTATTTTTTACATTGAACGTTGAAGTGCCTAGCTTCGCTGGTAATTTTTTCAAAAGGTTTGTAATGCAAATTGTATTTTTATTTATTTATTTTTTTAATTATTCAAATAAAATCATCTGTTTCTAAGAAGAGAAAATTGCTAAAAATAACTTATTATTCAAGTGCAGGGGTTTAAATTATGGATATTGATTAAAAAATTCATTTCTTAAATTGTAACAAACAGGGATAAAAGAAATTTAAAAGAGTTATGCAGTTTATCAACATCCATTAGGTGCCATGTCTCCCATTTTGGAACTATATCATATCTTTGAACAAAATAACTTTTTTTAAGGTTATATATGATTAGGAATGCATTTTGTAACAAAAGCGTACGAAAATGCAAAATTTTTGAGTGAGATAAATATAGCGGGGTTAAGTAACTTAATGGGTTATGCAACATCATTGAGTTAAGTAACTTAATAAACACAGGTATTTTCTTTGACAGCTCAATAAGACTTTCAAATAAAACCTGTGATCTTTTCAGATCCAATTTCTTTTTTTGTAGTGCTAGCGATCCATTTATAAAAATACTGATATTCAAACAAAAGTGTGTCAAGATCATCAAATTTTGAAATCGATACAAAATCTAGTCTATATTCAAAGGTGCAATAAAAAAAATTACATGAGTAGTGAGTGATATTGAACAATTCTACCTCTAAATAGGTTCTGCAATTTAATGAAGCAAATTTAAACAGAATGTTGATAGTTATGCTGCATATGGAGAAAGAATGGGAATCTTCTGAAGGGAACTTCATTAACGATCGGTAGCAAATGCTAAAAAGGGGGGGGGGTCCCAAAAAATTATATGAATGAGAGATATTGAACAATTCTATTTCTTTATAGGTTTCAGAATCTAATAAAGTAAGCTTAAAATGAACATTGACATTTATACTCTGGATGGAAGAAGATTGGAAATTACAATGCTTCGATGGAGCGTTTCATTGCTGATCGTTAGTGGAGAGGGGGGGGGGGGTTGTAAAGCAAATATACAAGTGAGAAATAGTAAGCAATTATACTTTTTTTTTTTAGGTTTTGGAATCTAAGTAAATAAGTTTAAAAAGAACGTTGAGATTTATGTAGCAGATGAAGATTTGAAATCGTAAGAATTCCACGAGCCGTTTGATTGTTGATCGTAAGGGGGGGGGGGGGGGGGAAGGGGGTCACAAAAAATTACATGAATGAGAGATATTGAATAATTTTACTTCTTTATAGGTTCTAGAATTTAATAAAGCATCTTTAAAATGAATATTGACATTTATGCTGTGGATGGAGAAAGCTTAAAAATTACAACGCTTTGATTTTGTGGAACGTTCGATCACCAATCATTAGTGGGAGGGGGGTGGGGGAGAGTAAATATTGAATAATTCTACTCTTATATGTTCTGAAATCTAATTAAGTAAGTGTTAAAAAATATTGATATTTATGTTACTGGTGGGGGGGGGATGGAAATCGCAAGGATTTCCTGATCTGTTTGATAGCCGATCGTTAATAGGGGGTAAGGGGGAGGGGTCACAAAAAAATTATATGAGTGAGAAATATTGAACAATTTTACCTCTCTATAGGTTCTAGAATTTAATAAAGCGTGTTTAAAATGAATATTGACATTTATGTTGTGAATGGAAAAAGATAGAAAATCGCTATCTTTCCTGCCAAAATCGGGAGATTTGGAATTTCTGCATAATGCTGATTTGGAAATAATCTGCAGACTAAAAAAAAATCTGCGATGTAACGTATGTCGCGCGTCTTGCATTTTCTGCTATGGGGGCTTGAACATATCCTCGTCTTCAAGAAAATTATTATTCCCTGTTAACATTATATCTGCTGTTTGCAAATTTTGATAGAATTAGGGTTTACTCAGTAATGGATTTAAAAATTTTGAAAGATTGGGCTTTAGGGTTTTTTATGGTAAAAAATTGCTTCAACTTATTTTCATTTTCAGAAAAATTTGCATTCGCTGCTAACATTTTATTAGTCTGTTCCAAAATATAGCAGTTGATTTACTCAGAAATTGAAATGGATTTAATGATTTCGATAAAAAAATTAGCTTTAAAGGTTTTTTGCGATGAGAAATCCATCTGGTTTATCCTTTTTTTCGTAAAGATTAGCATTTACTATTAACCCTCGTCTGTGACAAAATATGGCAGAAACTTTATATTCTTTGAAGTTACTTGAATGATTTTGTTTAAAATTTAGATTTAAGAGCTTTTTGTGTTTACAATTCAATCTGAATTGCCACCTCTTCAGGATAATTAGTGTTCACTAGTAACTCGTGCTTTGCCCTGATAAAAACTTGCAGATACTTACTTTTTTTTTTTAAGTATTTGAATGATTTAAAAAATAATTATTTGTGAATTTTTTTTATATTAATAGAAAGGGGGGTTCAGGGGGTCTCCCACCTGTCAAGTAAAAATATTTTTTGTAGTTGCTAAATTTAATTGTTTTAATATGAAATTCAATTTAATTTTACAAACATACCATGATTGAGATGAAAATATTGTAGTTAGTTGTTTTCTGTTTGAAATTCAGTTTGTGATTTGAAAAAAAAAAAAAAAAAAAAAAAAAAAAAGTGCATAATTCTGTACTGATAAGTATAAAGGATTTAAGTCCATATTTTTGATTTTTCAGGAGACGAAAAATAAAGTTAAACTAACTAAAAACTAATCAGAAGAATCAATTAGGAAAAAGGGATTATGTTGATTTATACCCTTTATACTGTTCAGTGATTATCAACCTTCATTTAATAAAGGGGAAAAATTGAATTAAATAGTTTATACAAATATTAAAATTCTAAATTTCTGACTTAAATCTTTTTTTACCAATGGATTTTCTCAAAGACTAAATGACATGGATTTAAATCCTTTATACCAATCGATAGAGAATTTTTTTCTGGGTCTGACTATGTACTTAACTCAAAATCGACATTTTTTGACTTAAATCCTTCATACTTATCAGTACAGAATTAAAAATGGCATTGATTTATGAAAATACCATTTTGGCACCATTTTGAAAAAATCGCCAACCCGTAGACAATACATATCATCCTATGTTACTGCTGCACTTACAGAAGATTCTTTTGATTTTAGATTTTGTTAGAACTATTTATTCTATGTTAAATTTTTACATTTAATTTTATCAGGTATTTGGTCTGAGTAACATTTGGGAAAAAAAAAACTGCATACAAACCCAAAATATCTGAAAAATTCGTCATGCGGCAACTAAGCTGTGGCAAGGCGTGAGATTCCGTCAGGATCATTGCTAATTTCAACTTCCCCCTCCCCCCCCCCCCTTCAAACATCAAAATTATTCCTATATATATTCTGTTTATTATATTGTATAACACATTTTGTTAGGAATCTATGTAAATAAAGAGAAGTGTCTGTCAGACCTACAAAACGTGGCAGATGGGTACCTGAGACCCTGCAGGTGTACACCTGATCGAGTTTTTTAGAATTTCGAATTGGAATTTTTAAAATTCATTTCTTTCCAATTTTAAATAATCGCTTCTATGTTTCATTTTTATAAATTTTATTTTTTTTGTTTTAATCGTCTGCATATCTCCGCAACAGCTATTACCTATGCAATTTATTTTTCATTTAATTAATTAATTTATTTGAAGACAAAATCTTTTTTCTTTATTATTATTATTATATTTATTGGAAATCAAATGGTAATGCTGTAAATTTTTATAGTGTAACAACTTTGTATTTTTCATTTTTTCTAATTAATTCCCTTGAAAGAAAAATCTTTTTTTTTTTTTTTTTTAATACATATGAGGAGCAAGAAGAGTGCTATTTTCAAACAAAGGAAAAGGCAGGGTGCAGTGCTCTTCTGAATCAGTCTAGTGGAAACCCTAGTAAATATATTTGGAAAGTGTTTATTATTTGTATTAATCGCATAATTTTTCTGTCTTATTTAAATTATTGTTCTCAGCTACTTCTGCTTTTTTTTTTGGGGGGGGGAGGGATCACTTTGAGAGGCAGCATTGCATCAGTGTATTAGAAACTTTGATGCATTTAGCTCCTTTTTAAAGTTCAGCAACATTTTGGCAAAAGCAGTTACTAAAAAAATTTGTATTCATTTATTTATTTTTGGTAAAATATAAAGTGTTATTAAAGTGTAATTGATCAAGATCCTTTTTTTCTTTTTTTCTTTTTTTTTTTTTTTTCACCGATGGTAGATACCACCAATTAATTTCGAGAAAAGATTTGTTGTAGCCTTGCTTGATGATGGTTTAGAATTAGTACCAGCAAAATGGATTTCTGCAGACAAGTGAAAATGCTCATTTCCTAAATTTATGTCAGCTAAACGTATGAAACTTGCTGCAAAAGGCCTTGAAGATCCGAAGAGTAATTGTACACACATATATGCTTCTAAGAGAAAGAGACTTAGAGAGAGAGTAAGAACTTATTTACACAGTATTTAAAGGGCTATTTGTTAAAGGGCTAATGTTAAATTTTTTTAATTTTGTTTATCCATTACAGGCACATATAAAAGGGGCCTGACAAAGATGGAGGAAGCTAATTAGGAATCGGATGGCTTCACCAGTACCGACATTGACTGCAGAATTGTTGAAGATAGTGACTCTATGGTTCGTACACTTTTAACAATTTTTGAAAAGTGCTTGAGAAAAAAAAAAAAATTCATTTTCAAGTGCTTAAAAGTGCTTGAAAATTGCTGTAATATGTTAAAAAAAAAAAAAAAAAAAAAAAAAAAAAAAAAAAAACTATTCTACTGCAATTGTTTTTTTTCCCCCACTGTTCTGCTCAAAAGAGATATTACAGATAGAGTCAATACTAGTCTTGCTTTTGTCTCCACGACAGTAGCATGTGTTTTGCACCCGAAGAAGAAAAGCGACTTCCTTTCGAGACCGGTTGTGTTTTCCAAAATTTCATGATTTGTGAAGAAGTTTTCAAGTTTAAATTTTGAACTATATTAGGCACTATGGCAAAATTTAGGTGAGACAAGTGACATTGGCGCAGAAAAGAACTGCTTATAAAAATTAAAGACATTTCTAAATTTCAGTAGAAAATAAAACTCGTCTTATATTTAAGAATATATAATATTTTTCTGTTTTATGAAATGCACTATTTATATTGCCTATTTATTATTCCTATTTATTGCATGGGAAAGCAGCAAACCCCCCTCCCCCACCAAAAAAAAAAAAAAAAAATGGTGTGTGTGTGTGTGGACGCGTCTAAAATCGTAGGTGAAAGTGCTTAAAACGTCCTTGAATTTTTGTTACTCCTAAGTGTATGAACCGATGTGCGTCATTAAAATCACAAATTAACATTCCTGAGACATCAAACATGAAGTCACAGAAATCTCGTAGTGGCATAGCAGTGGCATGTCTGGTAACTATTGTCAGCAATTAAATTTGAAGCTGATATTTATATGGCTAGTTTTAACACTATTATAGGGTTTATTATTTTCATATTTTAACACTTTGCGGTCAAAGCCCGAGCATCACTCAGGTTGCCGTTTTCGGCGAAGTGAACTAAGCCCGAGATTCTCTCAGGGTCAACTTTTAAATTTCTGAGCTATAAAAGTACTGACTAAATTCGTTCGCCGACTTTTCAAATATCATCTACGAACCTTTTAGTTAAAAAAAAAAATAAAAATAATAATCTATATATATATAGATGGCAGTACTAAACTGAAGTAAGTATTGTACCAGGGATGCAGAAAATGTTTTTACTCCCAACATTTCCCCGAATCCTTATGAAAATTTCTCCAAAATGGAGGAACGTTTTTAACACTGATTTTTGTAATTCATTGTTCAAATCGATACCATTTGTAGAGTTTTCACCCTTTTTGGAGTTTGTATGATTTTCCGTTTTGGAGATATTTAGCAAAATTAGGTTCATAATGACCTAAAATACAAAGGTATTTGCCATTGTCAAAAAATGGTAATAACTCAAAAATGGTTTGGACAAATTTTGCAATCGATTTTTAACTGACTTCCCGCCTAGCTATAGACACTTGAAACTTTCAGAAAAGCTCAGAACACGTTGACAGTGCATTTAAAAAAAATATTTTTAACATACTGTTTCGGATACCTGCTGCCTTCAGCAGCGTTTATATGATTCAACAGAAAATTTATTTAACTAACTTCCCGACTAGCTAGACATTTGAAACTTTCAGAATAGTTCAAAACACGGTGATAATGCATTTTTTAAATATTTTTAGCCAACTGTCTCGGTCCAATGACAATGCTTTTTAACATTATGTATATATTTTGAAAGGTGTAAAGAAGTCATGTGGGTGCCCACATCAGATTTTTTTTTTTTTTTTTTTTTTTTAAGGATACAATTTTTTGTATAAACTTGAAGCTAGTACACAATGAACTGTCTCAGTACGTAAGATACTTACTTTTAAACTCGTCTTAAAAAAAAAAAAAAAAAAAAATTGCATTAATCAATTTTAAGTTGAGAAATAAATTGCAGTATTGAACTGCTAAAAAACTTTTCATTTGTTATACAGTCAACTCCCCCTAACTCGCAAATGTTTTGTCTAATAAATATTAGAATAAAATATTTCTTCAATATTCATAAAAATAATCTATCACATTCATATATGATGGTAAATAATTTAAGCATATTCAAATAATATGTACCATTAAAATGTAAACAAACATATTTAAAAAATATGAAAAAAAATATTTTTGGAAGTACAGAAATAATAATTATCACTGATTATTTTTTATTTTGTTAAACATTGATGTAATAGTGGTTTGTTTTAAATTTTTCATATACTTTCCTGACATTCTTTGGCTTGACTTAGCACTAGTCCATGTTGCAGGAAAATAAATACAAGAATGTTACTCCCCCCCCCCCCCCCAATTGTGTTTCAAAGCAAGGATTAAGCTACAAATTTGATTAAAAAAAAAGAAAAAATGTGAGAAATGTTGTGAATTTTTTTGAAAAATGAAATTTAAATTTCTTTTACATTAAAAAATCAATTGCGAATTAGAAGGATAATTTGCAGATTATAGGTCTGTAGATTAGAGGTAGTTGATTGTACTAAAGGAAAATAAAGTTTTTGATGACATGTTGTAATACAGTAATTATTGCATACTGGTTCTTTTAATTATCTGGATGTTTGTTAAAAGCTGTTTTATCAAAAAGCATAAGCAAGTGATCCGAACTATTTATTATCAGTTAAAGAAATAAAATTGTTTAAATTGAAATTGATCTTTTTACTGGATTTTGAGTATTTTGGAGTGTGATCTGATCTTTGGTAAAAATCTCATAATTATTAATTAAATATGTAATTAAATCTTTATAGGCATAATTAAAGTTAGTTAAAGTTGTTTATAAGATAAATGCATCCATCGTATCTTACAAATCGGCAATTTATAGAATAAATTTTTAACAAAAACAGTGTCTTCAATTTCTTCAAGCCGGTTTTTTCTGCCTTGGAAGAAACTTGCAAACCCAGATATGAATCTCCAAGCAAATTTGTGTTGCTCTGCTATCAGTCATTTTCCTAAAGCACCAGACATGCACACACACATCTTATATGTATTGATTTATGAATGTAAAACTGAAATCTATGTTAAGAGAATACCAGTTATTTATACTCTATTATTCCTAAGTTAATAAACCTAATAGTCAATTTACTAGAATTGATCTGTGGTGTTTTAAGAATCTTTAATAACTATCATTTCAGAAGCTAAATCTCATGTTAACCTGAAAAATCTGATTTTTTAATTATCTTTATAATATTTTTTTTTTTTTTTTTAAAGATTGCTGAATTAAAGAAATTTGGGGGCCATCATCCATCTGAAGTAATAAGGAGAATAATGATGCATCTTATGACCAATGAATTAGGTACTGAATTTAGCTTCATGGGCTTAAAAGGAAAAAGATCGTTTTCGTAATGTTGTGCAATATTATATTTGGTAAGTATATCGCATCATTTTTATCAGTACAGATTTTAATTTAAAGCAATATATATTAGTGTATTTTGCCTGTTTTAACTTATGCTTCAGAAACTTGGACATTAACATGTAAAACTATACAAAAACTTCAAACACCAGCCTAGAGAAGCATGGAGAGATGCATGTTAGGATTCACCTGAAGAGACAGAAAGTGAAACACTTGGATTAGGTAGCAAACCAAAGTTTACTGATGTTATTTCTAGAGTCATAAAGTTAAAGTGGAGCTGGGCTGGGCACCTTGCGAGAAGAAATGATGATAGATGGACCATCAAAGTCTTATTTTAGATACCAAGAGATAGAAGAGACCACTGTGTCATTGGAGAGATGAAATTGTGAAGTTTGGAATGGCGAAATGGAAAAGAATTGCAGAAAACGGGGCAGTTCGAAATCACCTAGGAAAGGCCTTCATCCTGCCATGGATTGATAAAGTTTAAAATTGATAAAGGGTGTTTCTGAACTCTGCATACTGGAAATAAAGTATGTCAATAAGAATCAGAATTACATAGGAAAGCAGGCCCACCCTCAAAATAAAGTACAATAGCTAGAAGCATCACAACACACGTTCAAAATTCCATTAATTGACATTCATGCATGATTGGCATCAGCTGCTTGGATTGGCAAACATTTAAAAAAATACTGAACGTTTTGCAGATCATAGATACCTTTGAGGAATAACATTCAGACATTCTACTATTTCTATATTGCAATTCTGAAAACAAAATTAATTGTAGTTTCCAGTTGTTTCAGATTTCAGGGCAGAATGGTAAGATTTGGTAAACATCCTACATCCCATCTGTTGGCAGGACTTTGGTCTATTGCTACAGGTGCAGGTGATACCCCTCGTGCGAAACCGTCTACGCTCACCTCATGCACATGAAGACTGGCATGCAAATTGGCAACGAGGGATTTTTTGATGGATCTTACTTTAATTTGTGGTAACAAGATGGCTGCATTTGTGTTAGACCCTAACCCTGTGCTGTTTGAACACTATATTTTTAAAGTGCATTAGCAAACATCATAGTAGACGAAAGATGGTATGATAATGAAATTGCTGAAATAATTATAATTGGCCGTACCATACTTTGGGTTCACAGGGTGTCTACTAGGTCATGAAAAGGTCATGAAATTCAGCAATAGGTCATGAAAGTTAAGAACAGGTCATGAAATTCGACTGTCGGCTAGAGTCACGTATTGGTTCAGGTAACCCAATTTCATTGGTTGGGTCGAACAATTTTTTTCTCTTGCAGTTCGGGTTGAGTTGATTGATTTTTTTTTCCCTACGAATCGGGTTGACTTGAGAATATCTTTCAAAATAATTTCTTTAACGGGCAAAAATATAACTCTGCAATACATCCTTTGGTGCATTGTTGCTTTGATGTAGCACTTGTGCCCACTTTGTTCGCCTGATGAATGGTTGTGTTTTTTTCAACCCAAAACAATTGTTGCGAGTTTATTGCATTTTATGGTGTTTTTTCAGAGTTTTGTACTTATTGCTAAACTTGAAGAGCATTTTGTACACTTGAAGTACATAACACACCTATATGTTTAAAAATTATTGTTTATCCATTTTTCAGTTTTTAAAACTTTTAACTTGGTGCATTAGTAATTACATTTTAAATTATTGACCAGTTGTATAGCAATAAAAATTTACTTTATAAATTAAATTGCAAGATCTTTAGATGAATTATTAACTTTCATTTTAGGTTTAGAGTCGGGTGTGGATCATTAAAATTCTCTGTTATGGGTTCATGTCGATTTTCAGGTTACTATTATTTAGTAGCGTAAATATATAAACATGATTAAAAACCTAATATAGTCATTTGTATCTTTAAAAAACAAAATTATCTTCTATGAAAATCTACAGGTATTCTAACTTTTGTTGCCCCCTACCCCCCCCCCCCAAAAAAAAAAAAAAAAAAAAAAAAATTGAATATTTTTTTACTTAACATTTAAATTTTCTAAAATATATGTATGCTCAAAATATTTTGTTAATCAAAACAATATTAATGTATAACTGAATGAACTAATTTTTTCTAATTCAGAATGTATTCTGTTTTGAAGTATAGGAAAGACATCGAAATGCAAAGTTTGAGATGTATAGTTGTATACTTTTTTTAGTTTAATAATTCTGTTCTTCTATTCTTAGTCTTTTCGGTGGGGAAAAAAAATTAATACATATATTCCTCTCCTTAATGCAAGGAAAATAAATGACAATTTTCAAATCCCCCCAAAAACTAATAGTTACAATGTTATAACATTGTACAAATAGTGTACCATATGTATGTAGTTATATATGTCTGTTTCAGATTGATTTCCATTACTATTTACTTAGATTGCTAATAAAAAAAAAAGTTTTCAGTTTTTTTTTTTTTTTTTTTTTTTTTTTTTAGCAGTTAATATTGTTGTTAAACAATAATTTAAAAAATAAAGCAAGGTGATATATCGGTAGAAAAAAAAAATGAATATGTTAATTTAAAAAGAAAGGTTGGATATGTCCATAAAAAAGTCATGAAAATTTTTTTGAGGTCATGAATTTTTTTTCTGACCAGTCAGTAGACACCCTGGTTCATTAAAAAAGCAAAATGATGAAAAAGTCAACTGTTTAGGTACTGAACTCAATATTATTAAATCCAGGGCCATGCAAACGGGGGGGGGGGGGGGGGAGGGCACCCGATTTTAGGTGATTCCAAAATTCTTTCTTCAATTTTTGTTTTAGATATTAGAATCTTTAATATTACTTATTTTTTAAATTCTCATTTCATTTGTTGCGATGAATCTATCATATTTTTAATGACATTTTTAAAAAGAAAGATTTTTTTGCTAGACACTGATTTTATAAAGGCGGTGCAGTGAAGCAGCCGAATAAGATGGCGGCATGTTTTTGTTCATAAGCAAAAATAAGCTTAAATCACCGTCAATTTGGTGTAGGGTGTATGGTGACATGATTAGGAGATATACGCACGCAAGTTTGCAGGCTCAGCAGACGGCTATGATCAGACAGACAAGCCCGAGTTCAAATCTGTACAACATAATGACACCCAGAATGCATATTGACTTATCTGAAATACGGAAAACAGAATAAATAAATGAAAGCTTAAGTTTGACTGGGAACCCTAAATGTTTTTGCACTCGAATCGAGTAAAAAGATTGCCAGGCCATGAAACTTTGAATAATATCATCTAAATACCTTTTTTCATGACTGATTTATTTCAAACACGGTGTTGAAGTTTTAGACCATATTGAAGAAAATCACTTTTATTACTCTGACAAACTAAAATTTAGTTTAATTCCATGCAATAGGAATATCTTAAAATTTTAATAATTTTTTAATAAGTAGTTGCCTATTTATTATTTAGACACTGTTCATGGCTCTTGGGAGGAATTTTGGCTATTTTACTTTGATGAATGTCATCAACACTGAATGATGTAAAAGCCACTCACCTGTGGCCAGTAAATCAAGCAGTTCCCCATCCCTGCATTTTTCATATACAATATATAATGCTTTTCTCCATGTAAACATTCAAAATCTGTTTTACTCAGTTTTGGACGCTTAAAATTGTTTTTTCTTCTTTGAATATTTGTGTTGCAATTTTTAGAAACATGATTTTATATGCTGTGTAATTTTTGGCTCCAAGTTTAAATTATTTTCTCTTTTAGTCCCTTGAAAAATTTCTAAACCGAGTTCTACTGCATTATATTTGTAATTTATTTTCTGTTTTTAGATGTGGGAAGAATTCACTTCCCAGAAGTAACAAATAAGGAGAGTGGAAAACTGATAGCGAATTGGCTGAGACATGCTACAGAAAGAAAAAATAAGAAAAATAAACCCGCTACTAATCCAATTTCTGATGCTAATACATGTACATCGTAAATAAAAATATTTTCATCCAAAGCTGTTGTCTTTTCTCTTTGTTGCATAAGAAATGTTTGTCTTAAATTGTTCATTAGATTTCTTATTTAACCAAAAGTTTTACAGTAAGTTATTATTTCGAAATTATTTGAAATTAAGTTTATTTTTTAAATTTTGTTTTATGAATACTTTTGGATGTATCCATTCATTTATCAGAACTTTGACAACAACGATTAAAAAAATTATTTAATTTCTAAATTTATAATTGCTTTTATCTTTATGTTAAATTATTGGTTTTCCTGAAGCTATTAATAGACCTTCCAAATACATTCACATAACACATGTATACAGTATGGAACTATTTATCTGAAAACATCCAGAATCATATTTAATTTTTGACAGTTCAACTTTCAATTTTATCTCTTCCCCCCCCCCCCCCCCAAAAAAAAAAAAAAAAAAAAAAACTTAGGTAAAGAATAAAAATCTTGACAACAAATATGTATTTGTATTTAATTATTTCATATACAGTCAAACCTCGTTAACGTGAATTACTTTTAACCCGAACTGTGTGCATAATCCCTGTCAAAAGGAAGATTAGTTTCTGAGTTACTGATAACATGAACATATTTTTTATCCCCTTTGAGATTCACTTTAACGAGGTTCCACTTTATAAATAAAATAATATTATTTTTAAAAATTTACGAATATTTTGCACTTTTATAGTGAACAAACAAGATTTTTTTATTTCTTTTATAAGAAATAAAAAGGAATGTCAGTGAATAATATTTAGTGTTTCAAAATCATTGATTAATCAGGTTTTCAAGAGAAATCTTTCAGATTAATCAAAAGCTAAAGCTTGATTTAAAATATTAATTTTTATTTAGATATTTCTTAAATGAACATTTATGAAAAACCGTGAACATTCTACAAGTTTGATTTAATGGGGGTTGCTTTGACCAACCAGTTATCCAAAAATAGTCTTGTCCCAACTATTCTGGATAGTTGGTTCCCATTGTATATTACACGATACAGAGTGAAGTCCTTAGGAGACTTTAATCTGTGCTACCATTGGTTCTAAATATGTTCACTAGTGCAGCAACGCTAGGAGTCCAGCCAATTAGAACCTCCTTATGAATTTTTTTTTTTTTTTTTTTTTTTTTCAGAAATTCAGGCATTTACAAATAAAGACAACTGAGAATAAGTTCAAAATGTGACTTTATATGTATATATATAATTTTTTTTTTTATAATTGGAAATATAAATCTGCAACCAATGGTTAGAGGTAAAAGCCCCTTAAGGACTTTGTTCACACCCTGTGTATATACATATATATAAATAAAATAAAATCATTTCATAATTATGTAAGTTAATATTTAAAAATTCACATAAAAAGATTTTATTTACATTACTGGGGTGATTCTCTGTTCAGATTTCGGAAAATTTAAAGTTTTCTTTTGATATTTTGATTAAAATTAGCTTGTTATGAAAGGGTAATAAAACATATTAATTTATAGCAATGTGCGCATATTCAAAATCTAGACAAAACATACACCCATTATGAATGTATGTAATATGTATACATATTATATATATATAATGTGTAGAAAAGATAAAAAATAGAAATGTTTTAGAAATTAATCTATATTAACCATCTGACTGACTGCCTTTTGAAAAGGGCAAAATTGTAATGTTTTCACTGCACAGATTTTTCAGAGTATTAAAATAATGCTTATTTCAATTTGAGATTGAAAATTTAACTATGCACATGATTATAATACGACTATCTTTTGAGACCTTCAAGCTTGAAAAACAAGCTAAATATCCATAAATATATAATTTTTAATTTCTAGTGAATTGTAAAAAAAGATAGATCAATGACCGGATATATCCATCAGCAGCAGTCAGATGGTTAAATTTTGTTTCAAAAAATTTCATGTGCAGTTCAGAAAATTTTATTTTACTCAGAATCACAACTATGTATGTGTAGTTTTAAAAATATGCAAATACTTTGTGAGATAATAATTTTCTAAAAAGTTCCTGGATATTTAATAAATACTTAAAAATATTTACTCTTTTAAACATAAAATCTTTTAACATTTTCTTTCTGTATAAAATTTAATTATTTAAAAGAAGTTTATGCAATAATTGCAATTATACATTGAGAATAAGCTGGTGTCTGAACAGGCTAGCCATTTTTAATTAATTACAAAAACCTTTTACTTGCCTCATACATGGCCAGAATATTTGCTGCAGGGTGCCATGCTCTCATCAGAGGCAACTACTGTGTTGGAGTCTTTCTCAGTCCAAGTTTGATGTTGACGAGTAGCTTCCATCAGAAGGTGGTGCTACATTTATGGATCTACTGTGTCATTGCCGTTGCATGCGTTAGAGGCTGTAACTATTTATATGGAACTCTTAACTTCCTCTATCTCCTTTGATTGCGGTGCCTCCAATAAAATGAAAAACATCACAATTAAATATATCAGTATTCCCAATCAAGCCAAACCATAACATTTTACAGCTCATCAGAAATGATAAAGACCCCCTTCCCCCTCTAGAAATCGCAGGAATTTATAAAATACCTTTTATTGACCATGCTGAAAAACCTAAATGTTACATTGGCATGACAAAAACAAAGATTATAACTAGAATTAACGAACACAAAAAGACTAAAAACTGGAAAAATCACCACAGCCCTTACTAAGCTTTTAATAATGATGAAATTAAAATTGACTTCAATGGAGTAAAAAAACTCGTTAATTACGTGAATTATAAATACACCATGTATCATGAGTTCATAGAGATAATTACTGTCCCTATGCGTGTAACGACAATGACGCAGGGGGCCAGACAGAATGTGATGCCACATTCTGATGGAAGGTACACGTCAACATCGAACTTGGACTGAGAAAGACTCCAACACAGTAGCTGCCGCCGCCGAGAGCAGGATGCCCAGCAGCAAATATTCTGACCGTGTATCAGGCAAGTAAAAGGTTTTTGTCATACAATTGTTTAGGGAACATCCCATGATGATCCTCAGCAGACTTCAGAATGTTATCCCCAGGATGGCCTCAGGATGTCTAGTTTTTTTTAAAAATAGTCCTGAAATGTCCTGGTATCAGCCAAAATTAGGCCTCCTGGGACATACTTCGAATGTCCTCAGGATGTCTAAGTTTTTTAAAAAATAGTCCTGAAATGTCCTGGTATCAGCCAAAATTAGGCCTCCTGGGACATACTTTGAACGTCCTCAGGATGTCTAAGTTTTTTTAAAAAATAGTCCTGAAATGTCCTGGTATCAGCCAAAATTAGGCCTCCTGGGACATACTTCGAACGTCCTCAGAATGTCCTCAGGATGTCTAAAGATTTTGAAAAAATAGTCCTAAAATGTCCTGGTATCAGCCAAAATTGGGCCTCCTGGGACATACTTCAGACGTCGCTGGGATTCAGACCTTGCGGACATTTTGTCATCCTGAGGATGAACATTGGATAAGATTTGGATGTCCTGAGGACAATTGGAGATCCGAAAAAGTTCATCCTCGGACATCCTGAGGATGGTTTTGTGCTGTCTGGGTGGGGGGGACTCATGTCAAAGTTGCGCCTTGGGGGGAGACTCATGTCAAAGTTGTACCTTGGGGGAGACTCATGTCAAAGTTGGGCCTTGGGGGGACTCATGTCAAAGTTGGGCTTGGGGGGGACTCATGTCAAAGTTGGGCCTTGGGGGGACTCATGTCAAAGTTGTACCTTGGGGGGGGACTCATGTCAAAGTTGGGCCTGGGGGGGACTCATGTCAAAGTTGTACCTTGGGGGACTTCATTCAATAAATCCCCATTCAGTAACCGACTGAAATAGGCCTTTAGCACTACTATTAAGAGTGTATTATAAAAATTCGACAACTATGTACCGACTGAAATAGGGGTACCTGGGGGGGACTCATGTCAAAGTTGTGCCTTGTGGGAGGGGACTCATGTCAAAATTGTACCTTGGGGGGGACTCATGTCAAAGTTGGGCCTTGGGGGGGACTCATGTCAAAGTTGGGCCTTGGGGGGACTCATGTCAAAGTTGGGCCTGGGGGGGACTCATGTCAAAGTTGGGCCTTGGGGGGGACTCATGTCAAAGTTGGGCCTTGGGGGGGCTCATGTCAAAATTGTACCTTGTGGGGGACTCATGTCAAAGTTGGGCCTGGGGGGGACTCATGTCAAAGTTGTGCCTTGGGGGGGGCTCATGTCAAAGTTGTACCTTGGGGGAGACTCATGTCAAAATTGGGCCTTGGGGGGGACTCGTGTCAAAGTTGGGCCTGGGGGGGGACTCATGTCAAAGTTGGGCCTTGGGGGGACTCATGTCAAAGTTATACCTTGGGGGGGACTCATGTCAAAGTTTGGACTGGTGGGGACTCATGTCAAAGTTGTGCCTTGTGGGGACTTCATTCAATAAATCCCCATTTAATAAACCGACTGAAATAGGCCCTTAGCACTATTAAGAGTGTATTATAAAAATTCGACAACGCTGTACCGACTGAAATAGGGGTACCTGGGGGGGGGACTCATGTCAAAGTTGTGCCTTGGGGGGACTTCATTCAATAAATTCCCATTCAATAAACCGACTGAAATAGGCCCTTAGCACTATTAAGATTGTATTATAAAAATTCGACAACGCTGTACCGACTGAAATAGGGGTACCTTGGGGGAGACTCATGTCAAAGTTGGGCCTGGGGGGGGACTTATGTCAAAGTTGTGCCTTGGGGGGGACTCATGTCAAAGTTGTACCTTGTGGGGACTCATGTCAAAGTTGGGCCTTGGGGGGACTAATGTCAAAGTTGGGCCTGGGGGGGACTAATGTCAAAGTTGGGCCTGGGGGGGGACTCATGTCAAAGTTGTACCTTGAGGGGGACTCATGTCAAAGTTGTACCTTGGGGGGGACTCATGTCAAAGTTGGGCCTGGGGGGGAATCATGTCAAAGTTGTGCCTTGGGGGGGGACTCATGTCAAAGTTGTACCTTGGGGGGACTCATGTCAAAGTTGGGCCTTGGGGGGACTCATGTCAAAGTAGGGCCTGGGGGGGGACTCATGTGAAAGTTGGGCCTTGGGGGGACTTAAGTCAAAGTTGTACCTTGGGGGGGACTCATGTCAAAGTTGGGCCTGGGGGGGGACTCATGTCAAAGTTGTGCCTTGGGGGGACTTCATTCAATAAATCCCCATTCAATAAACCGACTGAAATAGGCGCTTAGCACTATTAAGAGTGTATTTTAAAAATTCGACAACGCTGTACCGACTGAAATAGGGGTACCTGGGGGGGGACTCATGTCAAAGTTGTGCCTTGTGGGGGGGACTCGTGTCAAAGTTGTACCTTGGGGGGACTCATGTCAAAGTTGGGCCTTGGGGGGACTCATGTCAAAGTTGGGCCTGGGGGGGACTCATGTCAAAGTTGGGCCTTGGGGGGACTCATGTTAAAGTTGGGCCTGGGTGGGACTCATGTCAAAGTTGGGCCTTGGGGGGACTTCATTCAATAAATCCCCATTCAATAAACCGACTGAAATAGGCCCTTAGCACTATTAAGAGTGTATTATAAAAATTCGACAACGCTGTACCGACTGAAATAGGGGTACCTGGGGGGGGGACTCATGTCAAAGTTGGGCCTGGGGGGGACTTTATTCAATAAATCCCCATTCAATAAACCGACTGAAATAGGCCCTTAGCACTATTAAGAGTGTATTATAAAAATTCGACAACGCTGTACCGACTGAAATAGGGGTACCTGGGGGGGACTCATGTCAAAGTTGTGCCTTGTGGGGGGGACTCATGTCAAAGTTGTACCTTGGGGGGGACTCATGTCAAAGTTGGGCCTTGGGGGGACTCATGTCAAAGTTGGGCCTGGGGGGACTCATGTCAAAGTTGGGCCTTGGGGGGGACTAATGTCAAAGTTGGGCCTGGGGGGGACTCATGTCAAAGTTGTGCCTTGGGGGGACTTCATTCAATAAATTCCCATTTAATAAACCGACTGAAATAGGCCCTTAGCACTATTAAGAGTGTATTATAAAAATTCGACAACGCTGTACCGACTGAAATAGGGGTACCTGGGGGGAGGACTCATGTCAAAGTTGTCCCTTGGGGGGACTTCATTCAATAAATCCCCATTCAATAAACCGACTGAAATAGGCCTTTTGCACTAATTAAGAGTGACGTATAAAAATTCGACAACTGTACCGACTGAAATAGGCCTCTAGCACTAATAATTACACAGTATTATTTAGAAAAGAAGAATTTAGATTTAGAAAATAAATTTTACAAATATATTTAAACACTTTTTAACTACTTTTTTTAATAAAAATTTAGAGTCGCAACCACATTAATATATATGTATACATACATATATATATATATTGGTTGGGGTGTGGGAGGGGGGTTCAATAGCTTTAATATGTAGCTCTGAATGAGAGGGAATTTGAAAATTACTGAAAAAGGATATGCAATAAATTGACATTAAAACAGTAAATATGTTTTATTTTTAATATTAATATATTCTAATACACAAAATTCGGAGGAACTAGAAGGAGTCATTCTGATAGTATGAATTTGTTTACCGATATCTTAGGATACAATATGTAAATAAATCAATTTTTGCTACTACTTATTGAGAAGTGGAAGTCACTTTGTTGCGCAGCATCACAATCATATATAACATAGGGGATTTTCCTATTTAGAGAATAACATCCACCGAGTGTATTTCTGAGTGGAATTACGGGAACTGACCAATACGTTGCAGACGGATTTGCCAAAAGTATGCAGATATCCTCATTTTGAAAAAGACCTGCAATTTTATTGTGTCAGGTAGGATAGTGTAAAGATCATGAAAAAGCAAATCATCAAACTAAGGCTGTGTGCTACATAGCTTCTTGCTCTGTTCAGGTAATTCGTTTAGATGAAGAAATACTCGTATCATTCGTTAAAAAATTTACTTTGATGTTGAAAAGTTGCTACCGAAGGGGAGTACTTAGCAATTCAAAATAATTTCAAGTAAAATGGTAGCAGTTGCGTTGAGAAGACAATAAATCCAGTTGAACTTGTTGACTTGAAATATTTTATTTACTTTTAATTCTGACAAAATATTCCAATATTATTATATAACTGTATCTTGGCAAAGAAAACATTTTAAAAGAATTTTCATGATAAAAAGTTGTTATACAAGGATGAGGACGAGGATACAGTTAATGCAGAGAAAAATGCAAAGTATCCTTACATCTGAAAAGAAGGAGAAAACGTGATCAAAGTTTGGCTCAGTTACTTCTCATCAAAAACCAGAATATGTTCGCCAAACTTAAATCTTAAAGTAATCAAGAGCGTTATCCAATTTTTTCAGTTAGCCTGTAACCAATGTAAATTAAAAAAATATATTGGCGACCCTGATTTTAACCAAAAATTACCGTTGAATGATCCTGGGAAAACGAAAGATGTACGTTAGAAATCTAACCTCAGGAATTTTATTTACAATAGATATTTATTCTTGTTTTAGTTTTATAAACTTTTGTGAGCTGATAGGAACTACATAACTTTCTTTTCAGAGAGCATATCTGTTGTTTGCTACAAATGACAACGCCACCAAAACTCTTTTTTTTTTTTTTTTTTTTTTTTTTTTTGAGAAGAAAGGAGAACTATCCCAGCTAAAGATTCGCCCCTGGTCATTTTTTTTTAATTTATTGCAAGAAACAGAAAGAGATTCAATTAGATATTTCACCAGCTATGAAACTGGAAGATAGCTTGATTTTAAATGCTATCAATGTTTGTAGAATTGCTCTTTATAAAAATGGGAATTAAATTAAATTTAAGAGATAATATGGAATTTTGAATATGTGATTTTCGATATCACATTGTGGTCGCAGGACGCTAATTAGCCAACTGACCATCACCGTTGCACACTACCATGTGCGTTTGAAATTGCATTGATGCATTCAACGTAAAATCACATAAGCTTCAGCAGAATTGCTTTCAAAAATTAATTCCGTTTTGAATTCAGGCCAGATATATCCAAAAAAAAAAAAAAGTAAAACGCACCTGATTATTGTTTATCACGCAGCTTGATAACCAGAATTAACTGTGTGAGTGTTCTTTCATTTCATAGCTGGATCCCTTTGATTGTTATCTGTGACAAACATGCAGCACGGTATATATGGACGAAATTTTACGCCTCGTTGTGTAGTTTTGCAGTCACATTAACCCTTTCCGGCGCAAGAGAATTCCGATCATTTAAATTATATTGCCACCGGAATTCATGAACTAAATTAAACTAAAAGAAATTTTAAATTTTAAGGTTAAAAAAACCGGCCATTTCTGATATGTTATAAACGTAAATTTTTGCTAAAAAATTTCCGGGATGAATTTTTTCAGCTGGATCTTAAATTTTGCGTCCTCGCAGCAAGGACACCGCGCGTTAAGGGGTTAACGTACATTCTACCAGCATAATACCCGGATGCGCACTCCATTCATTCTACAAATTGTTTTCGTGCTTCTCCATTACTTCTCTGGTCTGTGCGATCACGAGACATTTCTTCGATAGAACACGTTTTTGTACCCAAATCATAAGCAATCATTTACGACTGTCTGTGGATGTACTAATCTAACTTGCCAATTCGAACATGTCGGACACTGTAACTCGATACGTTCCAACTGGCAAGTCGTTTTCTACTCTGGACATGTTTTGCTCTGTGTTGCCAATTTCTTAGGACTTTTATACTCAATATTCTTATTTTTAATAGTAATGTTTGTCCAGAGCCTCCTTAAGTAGATGCCTTCCACGCGCTTCGAATCCCTATGTTAAATTAGGCAACATTTAAAAAACAAAACTAACGCTAGGTGACAGCACCTACGCAGAGCAACAATTTTCTTCTGTTTCATAGATAAGTTATATTTTTCATATAAAATCTAGCTATTAATTTCAATTTAAAGTCCAAAATTGTATTTTTTTTTCTTTTAATTTGAAAAAATGATGTGAAAGTGCTTTATCGTAAATATTTTCAAAAAAAATATTCAAATATTTATATTTAAAAAAGTATAGGGTTTAATTTTCTTCGAAAGTGGACAAGACCTATTTTAGCTTTTCAACTAATTGAATTACAACGTATCAAATAAATAACGCCTTTTTTTTTTTTTTTTTTTTTTTAATATATTATTAATTAAAAAACGAAATTTAAAATTAAATAAGCAAAAACATGGCATGTCTATCACGCGATTAAATTATTTTTTATATATTTATTCAATAAAAATTTCAAAAATTTTTTTAATATAGATATCAGATGAAAGTTTCGTTTATATAAATTAAAATCTCTGAACTTTAAATGAGTTCAGTTTAGAATGAATAATTTATAATGATAAATTATTAAAATCATGTCTTTTTTTTCTTTTTTTGGTCATGTCCTTTACGTTACATTTTTACCTTATTAGGTGTGAATTATTTTTCTTAAATCGAGAATTTTATATTATTTATAAGAAAAATAGACCAGCACATTAACGAGATAAGTTAACATTCAGTAATAAAAATTGGAGAAGAAAACAATCTGTTGTCTAGTCCGTCAGAAAAAATAAATAAATAACCATTAAGATTTAAATTTTTAAAATTAAGGATTTCTTGAGTATAAGTTTTCTCTCGCACGAAAAGTTTTTTTTTTTTTTTTTTTTTTTCCCAAGATTTTATTAGCTCCACCAGTTCCGAGAGGGTATGCTTTCGAAACTGATAGATATTTTCGAAATAAAGTTGTGTTATGTTTACATGTTTTGAGGTCTCCTGAAACGAAAAATGTTTTTAGCGGTTGGTCTGTGCGCGTCAGTTTGTCTATCTCGGATATACTTGGAAAATGCTGAAAGTGTATTTCATTTTGTGTTAAGTGTTTTTCATATAAGACTAAATTTAAATGCACAATCTGATGTGCACATAGTTTATTGAAAACATACAGGGCTATCCAAAATTAAGCTAAACGTTCTTTTCTGTAGAATGTAATTGACGGAAGTGCTTTGGTACACTTTTTTATGTCGACGAATACTGTTGAAGAAGGAAAATTAATTTTTCGAACCTATAATGTAAAAAAAATATTTTTTTTGAAGTTCTATCTTCAACTCAGGTTTTTGAATAAAGTCACGTTTTGAGGTTCCCTGAATACAAAAAACTTTTTTTTTTTTTTTTAGTTTTTAGCGATTGATTTATAAGCATATTAATTATGAGAAAAACTTAAAAACAAACAAATGCAGGAAATTCACAATTCTATTTTAAAACTCGTATTAGGTTTCAAATTGAAAAAATTGATAAAGATTGGCAAATTTAAGGACAAATTAATAACATCCTTGAAATAATTTTACTTCCATTACCCTACTACCGTAGGTAATGAAAGTATTGTGTTCGGTCCAAAAATTCGATATCGAGTTTTCCCCTGATTTATATTTAGCCAGTATATGTGTTTGTGTGTATATATATATGTGAGTGTATGGATGTGGGGATATTTTTCATTTTTCTGATAATTTTTCAAATCAGTACTCATGATATTTAATTTTTACATGAATTTTTAATTCCATATTCCATTTCTGTGGTAAAAGGTTAATAAAAGTAATGTTTTGAATCTTAAAACTTAATATTTTTAAAAAGAACAAAAGTAGAAATAAAAATTTTCTATTTTTTCTTTTCAAGATTCCCAACACTTTTGTTTCGATTTAACTGAAATAATCAAATTTTTATACGCATTTACACAAGTCTTTAAAAAACAGTGGTATTAAAAAAATATAAATCAATCTTGTTCCTATATTGGAGTATTTTATAGTTTTATTCATTTTATGAAAAAAACTACAAAATACTCCAATATAGAGTGACTTGAAAGTAACTAAGAACAAGTTATTTTTCTGTATTCCTACATCAATAAATAAAAATTTTATTTCATTTTGTAATAAGCATAACTATTTTTATTTGTTAAATCTAACTTACTAACAGAGAGGTGTCAACCCTTCGAATTTTTATATCATAATTTCTTTTAAATTTATCTTCGTCTTAATCACACAATTTACGATAATAAAGAAAAATAATGTTTTTTGTGAAAAATATTATTGATATTCAAAAATCCGGAGGGTTGGCAATATTGCATTAATTATTTATGCAGTTTACATACCTTGTCTGGAAATATTTGGAAGCAATTTTTTACGCTGAATTGCATTGCTTGGTATTTCGTGGAAACATATATTTTCACGGCTACTGTCTGATTTATAAAATGGAACGACGCAATACACCATATTATAAAAAAAAAAAAAAAAAAAAAAAAAAAACTCTCACATTTGTTAAATTAATAAAACATAAACCAGAACTCAATTGAAGCTCAATTGCATCGCGCTCGCGGGAAATAAACATAACTTTACGTACGGTATCAAGCGCCATCTACTGGCTATGTTCTTCTTGTACTGTTGCCAAGTTTTCGAGCGACTCGCTAGGCATCTACTTAAGGAGGCTCTGGTTTGTCTAAACGACTATCATACATGCCAAACATCAGTCTTCGAAATTAGCAGAAGTTATTGTATAAAAAATTACCTACAAGATGGCAACACCTGTTCCTACTTCCTGACGGATAAGGTAATTAATCCCACAGTAGAACATTCACAATCTCTACGAGTCTTTGCCTAGCCATATAAACATGAGGGCATGAGGTGCGCCAACAAATTGTTGATTTTTTTCTCTAATACCTGTGTTTCCTGAGTAAAACATTCAATTCCTGTGATACAGTTATTATTTTATTTCCAATACATAAACATTAGAAAGCCGATTTTTATTAAATTCGAACACTCCTTGATGTGGGTTGATTTTTTGTTACAAATTGTAAATATATTTCAATATCACAACATGTGAAAAAACTAATTATTTGAAAAAATTAATGAAAATATAGACTTTAAAAAAGTGAGGGAAATATATTTATTTTTTAATTAATTTAAGTGTAGTAAATATTTTTAGTATAGAATATTTCGATGGTGCAGACAATCAGGCAATATAAAAAATCAAAAAATAAATTGATGGATTTCTCGGTACTATAAAATTTCCCTGTATTGAGTTAACAAAATAAATAAATAAAGATAGAAATAATGTTTAGTGCAAAACGTTTTTCGTTTCAAACTGAAAATGCAAATAAAAAGTGTATTATCCTTTGTAAACAAGTAACTGTTGATTCAATATTTTTGCATTTTTTATTTAATCACAATTACAGTCCATTGTTCGAATTGAAAGGCTGCCTGATTGCTGCTTCTAACTTCAATGTATTTACGAAAAATTCTAACTATTGTTACCTGCTTTTGACAATTACGTTGTTTTTTATTCCAGTAAATATAGAATTAGCAATAAAATGTTATTATTCAAGCAAAATGCTTGTGTAGTAAGTAAAAGTCTTAGCATACTTCTTTTATAATAAAATTCTATTTAATTTTCTGATTAGCTTCCACACTGACTGGTACTATTTTAAATGCTTTGCAATTTAGTAAATTTAGTTCTAAAGATTATTTATTATAACGTTAAAAGTAACTACGCAACGTCTTTTAAATAAACTATTGATACAAAATAAACTATTAATACCCAATTATTTAAAAAAAAAAAAATGTATTTCTATTGTAGTCTATCACATCAAGCTACAGTAAAGATATTAAATATGTAAATTTCTTAATGCTAAAATTAATGAAATTAAATAAATAATAAGAGAAATATATATGATTAAAAAATAAAATAAAATAATATACTTTTTTAGTTATTTATAAATTTTAAAATCATCAATTAACATATGTACTAAGTTTTCAGTTTTGCATATTCTCCTTTATATTACTCAAATTTAAAATTAGCATTATTAAAATGCATTAAAATAAGATAATAAATTGTAATAAGACAATAATTTTTCTATAGTGTAATAATATTTTTAGCATATTTTTATTTGATTTTCCTTCATTAATGAATTTATTTGTTGACTTATTAGCACACAAATATGACCCAAATTAATCGTACGAAATAAGATTTATTTTTTTATTTAAAAAAAAAAAAAAAAAAAAAAGAATCATTATTTGAAATATTTTTTACTATTATTATTATTATTTTAAATCATTTTTAAATTTTTAATAAAATTCTAAACCTGCTTTGGTTTACTAAGTAACAGATATAAAATTCTGCATAAAACAGAATTTAATTTAGTACGACAGGACTTATTTTAATCTACCCTTCCATGCAAAGGCATGCAATAACTGTTTTTCTTCCCTAGCATCACCAACTATATTCATTTATTAAAATTATTTTGGTATAGTTTTAGCATAGAAGCCATTGGCGGCTTTTAAATTCTTGTCGTCATTTTGGCAATGAATTAGAATGATTATCGCAGTCGCGTAGCGAGAAATTTCCGAGCTAATTTGGTGGCAAATTTCGAATTTCGACTAGGGGTTCTATACTGAAGCTGTTCCATTTCTTTAGCACGATTTTCCTCAATTTTATTTCAATTATTTTAGAAAGAAATGTTAAAACATTCATTTTATATTCCCACATAATATATATATTATATACATATATATGCAGTCGGTAACAAAAGTCTCCGAACACTAGCAAAAATTCCTATGTAAAAAAAATACATTTAATACAGTTTTGTTAAGTAAATCTTTGTCGAATACTGTTTTTAGTCTGACTAAGAACAGGATTCGACGAGGATTTATTTAACAAAACTGCCTTAAGTGTACTTTTTTTATGTACGAATTTTTGCTAGTGTTCGGAGACTTTTGTTACCGACATTTGTAAATATATATTTATTTTTATTTTATTTTATTTTTAACTTTAAAGTTAAAATGAGGGTTTTATTTAATACCTTTTGAACCAATTATCCGATTGAACTTAAAGTTACGGCGTTAGCTAGATTTTGTCCTGATTAATAAGTGTGCCAAATTTTGTTAAAGATCTAATAAACCGAACTGAAAATCTAGACAAATACAATGATAAATTTTCAGCTTTATATATTTTGATAAAACAACAATGTGTGCAAGTTCATTAAAGAAGACAAATAAAAATTGGTAACGACGGCAAAATCGCTGTCTTAAAGAAATAATATGAGCTGTCGTACTATAAAAAAAAAAAAAAAAAAAAAAGTACAGAGATTTGCCATATTTCTTTATTTTAATAAAATTCTGCCTTTGCAAAAAGCATGCAACCAGGCATATACTTCAAAGATAAAACAATTTTGTAAATAACAGTAATATGATCCGTTCTTATAATTGACGAATATTGAATTTTAGTTATAAATAAAAATATTGATTTATTATAATAAAATTGCTTTATCTTTAAATATACCGCGTAATGAACTTTGTTTATATTTAGGAAAAAGGAAGATATACGATTAAACAGATTTTATTTGCTATATTTTATACTCGTAGTAAATATACTTTCTTTTACGAAAATTTTCAATAAATATATTATTTGTTATTAACGAATGGATTATTTTCATTTTCTCTTGTTATAAAGTAAGTCCCAAAAATTATAGAACGCAAATATCGGTTTGTTTATTTATTTTAAATAAATATAACATCTGTGTGTTTAAATCAATGTCTGTGAGATGACAGGATGATTATCACAGAGAGAAAAAAAGTAGAAAATTTGTAAGACTACATCCTCGTAATTGATGTTATTCTAAATCTATTCTAAACTTGACAACGATTATCATAATGGTATTTAATAAAAAAGCACCACAAAACTGGTGTTGTAAAAAATATTACTTACAAACTTTCAATAAACACCATAAAATGCAATAAACTCGCAACAATTGTTTCGGGTCGAAAAAACACACGACCCTTCATCAGGCGAATAAAGTAATCACGAGTGCTGCATTTGTTGCTTCAGGGCGTTGCCGCTTTGACTGCAGCACTCGTGCTTACTTTATTCGCCTGATGAAGGGTCGTGTTTTTTTTCGACCTGAAACAATTGTTGCGAGTTTATTGCATTTTATGGTGTTTATTCAAAGTTTGTAAGCAATATCAATATGGTAGATGCAACCACATACCTGCGAACATCCTAATTATGAATCGGAAGATTTTTAGTTACAGGCCCCTTTTTCCACACCAGTTTATTTTTATAGTATTTATCTCCAAATGTAGTTACGATTAAAAATGTATAAATTTTGTCTAAAAGGGGAAAAAAAAAGGTGGGGGGAAAAAAAAGCAGTACTAAAAATCTTCCGATTATTAATGAGATGGTTGCAGGTATGCTATCACTAAGCCACGTAGGTTCAGAAACTTCAGTTATCGTAAATTTATTAATCTGGATAAATATTCAATAACTTATATTCGAACACCGACACTATATATATATATACTACCTTCATCTAGAATGAATAAGTGGTACTTTTCTAAATCCCTAAACGAGAAATATAGATTCTCGAGCTATGTATAAGGTACGTCATTGAGCTGAATAGACGAAATGATCGAGAATTTCTATTCTATAGATTTTAGATGGTGAAACAATATTCTTAATATTCTGAATCTTTTGTATTGCAATAAATTTTCGCTTGATTTTGTAGAATTAGGACAAAAACTGAGATCACAGTTGCTAAAGCTCGCTTCTTTATCCGCATTTATACACAGAGATTTTTAAATAATTTTGACCTCGATAATATAAGCAAATGCTCTAGAATTCTAAAAGGTTGAACAAGAATTTTAAAGGATAACATGTAACCACTTTTACTAGAACCACAATTTAGATTCTAGATGTCAGTTACAGAATTTTTTCTCAGAGAACGAATTTTTTATATTTTTATCGATAACTGGTAATATAAACGCAATAGTACTTTTTTTGTGCTTCAGTTATAATTTTTGATATTTTCTGATAAGTTAAACTAATGTGCTTTATTCTTTTGATCAATTAAACCTATTTTTAACCTTTTCTATATTCAATAAAAGAAAGTATTGGTTTCATAGAAAGTTCCGACTTCGAGTTTTGTATTTTGATTTACACATTTTTAGAGGTCTAGAATATAATTTTACCATTTTTAGAGAATGTCTGTCTGTGTGGGAGACAAAATATGTGGCAATAATTGTATCTCAGGAACTATTGCACAGAACTTCGTACAGATGGATGTGTAATTCCTCCATGAAATAAAGTAGTACCTATCAACTTTAGGTGAAAATCGTCCAACAGGTGGCGCTACCATCATGCTTTTTCTGAAATTTTAACTTGATGGTATAAGACCAAATTTCATATTATAATAGTGCATAAAGATAATTACTTTTTAAGAACCATTATGCAATGAAAAAGAATTATTTATAATACAGATAGTCAACTGGCAAAAATAAATGTATATGCAGGAGAATGTATATGCTTCCCCACCCCAGAGGAGGGGGGGCAAATTTTCATTATGGGGATCTTTCAATACCTTTAAGTCCCCCTGTCCCGAGAGGCAACTTATGAGTATATTTTAAAAGATCTCGTCAATGCCTCTAAAACGAATGGTTGGACCGTTTATCTGCGAAAATTAAAAATAAAGTTAATTTTGTTTTCATTTTTAAAAACTAAAAAATGCACTTTTTCAAGACTTCATGCAGATAAGGAAATTAACTTTCATTGGATATTTAGTTTTATACTTCGCTAGAGTAGAAATAATCTGCATTTATCAAGGAAGATAATTTTAATAAATAACATTTAAAAAAATATATTTTTACTGGATGTATATGCATAGGAAAATATAGAAGAAATTCATGTGGTGGCCCCAACATACTAGTTAAATTAAATATTAAGTTAAGATTGTTCATAGATTATTCAAATCCCTACAAAAGCCTAATTTTGTTTTTATATGATTGACAAGAAGCATTCTAAAAATTAGATATCATAAAATTATTCCATTAAGCGTTTATGTTCATCTGCATATTTATTAATATATATTGTCATCAGTTTGGTAAAGTTTTTCCATCCGTTAAATAAGAAGTATAAATATTATTCAATCCGTTAAATAAATAAGAAGTTGTTTCACTATATTCAGTTACTGCCTTTGTAGTTGTACCTCGTGTGAGACATTTTATTAATTTATGGTAAAAAAACATGCAATGTGTTGACTATAGCGAAAAATTATTTTTTTTAAGTTTTTTTTTCACTCCGTGAGTGCACTCCAAGTTGCACTCCGTGAGTGCCGACAGAAGTAAAAACTTGAACAATTAGGTGTGTATTTCCTGAATCTTCAGGAAATATTTTATTGTGTAGGAAATACATTTAAATGAAGTGTTTTTTTATTCATTAATATAAACTACTACTACAAAAATTATATTACAGTTTTTATTTAATGCGCTATTGTACATGAAAAATAATGCATATTATTTTACATACAAAAATTGCAATCTATTCCTTAAAACGTAAATTTACAAATACATGAAATATGAAATTTGAAAATGATTTATGAAATTTCATTGGTATTCTTTGAAATGAATACCAATGAAGCTTATGAATTTTCATCCACAATTTCAACAACTCTTCCATCATTATCATTATTATCATTATATTCCAAAACTGATACTATAGGTTTACGTTAACTAAAATAGGAAACAAACAATTTTGATTCGAATCTATTTAAATATCTTGTAAAGACAGCATCAATTGTAGTTTTATATCTCGTTGTGCAAAGATTGCGATCATTAGTCATCGTTAAATCAAATTCTCTATTTAAAAATTCAATTAATGGTAGATTTTTATCATCTGGAAAGTTGATGTTGAAATCCCCACTCAAAACCATTGGCAAACCATCAAATCTCTTCCCAATTTTATCTTGAAGTAATACAGAAGCGTCTGTAGAATAAATTAATAAATTTTCAGACAAAAATTCTCGTATTGCATTTAAAGACTTATCTGGTGAAATATAAACGGCAACCATTACAATTAGCTGCCCATTTTCAGAGTGGCAACGACAAACACATACATGTCAGAAACATTAGTACTAAACATACTGGTGTACCTCGCATGCACATCCATATAATTTGTGCAAAATATGCCCGTTACATCAGAGAACCTTTTATAAATAATACACATTTTTATCCACGTGTTAGCTTTTTTTATTCATTTGTAATTAAAAATAATGTACGTAAATTTATTTATTTATTTAAATAATTGTTTACTTACGTGATGAAGAGCAGCAGTTCTATTAATTTATCAGCAATCTAAAGTGTGTTAGATTGTTCATAGTCGGTAAGGTAAAAATACATTGCATGGGTGCCTTAGATAGCATACGAAAAGGCGCGGAATTAAAATATTTTTGATTATAACAGAAAATATTTTTGTTTTTTTCGATTCGAAATTTTCCGACATGAATATGCTGTACGTATATACGCAATATATGTTTATATTATATAAAGTTATATTATCAATGTATTTCAACCAAACACAACTCTTGTGCAAACGGAGTCAATATATGTAGATACTTATATACAGAGGTGTCGGTTACGGTAACAATGTCGCGAGTTCAATGGTTTCTTCCCATCTCAAAAATGACCAACGCGCCTAAAGAAGTTTTCACTTAAAAAAAAAAATACCGCTATATATTTCTATTGATTTTCCTTATCAGTTATGTTCAATAATATTATACTTCCTCAAATTTTTATGCGTATCGTCACTTGGCGCAAACGCTGAAAAAAAAAATACAGGAGCAAAAATGATTAAAACTGTGTTGAATCTGAGTAAGTCACTTATTCAAAATAGCCTCGAAACAAATACACTCACATTTAAAAATCCCATGCGCGTATTATTAAACATATTCACATGTTCAAAAATTGACATCGACGATCGAGAATCGCAGTATCCCATCTCACTGATATATTCTTCGAAAAAACAGTGTGAAATCGCCACACAATATAATTCTGGAGATTTGAGGGAATAAATTTTAGGTTGGAACTCTTTCGGTTTAACTTTGTAGAAACTCTATTAAAGAATTTGTTTTAGTTCAGCATATTTATAATAAATTATGAAGCGAACTCATATTGATTTCAAAACATACGATATTTCATACATGATTTAAGCATGTTTTCCTTTAAAGAACAAAATTATTCATTTCGAAATGAAAATGCCATTTAATCATTTTTAACACTTCACTTTTAACACTGAACATAAAGTACTCGTAAGGTACAAAACATACAAAATTTCAACTTTTTAGTTACTTTTTTTATATTTTTTATAAAAGTCTCCAACTTAATTGGTTTCGTATTTATGTTCTTCAGTTTTTTAAATATATTTACATTAAATAAATGTTACCGCACACAGATTTTGAAAAAAAAAAAAAAAAAAAAAAAATCAAAATCCATATTAATTCTTCAAAACACAAACAAAAATCTTTTTAAAATATATATACCTCTTTACAGCTTAAAATATGGCTTAACATAGTCTTGCATTGTATAAATAATTTTTATGAGATGTACTTAATATTTTGTATTTATCTGTTATGCATGCATTCTTTGTACTTTAACAAAATCACTGTGGAACACTAATTTATAATTTCCAATGTAAGTACCTTTTTTTTTTTTTTTTTTTTTACAACTGAGAGTGACTTGTATTTTAGACTCCATCTTTTTCTTTTTACCTGGTTTAGTTTTTTTCACAGTGATTTAGAACGTCTTTTTCTTTTTCTTTTTCTCTTTTTTTCTAATTTTTATTAAGATTTTATATAAAGTTATCTTCTGTATTAGTTTATCATGAATTCTAGAAAAAAACAAATGCACAAAAAATACTTATATGCATGCGAATAAACTGAAAATCTTTTAGAAGTTAAATTTAAAAAATGAGCGTTAAAAAAAGTATAATTATAATAAATATTTAAGATATTTGAAACTTTAAAACTTTCTTTATTTTTTGCGTGTAAGATAAGAAATTAATTTAAAGGATTAAAATATGACAGTCATATTTTAAGTGTGCCATTAAATTTTCTGCAAAAAATACTTCGAAAAAAGATAAGATTTTTTTTTCTTTTATGCTTTCTCCCTTTCTAAAAGCCGTAGCGTAGTTATGAATGAGAAAAAATATACCTACAAAAAAAAAGTGAGGGAAATAAAAAAATATTAGTGTTTAGTTTACTGCACAAGAAAATTATGCTACTCTTATCTGCAAAAAACAGCCGTGATTGAGACTTTTACATGACTGCTAACTTTTCATTCGCAGTTCGTTTTCTAATAATTGTCAATAATTGCGATTATAAAGCAATTAAAAAGTCAGTATTTAGAAAATAACATCTGTTCTAACCTTAAATGGGTAATTTAATGCTTCATAAGGCATCAATAAAAGCTATGATAGGCATTGAAATTACTTGTGTAAGAAATTTTATTGCATTCATGCAATATTTGCAGAATTTATTTTATGTAAAATTTAGTTTTTATAGTTCCTGTTTTATGTATTTGTTTAATTATTTTGTTAATTTAATTTCGACACCAAATATCCAGTTAGCACTTTTGCTATATAAAGAAAATACATAAAATTTATCTTATGATTATTAACAAATTCTGAATGTTTTATAATTTTATTTTAGAAAAAAAAAGATTATAGTAAGTATTCTAAATCGAAATATTAAACTATAAATTGTAGATATTTTAAGCTTTTATATCATTTATATTCTTTATTTTACCTAATATTTATTTTTTCAATTCATGTTTTATGTATTTATCTAATAAATTTGATCTTTTTTTTTTTTTTTTCATAAATGCTGCATAGCGATATTTTAAATTTACCTTATAAACTGAATTTTGAATTTTTCCTATTTTGATATCTAAAAAAAAAAAAAAAAAGCATTTAAAAGCAATATAATAAATTAAAAGTTTTAGTTTAAGATTTTAAATTTTATTTTTGTGTAAGATAAGAAATTACTTTAAAGCATTAAAGTATCATCTGTTCCACCCCCTTTTATTTTCCACATGCAAAAAATATATTCAAATATTTTAAGGAGTAATTTTTTTCTCTCATGTGTTCTGTATTTCTAAAAGCTGTAAGAAAAAACAATGTAAATGAAATTACATAAAAAAGAGGGTCAAAAACATTATTAGTGTTTACTTTACTGCACAAGAAAATTACACTTCTCTTATCTTCACAAAACAGCCTTGATTGCCTCTTTTACATACGACTGCTTATTTTCCGTTCGCAGTTCACTTTCTTTACTTTTGAGAGGAATTGCGATTAAAATAACAATTTAAAAAAATGAAAAAAAATCATAATTGTACTTATTTTAAATGGCTATTTTATTGCTTCATAGTGAGGCATAAAAAAAAAGCATTATAACTGCTTGTGTAAAACATTTTATTGTCTTTATACATTTATTTGCATTATTTTTTTACCTAACATTTAGGTTATATGGTTTATTTTTTATTTAATTGTTTGTTTTTTACAATTTATTTATTTATATTTTACAATTTACTTACTTATTTATTTATTTATTTTCAATCCTTAATTTTAAGTTATTAGAAATGTTACATAACAGAAAATAGATTAAAAGTTTTTTTATAAGCAATAATACATTTTGTATCATTCATAATTTGTTGATATATACAGTCGGTAACAAAAGTGTCCGAACACTAGCAAAAATTCCTATATAAAAAAAAGTAGAGTTAATACTGTTTTGTTAAATAAATCGACATCCTTTTGTTACGAACTGTACATAAAAGCATTATATTAATAATAAGAAAAATCTAGATACTTAAGGTTTCTAAGTTTGATTTTTGTGAGTAAGATAAGAAATTTATTTAAATAATTAAAATATGAGAGTCATTACTTGCCCATCTTTTTTTTAACCAGTAAAAAATCTCTAAAAATAATATTTAAGATATGTATATATATATGTATATATATATATATACAGTGCGACGCAAAAGTTTAGACAATGAAGTTATTCATCTTTAAAATTTAGAATTATGGCGTCAGAATTACAAAAACCTGTATATATATTTAAAATATGTTTTAAAATGCTATAATCAAAAGACAGTCGTTTGATTTGGAATAATTTTAATTTTTTTGATAAAAATGAAAATTTGCTTGTCGCAAAAGTTTAGACACGATTATGAGTTTCTGTGAATATTTGTTGGCATATGCAAATTTAAAATCGATGATGTCACAGATTTTGAGTACTTAAGTTCTGCAAATGATAACGCTTCGTAGTCGACATACCGCGAGTTAAAAAAATCAGGAGTGACTCCACTCGACTTTCCGAACATTGAGTAATTAACAGTTTTGTAGATAAAGTAAAGAAAAAGGAGTTAGTCTTAGTCAGTCTAAGAACGGGATTCGACAAGGATTTATGTAACAAAACAATATTAAGTGTACTTTTTGTATATAGGAATTTTCGCTAGTGTTCGGAGACTTTTGTTACCAACTGTATGTGTGTATGTATGTGTGCATGCCTGTGAGTGAACACGCTAGCGTCTAAACGCTTTGTTCGAATAAGCTGAAAGTTGGTGCGTATATTGTAAGTCACCATAGTACGAACCCTATTGATTTTGGTGAATCTAGCACTTATAGTTTTTTTACAGGGACACCAGGAAAAATTCTTTATCATTATGGCCTATGGGGCCAAATTTGTGTGATAGCGTCTAAACTCCTCCAGATTTATTTAGCTCGCGGCATGTCGACTACGAAGTGTTATCATTTGCAGAACTTAAGTACTCAAAATCTGTGACATCATAGATTTTAAATTTGCATATGCCAGCAAATATTCACAGAAACTCATAATCGCATCTAAACTTTTGCGACAAGCAAATTTTTATTTTTATCAAAAAAAAAAAAAAAAAAAAAAAATTAAAATTATTACAAATCAAACGACTGTCTTTTGATTATAGCATTTTAAAACATATTTTAAATATATATGCAGGTTTTTGTAATTCTGACGTCATAATTCTAAATTTTAAAGATGACAAACGTCATTGTCTAAACTTTTGCGTCGCACTGTATATTAATCTTACATCTTCTCTCTTTCTAACAGCCTCAGCATAACAACGACTGAGGTAAAATAAAAAGGAAAGGAAAATGAAATAAAGCCAGAGAGGATAAAATATTATTAGTATTTACTTTACTGCACAGGAAACTTGCACTCCTCTTATCTTCACAAAATAACAATGATTGCGTCTTTTCCACACGATTATTTATTTTTCATTCACAGTTTGTTTTCTTTATTTTAGTAAAGATCGCGATTAAAAGAAACAATTTAAAAAGACAATCTTCAGAAAACAGCATTTGTGGTACTTTTAAATGACTATTTCTTAGTGCTTCATAAGGCATTATCAGTATATATATATAATACTAGCTGACCCGACAAACGTTGTTTTGTCATATAAATTATTTCTAGAGAATATTTTGCTAGAAAAAAATAACTAACTTATTGTAAGTGTGTAAGGATGTGGTATATAAGTGGAAGATGTATGGAGCGCTGTGAACGGTTAAAGAATATAAAAATAACAAAACACCAATCATTTATTTTTTTAATTTATTAAAATTGATTCTTTAAAATTATATACATATCGCTACTTATAACAATATTACTAAAAAAAACAATATCAATCCCTTAATGCAACAGAGTGTACAATATTTTTTGTTATCCCATCTTTCGCCAATACAAACAAACTGGATGGTTTGCCCACTCGAGAGCCACGTATAATTGTCCGTGTGAAAAACATGATGTGCTCAAATCTAAGCCATTAGATTTGCATGACACCAAGTCTCCTGGTAACAAATGTTGTATCTTGAGATTCAATTCGTTGACGTCCACATTTTTTGCTGCTAAAATTGCTCTTTCTGCCAGCCACTCATGATTTGTGTATCGTCTGTGTACATCGGGAAATATCTGGTCAATAAGAGCATCTTGAGAATCAATGATTGTGCAGAAATCGGTCGGTAATTTTATGCATCCAGTTTCATCTGTAGTAACTTTTCCATCGCCGATATCTAACAATTGTTTTGAGAATGTTTCAGCGGATGGATCTTGAAGCTTTTGAACCCACAAATTTACTTTCAGTTGTACTTTTTCAACATTACGCCACAATGACGATGATTTTAAGCACGCGTCGATCTCATCAGCGTATGTTGAACGAGGAATGACGGGAAGTGCTTGTCTGAAATCACCTGAAAAGAGTAACAGAGTGCCGCCAAATAGTTTGTCGTTGTTTTTTATATCATTCAATGTACTGTTCGACGCCTCAATCGAATGTTTGTATGCCATAGTGCATTCATCCCAGATAAGAATTTTACACTATTTCAGCACTGTGGCCATGGACGATTGTTTTTTTTATGTTGCACACTGCGTCTGGGTTATTTTGAATATTTAGTGGCAGTTTAAATATTGAATGAACTGCTCTGCCTCCATCCAATAAAGTTGCCGCAATGCCAGATGATGCAACAGCCAATGCGATGCCATTATTTGATCGTATTTCTGCGAGAATTAGCGGAATAAGGAATGTTTTGCCAGTTCCACCTGGTGCACCCGAAAAAAACGGAATCCATCTTGTCCTGCCAAAACTGCGAGCATGATGCGGTTGTAAATGGTTCTTTGTTCTTCATTCATTAGTGGGACATTGCGAGCAACAATCGCTGCCATTTCTACAGTATTGTATTGTAGTTTACGATTCAATTCAGTGCTTATTAAATCAGATGCATTTTGATTTGTTGAATGCGTACCGTAATGACTGAGTGATAAGTTGGTAATGATAATGCAAAGATCTTCAATAGCAATCAATGCTTCATTGTACATAGCGTCACTGAATACTATCGTTAGATCGTTGCACCGTGAACGATGTTGATGCCATATATCATCAGTCATTGAATCTTTGTGATTATCCCATAATGTCTCTGCTCGGGCCGGGAAACATGTAGTCAACACTATAGCGAATAGTAGACGAATTTGTTTTGCTGTACAGTTCAGTCCTACTTCAGCAAGCATACACTCCCACTGGTTGTCGTCTTCCAGCAAGCCGAGTGCAAGGCATGCATCTTTATACGTTGGATACTGTTGTCCATTCACTTTACGTAAATCTTGAAATGACAAAGGGCCGATGACATTAACCAATAACAGTCGAAGATAAAAGCACTCAGTCTGCCTTGGATTGACTGTAGATACTCGTCCCAAGGTGTTTGATTTGAATAAACCGGGACATGCATCAATCAGCGTGCCTTGCTTGCGGGGCATCCATTTTTTTGTTGGAGCCCATGTGAAATAGCGTGGTACTTCTGAATAGAGTAATGTCCGTGCAAAAGCACTAAAAGCATCCGCACGATTACACAACTCAAAAAATTCGCTGAATGTAGTTTTTGGTGGATTTATAGCACGATCAATCGCTGTCTCGCTCGTGAAATATACGCGCTGGCCATTTTCAAGATGGACGGCTAAATGAAGAACTGCTGGATCCCGTTCATGAATTGGGAAACCAAAGATACGCCAAACAGCTTCATTGGAGCTGACGTACTGGCCAATTTGGTAAAGTGTTATTTCATCGTTGTTATTCACCGGAGGAGCATTCACATTGGTATTTTCAACTCGAAATACAGCCATATCACTGTCTTTATTCACATACTTGCAAATGTATTTGATGCTCTTCACTGAACTGCAGAACTGAACATTAATATGAGCATTGAATGTTTTGCTCAGCAGAGGTGAATATGGGACCACCCAACGGTTATCAATGTCAATATCTATGTTGTTGACATAGATGACTGCCATAGATGATAAGATTGTCCGCCATTATCGGGATTTCTTCGACGATATATTGGATATCCGTCAACATTTGTGATCGTGAAATTTTTCGGAAAACTTTTAGTACATTTTCCATCTGCACAAATAATAATGGCCTAAAAATTCATTTTTCATTTTAACACAAAATAACTCCGTCGGATATTGACAAATTTTTTAAAAGAATATACCATTTTAACTAATTTTAACATTTTAACAATATTAACGTTGAAAAAATATTTTAAACACTTACGGTTAAAAATTCATTTTTCATTTCAACATTAAATAAATTCTGACATCGTGTTTACGATTCTAAAATATTAACTTTGAAAAAATATTTTAAACACTTCGTAAGATACGGTTACAATTCTAAAAATAATAATTTTGAAAAAATATTTTAAACACTTCGTATGATACGGTCAAAAATTCATTTTTCATTTCAACATTAAATAAATTCTGACATCGTGTTTAAGACAACTCACGCCATCTAGGTGGAAAAGTTGTTGAAAGAGTTGGTTAAAAATTATTTAAGAAAGAACTAATTAAGTTACAACTTTCATTTGTAAATCTAAACCATTCTCGAATCCACCTGAAGACACACAAAAAATTTCATCCAACTCAGTCCAGCCGTTTAGGAGGAGTTCAGTGACATACACACGCACAAAAGAAATATATATATAAAGATATATACTGTCAATTCCCTCTAATCCGCAAAGGTTTTGTCCAAAGGTTCTGCGTATCATAGGAATTGACCGATTAGAGGTCATTGTCTTTGTTTACATTTTCTTTTGCAGTTACAAAGTCAATAATTAATATTAATTCATAAATAGACACCAAAATGGAAAGTCAATTTGTATTAAATTTTAGAATAACATATTTCTTCCATTCAAGAATATTCATATATGATGGTAAATATTTTAAGCATATTAAAATAATACGTACCAATAAAATGTAAACATACATTTTACTTAAAAAGTGCAAAAGAAAATATTTTTAAATTACAAAAATAATATTCATAACTGATTACTTTTAACTTTGTAAAACATTAATCTAATAACAGTTTGTTTTCAATTTTTATATACATTCCTGACATCTTTTGACTTGCCTTAACGCTAGTCTGTATGAATTACAGGAAATAAATACAAGAACTTTACTGTTTTTTCTTCAATTGCGTTTGAAAGTAAGGATTAAGCTAAAAATTTCATTTTAAAAATGTAAAAATGTGAGAAAAGTCGCTTTTTTTTTTTTTTTTTTAAATATCCACTGTAAATTACTTTGTTTACATTAAAAAATCAATTGCGTATTATAGGACTGCGGATTAGAGGGAGCTGACTGTATATATATTTGATATATATATATATACATACATAGTACGTATATATTGAAAATATTTTCAAACATAGCAGTATATGAAAACAAGTATCATATGAAGAACTAGACAGAACATGAATAAAGATTTATGAAAAAATTAAGCATCAATTAATTAAAACATACAACATCAATACTCTTTCAAGGGCATACATTGAATGTTGCATTCAAGTCCGGTGTTTTTTCAGTCTTACTGTATGCAATTTTCTAAACATTTTCAGTAAGCTATGCCCTATAACCCCCAAAGGACGTGTAAATAATGCCAGACTAAAAGAAAAAAAAAAAGACAAACGTACTTTTAAATACCACAATCACTTATATTACTTAAAAAAATATTAGTCCGAATAATAAATAATAAAACTAAAACTATTACTTACAATACAATAGCACGAATCAGAGATCACGTCTCAAACACACCAGAATAGCCAGGAGGCCAAATAGAGTTAAATTCACATTTAGATGAAGAGTTGTAGTTAACTGCTATACTATTGAGTAATAATAAAATTTAAAATAAAATGTTTCCACTATTTTTAATAACAATTAAACCATAAAAATTTAAATTATATTTGATTGAATTTTAAATTTTTTTATTACATTTTAATTTAATTATATTTAATTAAATTTTTATTTTATTTTATTCTTGACTAAATTTTAATTTAATACATACAAAATTATCAGATTCGTAAATTTGCAATACAGAAGTAACGTGGGAATGTAAAAGTTTTGTCACTGGATTCAAAAAGAACAAAAGATGGAGAAATGATGGCGCTATCTTTTAAAGTGAAAAAAAAGTAATGACCCATGTATATTTTCTTTCTTTCTTTCTTTTATGTGTTACAGTAAACCTAAAAGAATGGTTGCTTTTTAAAAAAACTTCTGTTGGAAAATCGAACACTTAATAAAAAACACCATGCACAAGGTAATACAAATTTATTAATTAAAACATGTAAGCGAGAAAAATTATTTATAAAGTCGGACTAATTAAAATCACCATACATATATAAGTATGTATCTAAATATAATATAAGATCAAAGTAGAATATTATGTATTTATATATATATATATTAAAACTACTGATACAAAATATTTTGTTATGTTCATGCGTTTATTTATATTATTATTTACATAACATTTAGTTTTTTAAAAAATGTGTTTTATTTGTGTAATTTATTTATATTCTTCAATCCATAACTTTGAGTTAACTGAAACGCTACATAGATAAAGTACATTAAAAATTGTATTATAAAAACTAAAAAAATTCGACCCTTTCGCAATTTTGTATTTTAAAAAAATTTAATAAATAAATAAAAATTAATATATTAAAAATAAATTTTCTAGAGACTTTAAGCTTTTGAACTTTATTTTTGTGTGTAAGATAAAACAAATTAATAAATGAAAATAAAATAAAGTAATTTATAGTATCATAAGTGACTTTTTACCTGTGTCTAATTGTTCTACCAACAAAAATCATGTTCAATAAAATTAGTCAAAATTAATTTTTTGTATATTTTCTCTCTCCGAAGGCTATATAGTCGGCAGCAAAAGTATCCGAGCACTAGCGAAAATTCCTGTATAAAAAAAGTACACTTAATGCAGTTTTGTTAAATAAATCCTTGTTAAATCTTAGTCTAAGAACATGATTCGATAAGGATTTATTTAACAAAACAGAATTAAGTGTACTATTTTTATACAGGAATTTTTGCTAGTGCTCGGATACTTTTGCTGTCGACTGTAGAGTACAGTCGGTAACAAAAGTGTCCGAACACTAGCGAAAATTCCTATGTAAAAAAAGTACACTTCATACGATTTTGTTAAATAAATCCTTGTCGAATGCTGTTCTTAGTCAGTGTAAGAACATGATTCGATAAGGATTTGCTTAACAAAACAGTATTAAGTGTACTTTTTTTACATAGGAATTTTTGCTAGTGTTCGGACACTTCTGTTACCGACTGTAACTACGAATAAAATAAATAAAAATTAAATAAAAAAGAAGAAAATGTCACGCGATACGCATAAATTATTAACACTTTCCAACTGTACGCATTTGTTGTATCACATAACTTCCAATGTTCTTTGCTTATGTTATCACACAACGGACAGACAGAATGACTAAAAAACATACAAAGAGACTAATTGAATTCATAATCATTCTTAAACATTTGTGAAAGCGTTAAAAAAGCTTAACGCAAGATAAATAATTAAATAAATAAAATAAAATAAAATAAAATAAATGTAGCGATTTAGATTCTACTTGCAACCCGTAATAAATCTGAATATTTTAGTGTAGACCTGTAAATCTGAAGGTTAACCATATCATTTTGTATACGAAGCGTTATTTTAATATATCAACAATAGATCTCAATTTCTTTATGAGTTTTACAATTGAAAGTTATTTAAATGTGATTTATAAAAATATCTGTCCTAAAAATGCATTGGCATTTTTTGGGGGGTATCACTGTACATAAATCAATTGTACAGAACCTATTAATAATACGAAAGCACCACAGAACTGACGAAATAGAAAACATTGAATAAACACCATAAAAGGCAATAAACTCGCAACAATTGTTTCGGGTTGAAAGAACTCACGACCCTTCGTCAGGCGAACAATGTAAGCACGAGTGCTGCAGTCAAGAGTAGAGTTCGTTGCCGCAGCGCTAACTGCAGCACTAGTCCTTACTTTGTTTACCTCACGAAGGGTCTTGTGCTCTTTAGATACGAAACAATTGCTGCTAATTTATTGCATTTTATGGTGTTTATTAAAAGTTTTGTAATTAGAACCTTTTAATGCCATTTTAAATAGGGAATATTCTAGTTAACTTGAATAACATAAATCTATTTTTTTTTTTTTTTTATGAAAACGTTTATAGACGCTGTTGGCAGGCAGATGGATAGATAGATAAATGGACATTCGGACAGAAAAATACATAAATTGAAATCATATTCACGCGTAAAAATGTTTAGAATGTTTTAAAAACTTTTAATGTGAACGGAAATGCAATTCTAACAAATTTCCTATAAAAGCTCCCAGTGTAACTGAATATTTTTGTTTGGCCTAATAAATCTAATGCTAATTATTCTACATTCTATAAGAATATTCTTTTGTATATATGAATAATTTATTTCAATTTCATTAGTATTTGTGTAAAGTAAAGTTATTAAAATTTGGTTTATAAAAATATCTCTCACAGAACGCAATGCTTTGGAATACTTCCGGGTATCCCTGTACATAAACCAGTAGTGGTATTTACTCCATTCTTTCTAGAAACCTTTCGATAGTGATCTTGAATAACATATTACAATTTCATTAAGATTGTGTAAAATAAAAGTATTAAAATATTATTTATAGAAATACCTCTCATAGAACACAAAGCTTTGGAATACATTCTGTTGTCCCTGTATACAAACCAATATTCACTCCATTTTATAGAGAACATCCGATAGTAAACTTGAATAATATGTATCGATTTCAAGAAATTCCATGAATATTTACTAGAGTTAGAATGCGGATAGATAGACAGACGGATGACGGATAGACCGACGGACGGACCGACAGACAGACAAACCGAAGTCATTAACACTTTTCAACCTTGTTGGAAAGTGTCAAAAAGAACAAAAAGAAAGAAAAGGGAATAAAAAGGAGAGAAGGAAACATTATTTTTAGTATTTACACAAAAGAAAATTAAACCCCTCTTCTTTTCACAAAACAGTTGTGATTGCGTCTTTTAAATACGTCTGCTTATTTTTCATTTGCAGTTCGTTTTCTTTAATTTAGCAAAAAATCGTCATCAAAAAAACAATTAAGAAGACATTATTTAGAAAATAGCATTTGTGATACTTTTAAATTACTATTTTATTGCTTCAAGGTACACATTAAAACTACGTGTGTAAGACATTTTGTAATTTCTATAAGCTTATTTTCATTATTTGTGTAGTAAAAATTTAGTTTTTATACATTGTTTGCGTTATTTATTTTTACAATTTATTTTTGTTTCTCACTCCGTATTTTCCAGTTAAGAGAAGTGCTATATAGAGAAAATACATTAAAAACTATACTGCGAAAATATAATTTTATTTCAGACATTTTTTATATTTTATTTTATTTTAAAAAGTTTTAGAAATATTAAATATTTAATATAGATATAGATATATATATCGAAATCAGTATATTTCAAATCAGAAATTGTAGAAATTTTAAGCATTTAACTTTTTTACAAGAAAGTAGAAATAATTTAATGAAAGTAGAATTAATTTAAGCATTAAAATGCGATCGGCATTTTTACCGGTGCTCTTTCTTTCTATTTACAGAAATTTTCTCGAAGAAAAAAAAAATAATAATCAGGAAATTTTTTTTTTTTTTTTTTTTTTTTTTGTGTGTGTGTGTGTGTGTGTGTGTGTGTGTGTGTGTGTGTGTGTGTGTGTGTGTGTGTGTGTGTTTTCTTCTTTTTTAAAATCCATAGCGTAGCTACGAATGAGGAAAGTAATAAAGAGAAACAGAGGAAGAGATCCAAACATTATTATTATTTACTTTACAGCAAGAGAAAATTAAACTTCTCTTATCTTCACAAAACAGCAGTGATTGCCTCTTTTACATACGACTGTTTATTTTTTATTTGCAGTTTATTTTCTTTGCTTTAATAAAGAACCGTGATGAAAGGAAACAACGAAAAATATATACTATTTATTTAGAAAATAGCATATGTGCTGCCTTTAAATGATTGTTTTATTGTTCATAAGGCATCATTTTCATGTTCATGTAACATTATGCCTTCTTATGAAAAATGTTTATAATATATATATATATATATATTGCATTATTTGTTTATGTAAGTTTATTTATTTATTTATTAAATAAAATTCTGGAGTATTCTCTATAAAATTTCTGGAGTGAGAACCGCACTCCTTAAAAAAAGTACCACTATTTTCATACCAATTAAAGTACACAATACTAAATTTTTCACCAATACTATTATCACTCTTCATTATTTGTTTATGTAAGTTTATCTATTTATATATTAAATATAGGTATATCATCGAATGAAAAACAATAGTGCAATAATATTTTTTAGTTAATTGTCCATAACATAAATATTTTGAAATAATATTCTTATTTTTAAAAATCTTTCTTTAAATTCATCTATGTAAATTTTCACAACTTTTTCAACTATTTGCTTGTCAATAAAACGTCATATGAAAAAAGCTTATTTTATTTTCATTTTCAATTTGAGAGGCTTATTAATTTAAATGATATTTTCTGTTTTTTTTTTTTTTTTTTTTTTTTTTTTTATTATTATTCAATATTAATACTGATTTTTTTAACATAAATGTAACTTACAACAAGTGCGTTGCAAAACCCAGAAAATTCTGTTTGTTTTCAAGTTATACAATTAAAACTTATTTTGACTTAATACTTAAATCTAAATTTCAATTAATTCTTATGCTAAATATCATTGTTTGATACGCAATATGTTTAATTCATTGGTTATTGCGTATCTAACCAGAAAAATGCTCCAGAAATAGTCTCTGACATACTGCAAATTGGAATACTATTTCAAAATAATCTTACTAGAGAAGTCCGTGGATAGTTGGCATAGATTTTAATTTTTGATTTTTCTAATTTTTTGTGCAATACTTAGAGAAATTCTGATGAATGCATCTCAAAGCTCAATTCTTTGGCTACAAAATCATATAAGTTCCACCACTGAATGAATATATATATATATATATACTTTCGTAACGATAACAACTACTCCCGTATGCTGGGCTGGTTGGCATACCCATAGGGGCGAGTTCGCATAACGTGATATGGGTTGGGACACTTAGGATGAACATGGCAATTTTCGAGGAAAAATACCTTTTTGAAATGTCTTATTTTAATAATAAAATTTGACAAATATTTCTCTTTAAATACATAAACTATTTATGAAAATAAGAAAAATAAATTATCATGAAAAACGGCAGTTTTTCGAGTGACGCAAGCGGAAGGACAAACGGACGGAACGCTGCGAACTCATATATACGCCTAGTTTGACATCAAAGAGATTTGTAAAAGCCGACACTTAATATCTCAGCAAATATGCCATATTTTGTTCTGATATTTTCAAAATAATCTTTTATCGTCGTTCTTAATCTATCCTGAAAATTTTACGTTCCTACATGCAGTATGTTTTGAGATCTGAATCTCAATTTAAAGCCAAAAAGGGAAAATGTGTGGTGTACGCTGTAAGGATGTAATGGACCAAATCTCTAAAACCGCACGAACGAGTTTTAATTTAATTAATATATGTTGTTAATGGGATCTTTCTGAATCTAGTAACGTTTTTGTTTTTTTCAGGAAAACTCTTGTTTTTTGTAAAAGTTGCTTTGAAAATAGAACTATATTACTCCGCCAAAATGCATGCTTTTATTCGGCAAAAATGTCGTAATTCGGTTCTTACTTTCAAGACACGTTGGTTGGCTGACCAACGTGAATGCAGTCAATAAATTTTTGTTATGAAGAATATAATTTTAATTTTAAGATTTCCCATTTCGTCAAAAAAGTATTTAGATAATATTTAAAATAAATGAAGAATTTTTTAATTATAGATATTCTATTTCATCATTATTCATAATGAATTAAAAATATTTTTAAAGCGAAAACGTTTAATAAATCCCTCATGCACACAAATTTATACCATGGTCCATGGTCTTTGGAGCGCATGCGTACATCATACGGATGCGTACATCCTGTAGACGCTAAGCTAATTGCTTTCCCTGTATCCGTCCGCGCCGCGGTGTTTTTGTTTAATTTGTTGATTGGAAATTGGAATTAATACGAAATTTTGCATGATTTAGACAAATATTGCTATTGCTCGGATTCTTTTGCTGTGACCCACCGGTGTACCACGCCGGCGTGAACGTGTCAATCATAATTTTTATTAAAGAAATTAAAATAACACTGAGATATGAGAGCGAGAGTGTGAGCAGTGTTTTTTACATTTTTATTTTCAATCGGGAATTAAAATATTTATTCAAAAATTCCACCTACTTGCATGATTTAGTGGTAAGTGTTTTATAATTTTATATACTTAAAACTTGCTTATAATTTTACGTATATGTAATTATAGGCGGCTTCGTCTGATTGCACGGAAGTATTGTTATTTGTAAACAAACCATTGTTTACATTTTTTATAGTCGCTTTTTTCGCAAAATGTTACTCAGTTTTCTGTAATATGATAATTAAACAAGTTTTCGAATTCTTTATTATGTTTATTATTACTTTAATTATGTTGTTATTATTGGTAATATGTCACCTTTTAGCTTAGCAATTTTTGGAAAAATAAATTTAAATGTTTTGATTAGAGATCCTAACTAATCGAGGTACTAAGAGATACTTCGATTACAGTCCAAAATTTATTTATTGGAATAAAATAGCTGTATTATTCTTTTCAAAAAACAGATTACGAAAAACTTTATTTTTGAATGATACAGCCTTGCAAAACGAAGCAACAAAAATCCTATATATATATGATAACATGGGAAGGGAGAAAGGGAGCTATCTGACTGATGTACAGCTTTAATTAGATACATCACAAGTCTAATGTAATGGGTAATTGGGAAATGTTGTATGTACTGTATTAATACATTATAACTGAATATTGTTAAATTTTAAATGAATTTGAATGTCTTAGTTGTGTATCATAATAATCATTTATAATGCTTTTGACGGATATAGCTAAGGTAGTATGAAAACTACTTTATATCAACAGGGTTGCCACGCTACCTGGAGAACCTGGAATAGTCAGGGAATTTGAAAATTGACTATAAAAGTCAGTGAAAAGAAAAATCTGCCAATGCACGGTCATTTCCCCTCCCCCCCTTTTTTTTTCTCCATTAGCTTCTGCTATTTTTTTTAAACACCCCCACCCTTCTTTTTTGCTCATGTAAGGAATTTCTTATTTCGCTTATACGCGACAAATGCTATCATTATATGCAACTTTTGTCATATGTAAATTTTGTGTTTACAAGTGGGACGTTAATTATTTTGCCCTCAACACAGTCAATGCTCAATATACGGTTAGACTGAAATTTTTTTAGAATATACCTGGAAAACCTTTTAAAAGTCAGGGAATTTCATTCTCCTGTTTGAGTGGCAACCCTGTATCAAGCTTATACTGTACTCTACTCTAAATATAATAATGCAGCACAAGCAGTATAAAGAAAATAAGGCTAAGCTTTACTATAGGGTACCTGTTGGCGATTCATGATGCTGTGATGAGATTCAGTGTATCGACACTTTTTAATAGTAACTTTTTTGTATCGGTACTTCATTTAACTGTCTTGGAACTTTGTTTTTCTTTTTGTGCCAGCCGCGCGCGTGTGTTTATCGTAATGCGGCCCAGCTGAATGATTTTTCTTTTTAATGCGTTTTTGAGGTATAAAAATTAATTTTTTGAGTGTATTTTATTATTTTATTTTACTTTTTAATGAATGGAATTATTTAGGGGAAAAAAGTGTATTCTAGTAATTGATGCAGTATAGATTTTCATTCATTTTCTTATTCATGTGCCATGAATTATGAGTATCCAGTGATGTTTTTTTTGTTTTAATATCGGGATAGTGACCACTGTAGTACAGATTTTTTATGCATTTTCTGATTCATGTGCTATGTCTTAGGGGTATCCAGTGATATTGTTTTAGTCTTAATATTGGGATACTGACCGCTGTAGCATGAATTTTCAGATTCGTGCATGACAAATTAGCTGCATCCAGTGATTTTATTTATTTTTTGTTTGTTTTGTGATTGCTTCTGTACAGATTTTCATGCATTTTCAGATTCATGCAAGGCTGTAATTTTGAAATTTTGGGGCAAATCTTCAAGTTATTTTAGATTATACATCATTTATAATGCTGAATTTTATGTGTTAAAGCTTGAAAGCTCTCTGAATTTTTTTTTTTTTTTTTTTTTTTTTTTTTTTTTTTGTGGTGAAATAGCTCAAATTTCTATTACTGTTTTAAATATTTTATTAATCTTTAAAATATGCTTAATTTATTTCAGTGAATTTCAAAACAAGCACCAGAGTGAAACAGTAATTTATTTTCTTAAAATGTATTTTTGATGTTTTGTAATGATTCAGAATATCGATTTGCAGTAATCGACTCATTCAGTGAGATGTACATCAGCAACAGCGATGGGCGCCTTATAGTAAAGCTATTCCAAAAATAAGCTAAATAAAACTTATCAAAAGCTTTCTTACTTAGATTTCTTTTTCTTCTTCTTTTTTTCCCCCATAGCAGTTAATTGTACAAATGCATCTTAAAAATTAAACCCACTTTCAAGGCCTGCATTATTTATCATTAATAGATTGCTCACACTGTTTAGTGACAGTTTGTTTATAATTTCATTTCTTACCAAATTTATGCAACTGAAAACTATTTTCACAATTTGTCCGAAATCACAATATTTTTGAAAAAAGTTCATCCTGAATGAGGAATTTGCACACATGGGGGATTTGAACAAAATCCTATTCTTGTGGTAGTTTTAGGCCCATAAATTTCAAAAAGTTTATTAAAAATGCAAAAAAAGTTCTCATTAATTTAAAAAATAACTTTAAAATTAACCAAAAATCACGTGACTTCAAAACGCTGCCTGACGTCACAGTTTATGATGCTTCAATGTTTACATTCTGTTAGCCTGGTTAGTAAGCAGCAATTTGTTTTAACTTTTGTAATTATTAATCGTTTATGTGATTTCTGAGCATTTCTTTTTCATCTTAGAATCATTCAATATCATTATCATCATTTTCAAATGTTTTCTTTTCATAGCGGTTGTCCAATGTTTTCGTTTCATAAGATCCTGTGGAACGCTAAAGAATAACTTTTGAGAAGCGTTAGCTGTTGTATTAGTGCAAAATGGTACAATACAAATAATACAATATTTATACTACAATTTTTTAATATCAGTCATTATTATATCATAGAAAACCTATTTCACTGATTCAAGAAGCAAAGCAAAGCATGAAATCAAATGTAAACAACGATTACTTTAGTTTGTTGTCATAAAGAGTGACGTCACGATATATTATACTGCGTTTTCTCTGTACAGTAAATAGTGCGATGTTAAAATTGTTATAAATCAGACATTAGATTTCAAATAAAGAAAATGTATGTATTTATTTTCTTACCTTTTCATTTTCTATTAGAATAAAATCAGAAAACGTGCAAATTGTCTATTGTGACTTTTTTGTGAAAGATTTTTTTATTATTATTATTATAGAATTTAATGTAATTTTTTAGTATAAATGTGTGATCATGTTCTTTAATTATCGTATTTTGGATAACTGTCTAGCATTTCGTTAGCAAAAAGTGACTGTAGTGGAAACACTGGTTTGTTTATATTTGACAACATTTTTGTTCTTCATAACAGACGAAACATGTAATTACATTTTATGAAAAACTAATTGTAAGTTTTAAGAAAATAAAACTATATAGATATATCTTACCGCTAAGTCATGGAAAGAGGTGGAATATCCGTAGACATTAAATATAAACAACTCCTGCTGCCAGGGATCACTCTAGAGCATTTTAGCGGTACGAGTTGCCACAGGGTTGGCATAATACTTACTGTGCAATGGTGTAACGGGTTTTATCAGTTTTTACCGCCTTCATTTATCTCAGACACTTTAAGGATATATTTTAAAGTTTTTAGTTCTCAATTTCCCAATGTATTATCTAATATTTACTATGAAATTCCTACTTCTGCAATTTCTAAAAACATTTAAAAAAGAAAATATTTCCTTGTTTATTTAGCTCTTATACCAGTTTATGTCATTTAGCATTGGCTCATATGATATTTAAAAAATAATAGCATAGTTTACATTGTACTGTTTAAAAAGCCCTGCAGGCTCCAAAAAGTTTTTAAAAAATAATAGAAACATTTTAATTTAACTACATATAATCAGTTAAATACAATTCGAGGCTGCTGTCACTGCTTGTTTTAATGAATTGTACCCACTAAATGTAAAAAAAAAGATAAAAAAATAAGTGAAAGTATTAAAATGGTAATGAAAATATGAATATTGTTAATGGGTAAAGTGTGAAAAAATTTTCTTGATTCAAATGATGTTTGCTAAACCTAAGTAAAAAATTTTTAGGATATCTTTTTTTTTTTTTTTTTTTTTTTTTTTTTTTATCTTCCCTAATTCCTTATTTTTTTTTAAATTTTTATTAGAAACTATGAGTAAAGATTTTTTTCTCTTAATACATTGCTTCAGTTATATGTCATATTTCCTATTAAATTATCCTTTTCCAAAATTATTTTATGTGTTCAATAGCGTGAGTAAAATTTTGCTTTATTTCAATACATTATTGTAGCTACAAAGTCAAAGTCTGAAGTTGAGTGGCTCATACTACCGCATTTATGATTGTTATACAATTACTTCTTATTATGAAGATATTATGTTGAATAAAAATGTTGGTAATAAATGCCTACATGGATTTTTTCTATAGAAATAGAATATTATTTATATTTTTATAATTTAAGTAAAATGATTGATAGTGTGGATATTGTGCATATCATAATGATATCAAGTTTTAAGTGACGCTCTTCTATTAGTTAAAATATACATAGATTTTCTTATTTGATCATTCGCTTTTTTCTTTTATTTATATTTACAATGCAAACATAATATTTTTAACTTCAAGATAAGACAAATATATAAAATATACTCACTGATGCTTTTTCATTTTCATTTCAATTTCAAAATAACAGTTTATAAAGGAATGATATAAAAATTCCAGTCACGCCTCGGTGTCATTTTAAAAGATTTGTTTTTAGATTCCATTAAAATTACCTTTGTTTTGTCTAATAAAGTATATTTACACATTGAAACAGTGCTTTTAATTTTCAAATATACTGTCAAATAATCACACTCTCACTGAGTTTGCATTATAAAAAAAAATTATTTATTTCAATAAATCGATTTGTCTTTTGCGTCACGCTATCCAAAACTGCAAGTAAAATTTGTGCAAATGTTTTCTTTGCATCACACTGTCTCTTTGCAGAAATTCTCACTTAGTTGGATACTATGATACAAAATAACATTTACATATATTTTACTCACAGTTTTGGATAGCGTGACACAAAAGACAAATCGATTTATTGAAATAAATAATTTTTTTTTATAATGCAAACTCAGTGAGAGTGTGATTATTTGACAGTATATTTGAAAATTAAAAGCACTGTTTCAATGTGTAAATATACTTTATTAGACAAAACAAAGGTAATTTTAATGGAATCTAAAAACAAATCTTTTAAAATGACACCGAGGCGTGACTGGAATTTTTATATCATTCCTTTATAAACTGTTATTTTGAAATTGAAATGAAAATGAAAAAGCATCAGTGAGTATATTTTATATATTTGTCTTATCTTGAAGTTAAAAATATTATGTTTGCATTGTAAATATAAATAAAAGAAAAAAGCGAATGATCAAATAAGAAAATCTATGTATATTTTAACTAATAGAAGAGCGTCACTTAAAACTTGATATCATTATTTTTAAGACCCATATTTCAAATTCTTATAGTGATAAAGTAGCTGCGTCACAAACTTTTAACCCGTTAAGGGTTTTTGTACTGATTATAGCTACCTGTAGTTTTTTCAAATAGAATTAGCTTAATGCTTGAAATCAATGACGAATGTAGGAATTGCGCGCTCGTTTATTGAAACACGTGGGGTTGATTCTTGCACAGTTTTACTTTAGTCGTATATAAATGACTCACTCACGTCAGGTCATTTCTATTTTTTTTTCAATTTTTTGACTGTTGTGAACATGCAAATCTCATTGCAATAATTTCGTCAGTTTTCTCCGTGATAGTTACGGGATTGGTATTTAAGCAAAACAAAGTCATTTATTTTGTCTTTAGGGTGGTCAGGAGGCCCTCAATTTTGTGGAGGATTCGTTGTTGGCCTTGTTTTATGTGACCTAGCACCTTTTTGAGGTTCTCCGGGTTTCATTGGAATTCTTGGATAAAAATCGCTACCATCGTCTTGGCAGAAGACTAAGGATGATAATTCTTGATCTTTGATATATTCTTCAGCCTTTGAGCTATCATTGAGGTAAATGATGCTATGCCATAGTTCTGTTTTAGCTATACCAACTGACCCCTACCTAATTATGCCAAATATCGCCTCAAGGATACCCAATATATGATGGATACCACCGAATCCCAAACAATAAATATAAAAAACTATGACACATGCATAAACCCTAGTTAATTCCTTCTTTCGAAAACCGCCATTAGTAGCGCCTCACTTTGATCTACAGATTCACCAGATCTATATATATATATATACAGTCGGTAACAAAAGTGTCTGAACACTAGCAAAAATTCCTATGTAAAAAAAGTACACTTCATACGGTTCTGTTAAATAAATCCTTGTCGAATCCTCTTCTTAGTCAATATAAGAACATGATTCGATAAGGATTTATTTAACAGAACCGTATGAAGTGTATCTTTTTTTACATAGGAATTTTTGCTAGTGTTCGGACAATTTTGTTACCGACTGTATATATACGATGAAAGAATTTACTCACAAGTCCAAAAAAGTATGAAACAATGATTTTTCCTTCATGTCACTTCCAACAGACTGAATTTACAGAAGACGACGCACGCATACAAACTTCCTTTACTAGTAAAATGGCAAAGCTCTACCCTCTACTGCAGCAGGAAATGGAAGCTAAGTGCCATCTAGCCTCTTATGCCAACTAAAATCGGTCTTCCCTATTTTTAATAAATTTCCTAATTTAAAGTCTCCGTTCTGCAACCTTTAAAAAAATTTTGAATGGTTCTAGAAAAACTTTGTAAAATCTTGCACAAAATTCTAAACTTCTCTTTGATTCCTTTTATAACTAAAGCCCGCAAAGTTTTAACGACATATTTATTAATTATGCAGCTATATTAGAAACTAAATCATCAAAATTTCTTCATTTTGTTACAATTTCATTTATTTTGCATATTGTTTTAGAAAAATGATTTTTTTTTTTTTTTTGTCTCGCTCTATTTTACCATGTTTTCTATTAACTTCCATTCTTGTTTGTATGTTTGTTTGTTTGACAGGTACAAATCTTGAAATCGAATTTTAACTAATTTCCCTACTAGCTAGACATTTGAAACTTTCACAGTAGCTCAGAACCTGGTAACAACACAATACTTCGAAGTCTGATTTTCGAATTTTTGAACAGTTTTCTTATAATTAATTAAAATATGAAAATGATAACATCCTAATAGCGTTAAAATAGCCATTAAAATATTAGCTATAATTTAATTGTTGCCAAAAATAGTTCATTTTCTTTCGACACAAAAATAAATACATTTAATTAAACGTGAACATTAAAAAATTGTAAAAAGTTAAATTATGCATCTCACAAAAATTGACGTCATTATCACTTTAAACATTTTATGGACATTGACAAGAGCTTTATGATTCATCAGAAAATTTAAAACATGATATAAAAAGTTTTCTTTTTTTTTAATCTTATAATTATATAATATATTATTTATATTTTATTGAAACTAATGTAGGGCAACACTCCTTTAATAGTCATAAATATTTTCATAAAGACGTTTTTAAATTTCAATATTGAAATTTTATTTTTGTTATGAACAGTTCATATTTGTTATTTAAAAAACAATATCAACATAATTAGTCTCTAATAAATTACAAATATATGTCAAAGACATTAAATTTAGAAACATCTATAAAATGTTAAGATTTCAAATAACATTGAACTAATAATGATTTCGTATTTTTACACAGTTAAAATTTATATAACTGTGTGCTTAATTTATTATTATTATCATTATTATTATATCTTGTAAATTGTAACGTTGAAACCTAATTTTTTTTTCTATGACTAATACAAAATTTTCCTAAAATTTGCAAAATTATAAGCCTCATTAACTTTTTAATTGGTTTCCTGTATCTATCAGATATTAAATCCCTCAACATATCTAATGTATTGCCATAGGTAGCAAAATGATGATCATTTTAATCTTTTCATTAGATTAAACTTTATATAATAATAAGTTTAAGATAATGATTACTTTTTAAAGATTTTGTTTAATTAAAGAATGAAATCTGCACTCTTTTAATTAATCCTGAATATCACTGTTAATCGTAAAAATTATCCATCTCATTAATTTCGTAATTAATCCCGCAGCTCTTACAGTGATTAAATCACTCAAACGTCTATGGAGTGTTTCATATAAGAGGCATTCCTAATTCTCTAATACTATGAATAAGGAGTATTCGAACTATTAAACGTAAATCCAAGATCTGAAGCTTCATTGTCGACACCATTGTTGTCTAGGGCTTTCTATACGTTCAGAGAAACATGAGATATATGAAATATAAATGTCTAAATGATTAAGGTGTTAGGCATGATTAACAATACAAAGCATTAGATACAAAGAGAGAATAATTAATTGTTTTTAATTAATTAAAAAATTGATTAAAAAAGTAACTGTATGTATATACTTAAAAAGTTAATTGATTTCCTATATCCTACATATTTAGGCACCAAATGAATCTAAACTTTGAAATATGTTATTATAAAAAAAAAGAATTAAAGGATTCAAATGCGTTATTCAAGTAAATTTTCTTGTACAAACAATTATTTTATTGAAAACGAAGTTCTTTTTTTTTAACATTTTAAAGTGTTAAACACTGTAATGTTCAAGCTTAATGGTATGTATTTTTAATATTACATATCTGAATGCATAAATGATATATAGTAAATAATATTTTTAAGTACACAAAATCTACAAAGGAATTTCATTACTTGCTTTATTGTTAAAGTTTCTGTTCAAATTTCTTTATTTTTTGAAATATCCGAAATAAAATAATTAGGCCCACCAGCGGCCGAGCGGTTCTGCGCTGAAAGTGGGTAGATGAGAAGTGTCGGTTTCGATCCCAGCTCGCGCTCATCAACCTAGCAGTTCGGAGTTTTCTGTGGTTTTCTCTGAAACTCGCAAAAATACGGGCTGGAACTCCTTACAAAGACACCAGGAGGGCACTCCTGGAAAATTTTTACGAAAAATTGGTACACGTATTAATAAGGACAAATCTAACTAACACTTCTTTAATTCAGTCGGATAATTGATTATAAAAATTTCAAGTAAAAGCCCTGAAAACCCCATTTTAATTTTAAAATTATTTAAAAGACATGAAATTATTTGAAACAAAAGAGACAAGAAGAGAGAAATTATTTAATACAAATTGAAGCTATAAATAAATAAATAAATAAGTGAATATATTTATTTTATTGTCAAAAAAAAAAAGTAGCAGAAGAAAAACGTGCAAACATTTTTTTTTTTTTTTTTTGAGAAAGACCATGCAAAAGAAATTGGACGGCTTCACTAAAGAACCCCTGGGCGAAATTTAAAATTTGGTACTGAATTAGCTCGGACGCTTCTCGCCAAGGTCTTTACTTGCGCAATTGCTATAGCCATTTTAATTTATTACCGAGTAATACATTTCTTAAAAGGATTAATCCTCAATTATTTTAAAACACTCCCTTCTTCTTCTTCTTCTTTCTTTACTTTCTTTTCTTCTCTCTCTCTCTCTCTCTCTCTTTTTTTTTTTTTTTTTTTTTTTTTCATTAACCTTTTCCGGCGCAACGTAATTCGGATCATTTAAATTACACTGCCACCGGAATTCACGAACAAAATTAAAATAAAGAATTTGACGACGTTTTCTGCTATGTTATAAAAGTAAAATTTTGCTAAAAAATTTCCGGGATGAGTTTTCGCAGTTGAAAATTAAAATTAGCCGCCCGTGAAAGGGTTAAAGATGGTATACAGCATACCATTGGGTATTCGGGGATCGTGAACTGTCTGTGAATGAAAGACGAATCTTTCAGAGGCTTAAAAGTTTTTTTTACAGAATATTCAAGATTATTACAGTTCTGTAAACCAAATATCAACTTCAATTCCACCAAAAAACACAGCTTAAATATCAGCTGATAACATCAAAATCATAACACAAACTGTACCACAACAGTAACACACAGCAATAGGCTGCAATCAGTCAATAGCAAGAAATCAGTCAGGGAGCTATTAATATCAAGACGTTTGGCGAAAAAAATTACTCAATCGTCCAAAGGGGTTACCTTTTATAATACCCTATTAATCGAGAATTTTCAGCTAACTTGTCAAATAATCAAGTTAGAACATACAAGGAAACATTCAAAAGGTGTCGTCTTCAAAAAATATTGAAAAAAAAAAAAATGTGATTCTAGTCTTCCTAAAACACGAGAAAGTGAAAAAATTATCGACTGAAATTAATTACAGTAACCACAAAAATTTATCAAAATTAAGCATATTTAGCGATTTCACATTGTTAGGCGATTGAATTTGAGTACTTGGCGGAGAAATAAAACACGGTTCTGTTCGTACACTGCAATCTCGGTGCTAGCGATCTGAACGCCTAACAGCGCTACATCGCCAAATATGCTTAATTTTGATAATTTTTTGTGGTCGCTGTAATTCATTTCAGGCGATAATTTTTTCACTTCCTGACGTTTTATGAAGAGTAGAATCACATATATATATATTTTTTTGTCAATATTTTTTGAAGACGACACCTTTTGAATGATTCCTTGTTAGATATTCGAGATATCGATAATAAGGATTTTCTCTCCAAAGTCTCCAAAAATGGTGCCAAAGAGTGAAAAATGTCGCCAAGAAGAGCGCCGATGCAGTTAACTGAATTGATGAAGTTTTTAAAGAGATTTTTAAAAGAAAATGGAATGAAGCGAAAACAAACTCTACCGAAAACAAGCTAGAAATGCAGAAAATTAGCATTTTATAAACTGACTATTGACTAAGCCTCTTTGAATGAATTTACGTAAAAATAACTACCATTATTAAGAAAAAAATAAAAGCTTAAAATAGTTAATGAAAAATCATCACTTAAAACAATTATAAAATGACTAGAAAAGTCCCGGTTCGGGAACGAACTGAAGTCTGAATGCGGGAAATTTTTTAAAATCAAACTCGAAATGTGCAAAACTCGTCCAGATGCTGCTTGCGTGCCAATAGATCAAAGTTTGTTACAGAAAGCATTTTTAAATTTATGAAATCAATGATGGTAGTGAATCAGCGAAGGCTTTGCCCGCTTCACTGGTCACTATATTTAAAGGAAACTTTTTTCTATATCGCTTTATAAAAAAAAATAATAATAATAAATAAACCATGAAATTGCTCTAAGTCCCACTTTGGTTCCCCGCTGCCTTCGGCAGTGATCATTCGCGACTCTCGGATGACTGTGTCTATTGTCTGTGACAATAGCTTACCAGTGGGTTTCCATTTGGGTGCTTATCAAATGACACTTTCGAAACGGACAGTATCGAAAAAATTGAAGTAGCAATTTTATATTTGAATCCCTGTTACATATGAAAAACACTATACGTGGTGTACATAATATTTTCTTTCACGTTATTTTCTATATTTATTTGATTTATTCGATCAACCATAAAATAACAACAATTTCGTGTCAAATGTAATATTACAATGTGCTATGATCGGTTACGTCTATCGTATGAGACAATTTTTGGGTTATAATAGTAGTTAAATTAGTTAATAGTAGTTGGTATATAGAAAAATAAATAATGAAATAATGAAATATGTAAACCTGATCATGGTACAGCCTTAATATAGCTCCCCTTGGCAACTTTTGTAAATTTATCGCCACTTTAGACAAAAATGCATACTTTATGTGATTATTTTTTCTGTTTCTTTCTTTTCTTTTCTTTTTCCTTACCTGTTCTTTCTTTTTTGTTTTTCAATATTTTATGATTTATTTATATTTTTGATGCGCTACTTGGCTTAAAGCGGCTTTTGCGAAAGTGGAGGCGAAAAATGTCCGATCTATTTCAGAATCAAAATTTTAAAAATTACCCAGGATTATCAATAAGTAATTTCTTTAATATAATGCTGAAGTAACTTTTATGCCAAGCACTATTCATCCGTGAGAAAAACGTATTATTGTTTAAAAAGGAATAAAAAAAATCTAAATTTGAGGTATATTAATTTTTTCATATGCATGAGCAAATTTAATATTTTAAAATATTTTATTTTTCGCGTGAAAGCATATTTCATTTTATGCAGAAAAAAAAAAATACCCTTACCTTTCTTTTTTTTTTTGCAACAATTAAAAATTTAACTGTCCAATTTTTAAGCTATTACGAGATTATTATTTTGATATTTTAATTAATTTTAAAAAACTTAATCAATATTTCGTTTCAAACAAGGTACCAAATGAAATGGCAGATCTTTCTGAAATCGTCGGATTAATTAGCTTATCGATCGGGCAATCAGATTTTTTTTTAATTAACTAAAGTAAGAAAATTTGGTGGCAGCTTGCGTAAACACACAGACAATCAGAGTCCAAGGAAATATCGTAGCCGTTTATGTATATAGATATGCAGGTTTCCAAAAATTCGGTACACAAAAATGTATTTTGCAATATATTTATTTTATTTTTATTTTTATTTATTTTATTTATTTATTTATTTATTTAATTTTACATTTTTCTTTGTTAGATTTGCGGTTTTTTAATGATAATATTATTATTACTTAAATTGCATTCCATTTTGCTTTTCAACTATACTTACACTCTTTAAACTAAGTGATGTTTATCAATTTTTACAAAATGCCCAGTTTGATTTATCTTATTTAGAAATACATAATTTCTAAAACAAGTATATAAAGTATGAAGTAAGTGGAGTAAATGTAACCGCGGGATAAGTATTACATCGGCTTATAACTGAACTTGATAGCTAAATTTAGACCTAATAGTCTATTTGTTTGAGCGTTTATTTGTTATAATTAGCTTTGGAAAACCAAAGCAAATTCGAAACAGTAATATGATATGTACAAAACTTTCAATAAACACTATAAAATGCAAGAACTCGCATCAATTGTTTTGGGTCGAAAGAAGACACGTTCCTTCGTCAGGCGAACAAAGTAGGCGCGAGTGCTGCAAACAAAGTGGCGACGCACCTTGTTTGGCACCCAAGTTGTTGCCGCTTTGTTTATAGCATTCGTGCATACTTTATCCGCCTGACAAAGAATCGTGTCATCGTTCGACCCGAGACAATTGTTTCGAGTTCTTGCATTTTATGGTGATTTTTTTATGGTTTTGAACTTATTACTATTAAACGCCGGTTATGTAGTGCTTTTTGTAATGAAACAGTAAAAGTTTGAATGTTTGGATAAATGTTTACAAATCGCTCTCTACTGAGAGCCCTTTTACGATATTAGAAGCCTTACCTTGACTGTGCTTGTAAAATAAAGTCGCCAATTTTTGGTAATGTACCCAAGTTTTGTATTCATACCTTCTATATAACTTCAGATTTGTTGTATGTTTTGAAATTGTCGGTGTATCATGTGTACCTACATTGATCACAAAATTTTTGTACATCGGACAAGTGTTATCATGGTAATTTCACTTCTCAAAGTTCCTCAACTACATCGCTTATATACATATATATATTTATTCATTTAGTTAGATAGTTATATGTATTTATTTATTTATTTATTTTAGCTCTCTACTGAGAGCCCTTTTAGAGTATTAGAAGCTTTGCCTTGACTGTACTTGTAAATAAAACTCCGTAATATTTGGTGAGGTACCCAAATTTTTTATTTATATTTTCTATATAACTTCAGATTTGTTCCATGTTTTAAACTTTTTGGTGTATCACGCGTACCTACATTGATCCTAAGAATTTTGCATGTCGGGAGAGTGTAATAAGGGTAATTTCACTTGTCAAAGCACCTCAACTACATTGCTTATATATATATAATACTTTACTTTACTTTTCCAATCTTGTCTTTTAATTTCCAATAAAACCTAATATCTTAAAATATTTTTTAAAGTTTTTGTTGATGTGTTAAAAGTTTAAGGTCTGAATTTCTAATTGAAGGCGTGCGGATATGTTCACAATTGTTTATCGAAATAAGATATCTCGAAAAAATCAAAGATTCTCAAATTCATAAAAGTCTTCACTATCTGAAAACTTCACTTACACATCTCTTAATATACTATATATTAGTATAATAAGGCGAAGTTACACTTGCCCGAAACAATGGAGCATGTGGAACGACAAGACACTAAATTTTATCACTGTTTTATAAATACAACATTGTTAAATTATAAAAACTTCATATTTTTAAAAGCAATCAGTTGTTTATTTCTAAAAATTTTTAGAAGTGTAAGTATAGAAACAACTAAACAAAATGGGGTCAATTCAAACTCTAATAAAACGTTATTATACTTACTTCACTTCAACCAATATATATAAATTTAGAACATAAAAAGAGCATATTGATTGAAGCGAAATTGGTGGTGGTGGTGTTCGGGTTAAGACCAATCGTGCACGCTTGGGCCTAAGAAGGGGGTGCCCTCCGCCGATGGGGGACTTTCTAATGAACCGAAATTGAAAACATTTTCCCGTTGAAACATTGTATTTTATTTTAACAGTGTATTTTTTCTTCGGAATAGCGTTAAAATATATTTTGTGAGTATGTTTATTTATATTATAAGGTTGTATGCATTCTATGCGTATTGTAAATTACGTGCTGTATATTTATACATGAGAATATGTAAAATAAATGCAAATTTGTCTCATAGGCATATGTAAATAATAATACATATATGACGTTCAATATTAAAAGAATATTAAGTATATTAAATGCAATGTAATACAAAAAATAAAATTAATTTATTTCTAAAAATACAGTATATATATATATATACATATTTGTGATAATGACATTTTTTCTTCTTGTTAATGCCATTCTATTGAACTAATTTATTTTTATTACAAGAAACTAATTTAAAAAGTTTGTGAGAAATATTGTTTTTTAAAACTTATAATTCTAATAAAAATAATCCTCTGTCGAAACTACAGTACCTCTGATTATAAAGTTCACATAACTTTCGATGCAAAATCATTTCAATGCTTACACATTATAAATATAGAAAATTCATATTTTTCTAAAGTTTCAAAAAGTAAAATAGCAAAAATATTTTTTAAGCATTTTGTAGACATTTTTTTTACTTTTTATGAAAAAAAAAAAAAAAAAAAAAAAAAAACAAGAAGGTCAGAATATATAAAAGAGAATTCGCAAACTTAGAAAAAATATTCTAATTAGAAGGAGTTTAATTTCCCAGAAATTCTATAACATTATGGCTATTCAAAAGCAAGTCATTATTTAAATTTTCTATAAAAAGCTTACTTTTACTTTAGTCATTAATTCTGGAATTTGGTTCAGAAAAAATCTAAATATTCATTAAAAGAACTTATCTTTTCAGAACAACATTGATTTTTTTCTTTTAACTTTTTTCTTATTCATTTTCTTTACAGAATCAGGATTAAAAAACCCCTCAAACACGAAAGTGTTTTTTTTTTCAGTTGCAGTATTTGTATAATCTTTTAAAAATGATATATTTTTCGCTTTTTCTTTTACTTGAATTTTTCATATAATTAAACAGGAGTCATTAGTTATTTTGTAGGAAGTTTTTTTAGAGCTAAATATATTTTAATTACGATTACTATGTTGAAATAAAGAATAAATTATTAATGTTATATAATATGAAAAAAAAAAAAAAAAAAAAACTTGAAATTACAGTTATAAGAAAAAAATTCTACATGCTAGTGAAACATCAAATATGTGCATGCAAAACTTTATATTTCTAAAATAAACATTGTACCTCCATCCACTTTATGAAAAAAAATAAAAAAAATAACATACATTAGGTAATATTAAAAATCCCACATTTAATAAAATGAAAGTCATAATGACTTTTTCCTATAATATTATAGCTCATTGGACACACGGTAACAACAACAAGAATATTGACCAATATTTCATAAAGTATTTATATATTGATCAAACAACACAAAAACAAATAAAAATATTTTATATTGGTCAAGCAAAAGGAATCTTTAAATCCAAATTATAAGAAGTCTCCCATTGTGCTATTACTTTTTTTTTTTATTATTATTATCAAACATTTCTGAATTCTTACCATGAAGTTAATTTTAAAAATAAAATATTATCCCAGCTAAATAAAAAGAAAAAAAAATCTGCAAAAATGTTATAGAAAAAGGCAGATAATCGGAAGTTATATGGAACAAAAAATCTTTAGAAAAACAGCAGTTTGGAATACTTTTTTTTTTTTTTTTTTTTTTTTTTTTTTTTCAGGTACTTAAAAAAAACTACAGATAATCTGAACGTTTTTGGAAGAAATAAAAGTTGAAGATAATAATGCCTTTTTATCTGCGCTGTTTCTGCAGATTGGTATTCCAAACTGAAATTTTTCTGCAGTTTATACGTTCCAAATATCTACAGATTACACGACTATCCATGAAAATCGGCCGCAACACCATTTTTGTTAATTCTTATGTAAAATTACTTCCTGATACCGAATATGACACCCATTTCGCCCTATCACCCATCGTTTTTAGGAACGCCCCCCTACTTTTAACACTTTTCGGTAATTTTATGGCTATAAATTTGATTTGTAGGGTAGAAAAGATTAACTTAACAGTGGGATATCTTCTGAGGGGCTACAGAGTTGGATAATTCTGAAACATGAACATTGGCAGCAAGAGTAAAATTTAGGTAAGGATTTGCCTCTGAAATTATCCATTACATTTATTATATTTTATTAATTAATTATTAATTAATTATTAATTTATTATTATTTATTATAAATTATATATATATAGATAGATAGATAGACAGATATGTAGATATAGATATATTGTTTGTTTTTAAGTGTTAAAATACTTTTTCTTTTATTCTCCAAATCAAATTCATGGCCGTAAAGTTGCCGAACAGTGATAAAATTTGGAGAAGGGGTGGCGTCCCGAGAAAACGGTGGGTGATTGGGCAAAATGGGGTCATATTCGGATTCAGGAGGTCATTTTACATAAGAATCAGCAAGAATGCTATCGGGGTTCGATTTTGTTAGCGCAATGGTAGCTGTATTTTTCTACAGTTTCTCTGGAGATTTGTTTTAGCTGGATATAATTGTCTTTAATATCAATTTCCCATCCGAATTAAACGTTTTTGAAATTTAGCTATTTTATTAACCAGGATAAAGATGTTAACAAAAAAATTGATTCTGGTTTTCTCTATTGAGTTTAAAAATACGTTTTTTTTTTTTTTTTCGTGTACCTGATGAAGAAATACGGAAATTTTTGAAACGTGCAGTAGCATAAATTTTTTAGAAGTGTCGTCAAGAGGAGTTTTTCCTTTCTTTTCTATAAAAAAAATATCCCAAATTTGAGAAAATAATTATTTGGAGATAATTTCCTTCCCGGATTTTTTTTTTTTTTTTTTTTTTTTTTTTTTAAGAAGGTGATTCTTTGATAGTTGCAGAAAAATGACACCAATAATGTAAAACTTATATTTTTCTAAACCTAGCAGTTTATATTCTAGAAAATATTTGCAATTGTTATTTTTTTTTTTTTTTTTTTTTTTTCAGTCATCAGTAACAGGGAATTCTTTAATGACTGTCAGTGATTAAAAGGCATAAACACAAATGTTTAAAAAAAATATACATAATTTCGTTTTTTGACAAGGTATTTTTAAAAAGAAATGTTAGGAGGATTGATCTTCTAATGCGAAGAATAATAATGTTCTTTAAAATATATTAAGTTATTAACTTCAATACAATATAAAGTCTTAGTGACAGAATAGCAGTGATTCTGCAAACAATGTTTTAAAAACTGTATTTAATAAATTTGCATATATTATACTACACTTCTGCTAAAAAGTTTTGTAAGATTTGCAAACGATCAGGGTTTTTTTTTTTTCAATTAAAAAACTTATCTTTTGATTGAATGTTTTCAAACGTTGTGTATTTAAAGAACTAGATCTTCCTCGTGTTTTTCAGAGAAGATTGGTTTAAGACAACATTTAGGAGGCGGTGACAAATTGAGCAAAATAAATAATATATAAAAGGTAACAAACCACTTTAAAACACGTAGATACAATATTTTTATTAAAAACGACACAAAGCTTTTCGCCATTATAACAATAGCATCATCAGGTGTAATTGCGTTACATAGAACCAGCAATATACAAACTAGTGAAGTTCCAACGGTTTAAAGTTACGGTTACAATAAAAGTTTTTTTAAAGTTACGGTTACAATAAAAGTTTTTTCATTTCAATATCTTTTTCAGTATTTTTTTTTTTTTTTTTCTTTTCTCTATGAGCACAACGCGTGCCATATTTTATGAAGTGATGCGGCATCCTTGGAGTTAATAACTTTATTGTACTTGATAATATTCACTGATTCTGTCATTAGCAGGTCTTGAAAGTCGCGAGGAGCTGAAATAACTTCGGACTGGGTCCACAGAGGAATAGCTTCAGGGTGCTCGTAAAGAAAGTCTACTAGAATTGAACTTTTTTTCTCTTTAACATTACGAATGTGTTCAGTAATTCTTGATTTAAGTGTGCGACGTGTTTGCCCAATGTAGTAAAACAGTTCATCATTGTATTTGATAGGGATTTTATAAACCCCTCCAGCTTACCTGAAAGTGAGGATGATTTTCGTTAAAAACTCTATATATTATCAATAAAAAACACTGATTTTTTTGCGTGGTTTTAAAATAAATGCTGATATCTCCATTATTTAATATGTTATCGTCACACAAATCCATCCACAAATTGAAATTGGTCTGTATTTATATATCCTAAAGTTACAGTTTGTTTCGTTCACTTAAGGATACAGGGTAATCACAAACAATATTGAATATGATCAATTTGTTATCGGCCCCCTAAATGTTGTCTTAAACCAATATTCACTGAAAAACATGAGAAAGACCCAGTTCATTAAATACCCAATGTTTCAAAACATTTAATTGACAGATAAGTTTATAAATTTAAAAAACTGATCGTTTGCAAAACTTGTTAAACTTTTGACCAGAAGAGACTTAAAGGAAAATCCAGCTTTTATAATCATTAAAAGTTGTTATTTAAAGCATTAAAAAAATATTTAGTAATAGGCTAACGTATCGTTTTCTGTAGATAGTGGTTTATCAATCCTTTAAAAAAAAATAATTACATGATATATGTTTCTAATGTTTCATTGTAACCCTCATTTCTCATGTAACCCTCATTCGATATTTAGTTGGTAAAAACTTTCGAATCATTCATACTCCTTTAAGATAAAACAAATGTTTAAATACTTGCTTGTAGTAACCATAAATATTTTCTTAAGACATTATAATTCATAATAACAAGTAATAAGTTTAATTGATTTAGGCTTAAGAATAACAATAATATTCAGTTATATTTACATTTAATCGAATAACGATTTCTCAATAATTTGATTTTCTGAGAATCAGGAATTGAATTTGGCCATATGCCAAACATATGATTTATAAAATAATATTTCTGGTCTTAACAATAAAAATTTTTTGAAATAATTCCTGCTGTGTTTATTTTATACCTTTAACGTTCAATATGTATTATTTTTTTTAAAATATAAATTATTTTTTAAAATGATGTTCGGGGACACGGCTGCGACAGCAGTAATAATAATAATAATAATAATAATAATAATAACATTCATAATTTTATGTTTAACAGTGAGACCCATAAAATGTAACCGTCTAAATTTTGTTCTTATGAAAACCGTGAAGATTTTCAAAACAAAAATTGTTGTTTTAGATTATTTTTATATAAAACTGAGTGTATTTTAGAACATAAAAGTGTATGTTTAATAATAATAACATTATCTGCTCACATGAAGTAAATGTAAATATAAATTATCTATATTTAGAAGAGATATATATACACATGTGCCTTCAGCACTTGTGTATGTTATATATAGGTATATATTCATATTACACAAACCAAGAAGTATATACCAAAGAAAAATATAAAATATAGACTTTCCTAAAGGAAAATATACACACGTAGCTCCTTTATCATAAACGGAAGACTATAAATGGTGTTATAAGTACTATAAATGAAATTCTTTCCAGTCACTATGGAACTTTCCACTATTTCGTCTGACAGAACTTGACCGTTACTGGAGATCGGTTTTCTCATGAAACCAGAGGTTTTACTTAGTTTTTCTAACTCTTATTTTTACTTTTATAGTAGAATGAAAGCTATAATTTCTAATTTAGAAGGATTTTAATAGGTCCATGAGCCCTTAATTAAAATAAATAATCTTTTTATATCTTAAAAAAAAAAAAAAATGAAATTTAAGAAAATTAAAAAGACTTTTGCTTAGAAATTACTCTAAAACATCATTTGTTAAATTTCGAGAGTAGTGCTGCCATTTAACGAACATAAAAAAAAACAAAAGACTAAAAATCGATTAACACATGGAAAATAATTGAAAAAATGTTGCATAAATTAATTTAAGTTTTTGATTTCATTACAAAAACATTGAACGTTAAAAAGTTAAATGCAAAAAAAAATCTTATACGATATTATGCCTAAAATGATATTTTAATGATATTATTAATACCATCATATTATGGTTTCCTGAATATTTATTTTTAATACACTAAAATGTGCTTTGAAAATATTTTTCTCTGTTCTGTATAGAAATTCAGCGTTTTATTCACTTTGATGAGCGATTACAATCAGTAATAATTTCATTAATAAAATTAACATTTGCAACAAAATTCAAGAGAAAGAAATGCAAAAGCTGAAATTTAGAAAATAATTCTTCATAAATATTCATTATATTAGTTCAGAAAACTTATTAGCATATATTGACAGCCGCTTAATGCTTATGTTTTAGAATTTATTATTTTTCAATCAAGCTTTTGACTTTCTCTTACATTAAGCCAGATGTTGTGTAAGAAGACTTTCTTGAAATATATGTTTCTCAAAGAAACAAGGAGTGAAATGTAAATTTTTAAATTACATAATAAAATTTTGAATGACAGTAAAATAGGGTATAACATAATTTCAGTCGTCGCAAATAAGAAAAGGATATATTTCGGTTTTAAATAGTTGAATAATTACACGGTGTTTTAATTAAAACGGTTATAAACCTTGTATTGTATGTGTTTAATAATCTGGGAATTCAAAGTACACAATTCAGAAAAATCTGATGTGAAAAAGCCACACGACTTCTTGTAACCATTATTACACGTATTATATGCATGTTTCGGAGATAATGTGATCAGAAGACATAAAAGTGACCTAAGGAAGTAGTAGGAACCTAAAATTTGTCCGGTAACAGAAACTTTATACACATATAAATATAAAACGAAGCTTAAAAAAATAAATAAATAAATAAATAAATAAATAATAAAAAAAGTAGAGTTATTTTTTGAAACACCAATTTCCGAGATCTAAGACTGACCTACTTAAGCAGGATGACTGTCAATTTTCCTCTAATAATTACCTAATACATAAGAAAGGAATGGATAATAATTTTCAAGAAAATCGTTAGAGCCGTTTTTGAGATACCAACTTTTACCAAAACTCAATTAATGACCGGAAAACAATAATAACATACAAAATTATATTTAAAAGTGAGTTAATATGGCAAGTTTTAAAGAAATCTGTACTGCTGTTTTTAGAGAATCGCGCTTGCGAGACCTAAAATTGAGCTATTTATACAGGACGCTTATCAATTTTCCTGAACTAACCAACTGCATCATTCGAAAGGACATCCAATAGACATCTAAAGCATGATAAAGGATATTTAAAATGGGTTTATGTAACAAATTTCAAGAAAATCGTGAGAGCCGTTTTTGAGATACCGACTTTTATCAAAGCTTGGCATAGTTAATTGTTGACCAGAAAACAACAATTACATGCGAAAGGATATTTAAAAGAGGGTTAATATGACAAGTTTGAAAAAAAATCATAGAGCCGTTTTGAAAGGAATGCACTTACAGGACCTGAAATCCAGCTATTTCTAGAGGACGCCTATCAATTTCCCTGAACTAATCAAGTATATCATTCGAAAGGATATCTAATAAAGTGTTTATACAGCAAATTTGAAGAAAATCATTAAGGCAGTTTTTGAGATACGGACTTACGGTCCCACTTCTGGTTTTTCAATTTTCACCAAAATTTGGAAAATTCATTTGTACACCAGACCTGTCTCAATTCTGAAGATTTGTAGATCTGTCTTCATTAGTTTTGAAGATATGATAGCCAGAAAATTCCATACATACATACATACATACATACACACACACACACTGACCAATTGCCAAAAACCACTTTTTTGGACTCAGGGACCTTAAAACGTGTAAATCAGGTGAAATCTCGATGTCCAATTTTTGGACCGAATACCATTACTTACGGTAGTAGGGTAATGGAAATAAAAATGTGTTTTTGTACAATGTGCGTAAAACATAGGACTGTTTACAAGAATCACTCAATTATTAAATCGAACAGTATATATATACTATCAATAAAACATACCAAACTTATTTTTTGTTATATATCAAAATAAAATATTCTACAATTTGCATAGTAGCGGATGCATTCAAATTTTACTAATTTTAAAATAATGAAGATAAATGGTATGTGTAGATAAGTTTTCAATTTATTTATACATATATTTCTTCTTTAAGTAATAATTAAGAAAAACTAAACTTTTTTTTAAATATAAAGTGAGACAGAAAGAAAATATTTTGATATAAATAAGAACATAAACACCTGTAAAATTTAGTGTGTGACCCCCCCCCCCTCCGTTAAGTAAATAGCTCTGCAAATAACCCTGCTTTTGTAGAAGTAATATTATACAATCTAGATAAAGGGAACTAATTTAATTGAAGATATTTGGTTTGCAGTAGTGTCATCTATTGGTGTAGAAGGATAATTAAAATAATTTTAAAATATCATTACAATACTTGCGAAGTGAGGTGTGTATAACGATTCAATCCATAAATTATAAATTTTTGGTAGATAAACATGATAAATTTCAGTAAATGTTTTCTTTTTTGACACAATTGACTTTTATAGATGACCATTTGAATGAAGTTATTATTGAAGAGTATTTTAAAATACGTAAATTTTAATATATTGCAGTGAGAACCCACTGAGCGATGATCCGTATGGTTTACATGTTGGTAATGATACGTTGGTCGGATGCATCCTTGTTGGCGGGACACCTCTCTTCGTAGCCAAATTCCCCAGATTAGAGAAAATTAGGGTTAATTGATAATAAGTACATACACATGCATTTATTTATTTATTTATGTATCTATTGAAAAGGTTAACAAACAGTTACAATTCAAACGGTTCGTAATAATTGCCATATTTCACAAATGATTTCATGGGAATGAAGATATTAGGTAAATTATTGTACTATATTTTAAAACAAAGAATGCAACACTGGGCTGAGCAATGATGCATTTATTGCCAAGATGAAAGGAAACAGAATCATCACAAAGTCATAACATGCTATTGTAGATGTGTGTTACATTAATGAATGATTGGTACACGATCAAAGATTTTTAAGCATTGAAACTAGAAATAGAAACGTATGCGGGAAGAAGGAGGATAAAAAAATATCGGCCATATTATATGAGAATTTAAGGTCTAATTCAGAGGTCATAAAAATATTTCATTACACTAAAACTGTTTTTATATGATTATGTAATTATTTTAGAATATGTGATAATTGACATCACATCGTTGGTATATCGTCCTTCATATCATAAAGATATCAGGAATGGAACTTTGATAGAACCACGAATGCAACTTTGACTAAAAATATGCAGAAGAAATCCTCAAAAGGAAATATATATGGAGGATGCAGTGCAGGAAGACAAAAGCTGTTGTTGGCTATTTGGCGGAAACTCGTGTTATTGTATGGGAAAATTTCTTTACAGAATTACTCATTACCTAATGTTTTTTTTTTTTTTTTTCGCTTTTACATTTAAAAATTCACAAGTTTTAAATTTGTTCTCGTCTTCCATTTTTTTTTTTTTTTTTTTTTACTTTTTCTTTAAGTTAAAAATAAAAAAGCGAAAAGATATCTAAGAGCACTTCCCCCCTTTTTTAATTGGAAAAAAATGGCAACTAAAATATTTAAAATACGAAACAATTCGAAAAGGAAATTAGATTTTCGCATACTAGAACAAATTTAAATGGCTGCGAATATTCTGAATCTGTAAACGGAAAATTAAAAATGCATTAGTTGATGAGTAGTTCTATAAACAAGTTCACCCGTAGAATAACATGGCTTTGATTGTTCGCGATGTTAGGCATTCGACGCTTTTAACAATTAAAATAGATTTTCCCCAAATTCTATGAGTAATCGTATAGCATTCATAAGTGATACGCAATTAATAAATGTTAGCTAATCAGGAGAATACCCATTTAATAAAAAGTCTTTTGTCATTTTCAAGCATATTTTTAACTTCATAGCTATTAAAATTGGTAATATTTGCTCAAGTTCTTGAAACAATTTCAAAGAATATGACTTTTTGTAAAACATGTTTACAGCTCTTGTTTTCTTTTTTGTATCATCCGTTAAATATGTAGGTGTTCCCATTTTTTGCAACCATTTTTAATCTTTCAGTAAATTTGTTTAACCCTTTCCGATTCAGTGAGCCCAATCTGAGATCATCTAAACATTTACGTTTTAAATACTAAAAATATGCGTTAAACGAAATGAAAATTATTTTAGAAATCACATTAAACTTTCTTTTTGAATAATATGCATGGACACTACAAAATTCGATGTACACTTTTAGGCTGCAGTAATTCTTTACAACCTTTATTATGCAATATTGAAATCCGAATTTTTCCATAGTTAATCTAACGCAAAGCTTTTCATAGTAAGCATATTCACCACAAAGGAGCAATGGGTAGCGTACTATGTCATGGTTATGTCATAGCACAGATTATTATACAGATAGGACACTCCCGTATATTCTTCGGTAACCAAAATTTGACTGCAACGACCCTATTGTCAACGGCTGTAAGTTTCTCGAGCTCTCCAGCTTACGCAATTGTTCGTCTTATTTTTATTGTATCTATGTTCATATCTTAATATTAGTGCAACGTTAAACCCGAGATTCAACTAACTAACCATTGTTTTAATGTTTACGTTTGGCAAATTTCTTATTGTTTACGAACTTGATTGTCGAAAGCAATTTATTTTAAGAAGCAAGTACTAAATATTAAGCAAATAAATTTCGAAAATATACATAAACCAGAAATATTTTTTTCATTTTGAAGCATTTTGTATTATTTAAACCAAGCAATGTTAAATATTTAAGATTTCATACCATACTGCTATTTCAGCATTACAGTTTGTTATATTAATTTGTACACTTGAACACGAATGTGTTTGAAAAAATTTATATTCAAACACAATAAAAATTAGTTTTATTTATAGAAAATAGCTGCGAATGTTATGATTTTGTGAATTTAAAAGTAGTAGAAAAAGTGAAGGAAAGAAAACTGCACATACGTTTTCGTTTGGCAACTTTATTATTGTTTACAAACTTGATTGGCAAAAGCAATTTATTTTAAGAAGCAAGTGCTAAATATTAATAAAATAAACTTTGAAAATATACATAAAATAAAAACATTTTTTCATTTTAAATCATTTTGTACTATTTAAACCAAGCAGCGATATATATTTAATGATTTCATACTGCTATTTCAGAATTGCAGTTTGTAATTCTAACTTGTACTTGAATATGAATATGTTTGACAAAGCATATTTTTAAATATTATAAAAAATAATTTTTATTTCTTAGAAAAATAGCTGTGAATGTTTTGAGGATAATTTTGTGAATTCAAAAACAATAGAAAATGAAGAAAAAGAAAACTTCCCATACTAACCTGCTACTAACTACTCGCGAAATAGAAAAACAATTTTCGATCAAAGATGCAATTCATGTAGACATACCACATGTAGTTCCCCTCTGTTGACACTAGTGGTACTACTATATTTCCGGTTCGCGTTTTAGCTTCACTGTCCTATCTGCATGATAATCTGTGCGTCATAGTAACTTCACTGATCGATGACAAAGCCATCTGGTGCTGGCGGCACCCTAAATACTCAGGCTGAAACTGCGCATGCCCAAATAGAATTTGTTTACTTGCGCGATGCTCCATATTTAAAATTAAAATAGAATTGTGCTTGAACGAATTCACATCTAAACGGAAAAAATCATGTATTTTTAAAATATTCATATTTCGCATATTTTCCCTTATTTTACAATTTAATTTATATATTTTACAATTAATATATTTTACAATTAATTTTAATTATATAAAATAATATATTTTACAATTAATTTTTAATTATGTAAGATAATATATTTTACATTTTTTTTTTTTTTTTTTTTTAAAGTACTTTATGAATACTTCTTAGAGTTTATATAATTATTGAAATATTAATGTCTTCAATTTTTCATTCAATACGGATTAAGAGAAAAACTATGGAATTTCGAATTCCATTGTTTTATTTGTTATGAGGTTAGAAAATGTTACTGTATATCATATTTGTTCATTCCAAAATGTTATTTTAGTTATAGATTTGGTTATAAAGCGATTGCAAATTTATTTTGATAAAATTGTTGCGAATGGTTTCGTCTGCGTCTGATTGAATTTGTAGAGCATAATATAATGCTTCTTTTAATAAAATAAATAATGATAAAGTCATCTTTTATCAGCGATTCCTTTTCCAAAATTTTATTGATATATATTTTTTTCTTTTATTTTTTTAACCAAACTTTTAATTTCAAAAATTGCGTACATTAACTTTTTTTTTTTTTTCCTTGAATTACTATTATATTAATATGTGATTTTTTTTCGTATTTACAATACAATTTACGACATTAGAAGATCGATTTAAAAAAATTATATTTTACACTAATTAATTCGTGCTCTAAGGGAACAGTGTAGATATGATTATTTACTTGAAATTATTAGCGTACATTTGACTTTAAATACAAAATATGTTAGATGTTAGCTAATAATAATGCGATCGTTTGCTTGAAATTATTAGCTAACATCTTACATATTTTGTATTTAAAGTCAAATGTAGCTAATAATTTCAAATAAATAATCACATCTATAATGTTTATTTAGGGCTAGAATTAATACTTGTTTTCATTAAAAACTTAAGAGATAACATTTTAAAGAAAGCACAATATGGGCAGGTTATTCACAGCTTTTATTTGGGTACCGTAGCCACTGCACGTCGAGAAGCGCTAACGTCGAGTTTACTTTGCGACATTTTTTAACATTGTGTGACCGAGCTTACTCTGTAAAGGTAGCTGACGCTGTGGGGGCACTAAAAGAAAATGTGAACGGCAACAGTAAATGATACATAAGAGCTGTTCACAGACTTCATTAGACTGTTTAAAATTGCATTTGCTAAAATTCCAAATTTAAGTTTCCGGTTTCCGAAATTCATCTGAGTAATGGGATCTCTTTGGTCACATCCACAAAATTTAAATGACCACTCTAATCTTTACAAAATAATACATCTGAAATATTTTTAACCTGACTAGACTGCCTACATTTTTTTTTTTTTTTTTTTTTTTTTTTTTTATGAAATTCCAACTTTAAAACGTAGTGCATCCAAAAATGTTAAGGTACAAAAAGAACTTGTTTTTATTTCTAGATGCAATATGTTTCTAAAAATCCCATAATATTTTTTATGAGTTATTAAGAAATTTTTAACGAAGTATCTAATGCGATTTATAAAAATTATCTAATAGAATTTCTTCTTTTGTATAGATATATTTTTAAATAGATAACTATAATTTTTTTATACGAAATTATCAAAACATATATTTACTCGCTTAATGTGCATATTATTATACTATTATTTATACCAAACAATGCACTTGTTTTAACAAATATGTCATCAATGCAAAATTAAATTTTGAGAAATCTCATCAACTAACTTTTTTGTTTATATTTTTTCTTCATAAAATTCTCGTATTTAATCACATATATTATAAAATAATAATAATAATAATAATACACCTGAGTTTCATTCATAATTGAGCATATAATTTTATTTAGTGTGCGTTAAAAAATTTCGTTTGAAATTTACATCTTTTGAATTCAAGATGCATGCTTAATTAAATTTAGTACGTTTACTTCTTCAAAAACTTTAGAAAAGCACTTAAGGCTTCTGCACTTCCAAGAAAATGTTTGTCATAAATACAAGTAGTTCCTTTCCAAATGATCAATAACGTTTGTTAACATATGCATAATTCATGCAACTATAACTGCAAACACTACTTTTATATTTCTTTTTCTTATTTTCGCCCCCCCCCCTCTTTTTTTAACAGTCACTTAATATTTAACTTCCACTTTAATTACAAACTATTATTGTAGCAAAGTTAATTGCTTTCTAAAAGAGATTTAAATTGGATTTTTTTTAATGAATTTTTCTATCTCGTTATGTGTGATTAGTGGCATAATTAATAAGCTGGTACACAATGATTCAATTAAGTTTTTCGATGCATTTTGAACAGATTAATATAATACTGATTGAGATTTATAAGTAAAATAAGAACATCATTGGAATAACCTTATTTACAATTTTAGTGTTTGTACTTTGTAAAATGAAGAGAAAAATATTACGTATTTCAAATAAAATCAATAATTTTCCACCCAAATTTTAATCCTCCTTTATTTTAGTCTTTTTATTCGCAAAGGTAATTTATAATCTGCATTTTTTTTTTTTTTTTTTTTTTTTTTTTCGTATTTGAAAGAAGTATTTTTGAAAGTTTGTTTTGTTTATTCTCAAATATATGGATTTTTAACATAATTCACGTTTTATAGCAGCTTTTTTTGAAAACATATTACTATATTACTTCGTTATTATTATTATTATTATTATTATTATTATTATTATTATTTTGAACAGGAAGATTGCTCGAGTCACTAATTTTTAAAGAAATATATCAAAAGAGCTTTGTTTTAGTTAATTACATGGTATTGTATGCTTTGTATTTACGGATATTTAATATACGTTTTAAAAGAAGTTTTTATGAAAACGTTTTACTATATCACTTTTTTATTTTATTTTATTTTATTAACTAAACGTCAAGATTGCATGAGTTATTTTAATTTGTATACAAATATTTGAAAAGGAATTAGTAAATAACATTGTATTGCATGCATGAATTTCAAACCAACTCAATATATTTAGTTGAAATATATAAAAATAAAATAAAACTAGTAAGTTGTGGCCACCACATGACTTTCTTTATATTTTCCTATACAAATTAACCTTTTGGCAGCCTCTGTCACGCTTCACCATAGGATTTCGTAAGAGCCCCTTTCAAAGGGTTAACTCAGTAAAAATAATTTATTAAAATTATTATTTAAAAAAATTATCTTCCATGATAATGCAGACGATTTTCATATTAGAGAAGTAGTATAAAACTAAATATCCCCTCCAAAAAAGTCAGTTTTTCTCTCAATATTACGTAAAAAAAAAAAAAAAAAAAAAAAAAAAAAAAAAATGATGACTTTATTTTAAATTATCGCAGATCAATCCTTCAACCATTCGTTTTAAAGGTATTGGCGAGCTCTTTTGAAAGATACCCATCACGAAAATTTACTCCCCTCGAGGGCGGATTCTCCCCCCCCCCCAGGGGGAGAGGCGAGGCTCCTACATACACGATTTTTTTTTTTTAAGTTAACTATCTTCAACTTATTACAACTAATTCTTTTAAATTTCATAATGATTATAAACAAAATTCTCTTTATGCACATTTATATAAAATTTTGTCCTATACCACCATCTTAAAAATTTAGAAAAAGCGGGATGACAGCGCAAGCTGTTGGACAATTTTACTAAAAGTTGGTAGGCACTAATTTATGTCAATGTTTAACTACATACCAATTTGTTGAAAATTTTGTACAGTAGTACCTGAGATACAGTTGCCACAAAATTTTGTCACATACACACACAGAGAGACAGACAGACAGACATTTTCTAAAAATGATCAAATCGTGTTCAATCCATTAAAATCCATGAAAAACCCGAAGTCGAAAATTTTTACGAATCCAATACTGTCTTCTATTGAATATAGAAGAAAGTAATCATCATTCAAGTAAGATAAAAATCTTTTCTTTTCCTCTTACATTTCTGAATGTGTTAGACTATAGAATTATAATTATATTTAAATCCTCATAACTACTTTTGAGCAGTATAAAAAAAAAAAGAACTGAAACAATTAAACATAAATTTAGCTGTAAATATTGCGGTCATCTGTAAATTTACTGTAAATAATGTATAAAATTCCGGTTAACAATAAATTTTAAGGTAAAAGTTTGGCAGCGATTTCTCCATTTTTTACAGATAGGCTTGCCTCCGATTCTCCCTAATTTTACGAGAGATTTGACATTATTTTATTTGACATTATCTTCTACGTAGTAAATTGTTTAAGCTTGACTGAACAGATTTCTTTAGAAAAATTGTGGTTATAAGCCATATTGATAAAATGTTAAGCAAATTTTAGTAGCTGTGATATCTAAAGTGTATTTTCATAAAACCTATTAAAAAATCTGCTCGAAAACTTACCATAAAAATTGCGATTTTTTAAAGAAAATCTTTAATTTTTGTATTTCATGCTTAACATGTTTAATTTATGCATGCTTGTACTTCTTGAATTGATTAACCATGTACATTGGAATTTTTTTTAATGAAATGTTTACTAAATAATTTATAAAATCATGTTGAATTCGAATATTATGATAATTCCACCTATTTTCTGCATTATATTACTAAAAAAATAAATCTATATAAGGCAGTATCGATCCTTTCTCTGGATAGTTAAATGAAACTGAATGTCATATTTATTTTCTGCGATACTTCCGACGATATCAGAATTTTCCTAAAATTACAATTTATAACACATAAGGACTTTTAAGCCTTCAGGCTTTTATGCTATTGATAAAAATTATAAATCCACTAATTAATTTCTGGCGCGATTAAATATATTTCTCAAAAATGCATTTTTATTTTCAACATGCCCACAAAGTAATAAGCGTCATTAGATGAGGTTTATTATAACGTGCATTGATTTTTTTCGGTTTTCAGCAGCCTGGTTTCAAATGACACTTTTGATTTTTAAGTTACTTTGATATAAAAGCGCCAGTATATGTTTGCGAGTATTTTATTGATTTTAAACAGAATGTAACTTAAATTAGCTTATGTGAATTAGTTTTACGACTGAATTATTTTTTAAATAATTTAACAGAAAAACAATATTTAGAAAAATGGCAATGCCCATTAAAATGCTGTTAGTGACGCGAACTATATTTTGTGATGTTTTTAAGTTTTAATATAGTATATATAGTAAGGTCACTTGAGGTTTACCTGAAATTAACTTTCGGAATATGAAAAATGTATATCCGTTTTTTTTTTTTTTTTTTTTTTTTTTTTTTTTTTTAGTGCACAATGAATTAATTTTTGGTTTAAAAAATGTTTATGCATATAATAATTCTTTTTCAGAAATCGTTTCATTAATTTAAAACTTTTTTTTTTTTTTTTTGCGAAGATTTTATTTTTACTAGAAAAATAGTCTTCATTTGAAACGTGGAATACGATCTTTTAAAACAAATAAAGTTACCGATAAAAATGAAGTACAAAACTGTATATATATATATATATTTTTTTTTTAAAGAATCAGAACCATAAAAATGCTGAAATATAATGAACATATTTAAAGAATGCTTTCAGCGTATTCAAGATAATTTTAACTTTTATTTCAAACAACATTTTTAAAATTTGTCGCCGATTTTTTTAGTGTAGGCCTTTTTTTTTTTTTTTTTGTTAATTAAATATTTTCCTTACGAATGTAACTCAAGTTTTTTTTTTTTTTTTTTTTTTTTTTTTTTTTAAGACAATTTCTTTAAAATTATTCAAATGTTGTTAACACTAACTTCAAGTAATATACTTTTTAAATATTTTAATTAAACATTTTAAAACCTTTGTACCGAGGATTAATAGAATAAAAAATGGTAATTCAGTTTGTGATATTGTGCTTGAAATTTATTTCTTTAAAATAAAGTATGAAAACAGTTCATGCTTGATAATTTATTAATACATTAAAAAGAAAAATTGAAGTTTCTTTTAAATTTATTCATCCATTCAACCTTATTCTCGAAAAAAAAAAATGTTTAGTAAGATTAAAAGGAAACTGAATATTAAATTGATTCAGGATATTATAAATAAGGAAAATATCATGAGTTGTTAAACTAGCATCTTTTTTTTTTTTTTTTTAATAACTTTAAATGAAAAATCTACAATTTTATTTTTACTTTTTCATTTAACATTAACAAATCATTTTGCGCAAAATAAAACATATATGAAACGTTAGTACACAAAAGTAAAATCTACAAAATAGTATAAATGGAATCCATATTCCTTTTCATAAGTATAATATGTTATAATTTGACTCGCATTTATTACATAATACATCTATTCAAAATAATGCATAATGCCCCTTTTTAAAGCCAAAACGATAGAAACCTCCACTATAAACGTAAATGTCATAAATTCAGTTGAAATGTATCTTATACGGATGGTCACATTTTAAGCGAAAAAAATATGTCTTACTTTTTTAAACACTTTTGCTTCTGAAATTAAGACATTCCAAACATGTTAAAACACTGCCATTTTTTTAGGCTTAAAAACATCGCCATGCTAGACTTAAAAAACGTTATTTTACAGGCTTTCATAAATATATAAATAAATAAAGGTGGCCTGTGATTACCTGTGATGTCTGTGTGACCGTACGAGAAAAAAAAAGGGGGGGGGGGATAACTGGTTTAAAATTAGAAAGGATCAGTTACACCAGTTATCACTCCATCTTCCCGTATTGGTGTTATTTATAATATCCCTTGTGAATCTTATAGTGCGGTTTATATTGGTGAAACTGGGGGTATTCTTCATACTCTAATTCTGGAACATAAAAGAAATTTCAAAAACCGTGATGATATACGTTCGAAAAATTTACAGCAAGCCATAGAAACTGACCATTTACCTGATTTTAACAATACTAAAATAATCATATCTGTTTAAATTATCATTCAAGAATTTTCCTGGAGGGCTGGTACATGAATCAACATTTTTCACCACTTAATGAGGCATGCGCAGTTCCCGTTGAATACGTTGTCTTATATTAATGAAAGTCTGTTCTTCTCAGCATTTACATTTGATGTTTTTACTGATGAGGAGCCAGTAAAAGGCTCGAAAGTTTAAATTTATGTTTTGTGTTTTTAATGTTTTAAATTGTATATTTTTAGTGTATATTGTCTGTCTCATTTTTTAATGTGATTAAAATATAGGAGAATTTGATGTTCATTGCTTCAGCATGATTTGTTGAAGTGATAGAAACGTGTTATACAATATTTCAGGGGGGAAAAAAGGGTTATAAAGGGCTTCTATCAATTCGTCAATATTATTGGAAGAGGCTTAAAGTTGTAGATACTGCGTTATATATATATAAAAAAGAGTGTTACACATTGAAGTCTAGAAGAAAAAGTAAAAATAATTTCAAATTATTTAAAGATCTATTTAAAGTCTAATTCTGACAATATAAACAATGGGATACTAACTATACTACAATAGAGCAAGTTATTAAAGTTGAAATCCAATGCATATTCTTTTTTTGAAACTGGTCATGTTGTATTTACGTTAAAAAATTCATTGATTAGTACAGTAATGTATTTAATGTTCAATGGATTAGTCTATATTACTAGGGTCTGTGCCTTAATAAAAATAAATAAATAAATAAAATAAAATACAATAAAACTGTTCGCGTACAGATACCAACAAAGGAACATTACGGTTATTACGGATTATTAAACTATTATAATAGATTTAAAAGGTGCTTACGTATTCGATATGTATAGTTGCTTTTTTTTTTATTATTATTATTTGTCTGTGTATCCAAATTTAAACAATGAGCATTCAAAAACAGTATAATCATAATTAAAGTTTTTAGATACTTAAAACATTTTAAGTTTTTTATTTATTTATTTTATTTTATTTTATTTTTTGCATATAAGATAAGAAATTAATGTAAAACATAAATACATAAATAAATAAATAATTATGAGATAAAAAAAAAAATTATAAACCATGTTTTTAAATTTTCTGTAGAATCATATAAACGCTACTGAAGGCAGCCGGAACCCCAGCAATTGGATAAAAGTATTAAAAAAATTCCTTGCTATCGTCTTTTGAGCTATTATAAAAGTTTCAAATGGCTATCTAGCCGGGACGTTAGTTAAAAGTTGATTGCAAGGTTTGTACTGGAAACGCTGCCGAAGGCAGCAGGGTCCCGAAGCAATTGGATAAAAATATTTTTTAAAAGCATTTTTACCGTATTCTAGACTATTCCGAAAGTTTCAAATGTCTAGCTACTCGGGAAGTTAGTTAAATAAATTTTCTGTTGAATCATATGAACGCTGCCGAATACAGTAGGGACCTGAAACAGTTGACTAAAAGTATTAAAAAAAATGTATTGCCCCCGTGTTCTGAGCTATCCTGAAAGTTTCAAATATCTAGCTAGTCGGGAAGTTAGTGAAAAATCGATTCCAAGCTTTGTACTGGCAACGCTGCCGAAGGCAGCAGGAACCCGAAACAGTTGGCTAAAAGTATTAAAAAGATGCATTTTCACCGTGTTCTGAACTATTGTGAAAGTTTCAAATGTCTAGCTAGTCAGGAAGATAGTTAAATAAAATTTCTGTTGAATCATATAAACGCTGCCGAAGGCAGTAGGGACCTGAACCAGTTGACTAAAAGTTTTTAAAAAAGTATTGTCACCGTGTTATGAGCTAGCCTGAAAGTTTCAAATGTCCAGCTAGTCGGAAAGTTAGTCAAAAATCGATTGCAAGCTTTGTACTGATAACACTGCCGAAGGCTGCAGGAACCCGAAACAGTTGGCTAAAGGTATTAAAATAATGTATTTTCGCCGTGTTCTGAACTATCCTAAAAGTTTCAAATGTCTAGCTAGTCGGGAAGTTAGTGAAAAATCGATTGCAAGCTTTATACTGACAACGCTGCCGAAGGCAGCAGGAACCCGAAACAGTTTGCTAAAGGTATTAAAAAAATGTATTTTCACCGTGTTCTGAACGATCCTGAAAGTTTCAAATGTCTAGCTAGTCGGGAAGTTAGTGAAAAATCGATTGCAAGCTTTGTACTGGTAACGCTGTCGAAGGCAGCAGGAACCCGGAGCAGTTGATTAAGAATATTTAAAAATTGCATTTTCGCCGTGTTCTGAACTATTCTGAAAGTTTCAAATGTCTAGCTAGTCCGAAAGTTAGTCAAATAAATGTTCTGTCGAATTATATAAGCGCTGCCGAAGGCAGCGGGACCTGAAATAGTTGACTAAAATTATTAGAAAAATGTATTGTCACCGTGTTGTGAGCTGTCCTGAAAGTTTCAAATGTCTAGCTAGTCGGAAAGTTAGTGGAAAATCGATTGCAAGCTTTGTACTGATAACGCTGCCGAAGGCAGCAGGAACCCGAAACAGTTAGCTAAAGGTATTAAGAAAATGCATTTTCACCGTGTTCTGAACTATTCTGAAAGTTTCAAATGTCTAGCTAGTCGGGAAGTTAGTTAAATAAATTTTCTGTCGAATCATATAAACGCTGCCAAAGGCAGCGGGACTTGAAATAGTTGACTAAAATTATTAGAACAATGTATTGTCACCGTGTTGTGAGCTGTCCTGAAAATTTCAAATATCTAGCTAGTCGGGAAGTTAGTTATTGCAAGATTTGTCCCTGACAAACACACAAACCCACAAACAAACAAGAATCGAAGTTAATAAAAACATGATAAAATATGACCGTCATCTTCTAAGTGTGTCATTGTTTATTCTACCTGCAATATATATATAAAGACTTTTTTCTTTTTTTTTATGTTTTCTCCCTTTCTTAAAATCGTAGCGTAGTTATGAATGAGAAAAATATATACATATAAATAAAAAATTATGAGAATAAAATGTTATTAGTGTTTACTTTACTGCACAAGAAAATTACGCTACGCCTATCTTTAAAAAAAAAAAAAATCTTTGATTTCGTCTTTTACATATGTCTGCTAACTTTTCGTTCACAGTTTCTTCATTTTAGCCAATAACTGAAATTATAAAGCAATTAAAAAGACAATATTTAAAAAATAGCATCTTTGCTATCCTTAAATGGCAAATTTAAAGCTTCACAAAGCATCATTAAAAAAATGTATGAATTAAAATAACGCGTGTAAGAAATTTTATTGCATTCATGCAATATGTGCAAAATTTATTTTATGAAATATTTAAGTTTTACAGTTCCCGTTTCATTTATTTATTTAATGATTTTGTTAATTATTTATTTTTTTCGATACCAAATATTCAGTTAACAGAAATGCAATATAAAGAACTATTATTTTATTTATATTATTTATTTTACGTAATATTTTGTTTTTACAGTTCCTGTTTTATGTATTTATTTAATAAGTTTGAATTTTTTTTTTTTTTTTTTTTTTTTTTATTCAATAGTACCTAAATATTAGCTAATAGAAATGCTACACAGAGAAAATATATTAAATTCATCTTATAAACACAGATGAAATTCGAATTTTTCATATTTTGATTTTTGAAAAAAAAAAAATGCATTTAAAAGCAATATAATAAATTAAAACATTGCAGAGAGTTTAAGCTTTTAAATTTATTTTTGTGTAAGATAAAAAATTACTTTAAAGCAATAAAATATCATCGTAATTTTTTGCCTGCCCACCCCCTTTTTTTTCTACCTGCAAAAAATATGTCCAAGTATTTTAAGCAGTAAATTTTTTCTCTTATGTTTTCTGTATTTCTAAAAGCCGTAAAAAAAAATTGTAAATAAAAATACATAAAAAAAGAGAGAGAGAAACGAAAACATTATTAGTGTTTACTTTACTGCACAAGAAAATTACACTTCTCTTATCTTCACAAAACAGCCGTGATTGCCTCTTTTACATACGACTGCTTATTTTCCGTTCGCAGTTCGCTTTCTTTACTTTTGAGAAGAATTGCGATTAAAAAACAATTAAAAAGGAAATATATATATATATATATATATATATATATATATACATATATATATATATATATATATAATTGTACGGTAATTTTACGGTTTATGTTTTATTTTGAATGTTTGCTTTTTATGATTTATTTTATTTTATTTTATTTATTTATTTATTTTAACCTTTAATTTTAAGTTAATAGAAATTTTATACAGAGGAAATACATTAAAAGTTTTATTATAAACACTAATAAATTTATAATCTTTCATAATTTGATTTAAAAAAAGAAAAACATTCACAGGCAATATATCAAAAGGAAAAAAGAAAATGTATAGACTTAAGCTTTTAAATTTTATTTTTGTGTGTAAGATAAGAAATTAATTTAAAGCACTAAAATATGAGAGTCATTTATTACCTGTCTTTTTCAAGCTGTAAAAAAATCATCTCAAAACATACTTTTTTTTTTTTTTTTTTTTAATCTTACATGTTTTTTTTTTTCTAAAAGCCTCAGCGTAACTACGACTGAAAGAAAAAAAAAGAAGGAAAGAAAGAAAGAAAGAAAAGAAATTATGATAAAAAATTATTAGTGCTTACTTACTTTACTTGCAGGAAACTTGTATTCCTTTTATCTCCACAAAATAACAGTGTTTGTGTCTTTGATATACGACTATTTATTTTTCATTCACAGTTCGTTTTCTCTTTTTTTAGTAAAATAGTGCAATTAAAAGAAACAATCTACAATGTGTTTATACGTTTATTTACATTATTTGTTTACGTGGAATTCAGTTTTTTAAGTTCATGTATTATTTTTTACGATTTATTTATATTCCTCAATCTCAATTTTTATTTAACAGAAATACTACATAGAAAAAATACATTAAAAATTGTATTATTAAAACAAAAAATTTTCAAATATTTCGTAATTTTGTTTAAAAAGAAATTAAATAAATAAAAGTTAATGTATTAAAATAAAATATTTATAGATCCTTTAAGATTTTGAACGATATTTGTATGTGTAAATTAAAAAATAATTTAAAATATGAATTTAAATATAATTAAAAATATAATTTAAAAATACATACCACTTTTTACCTATATCCTTTATTTAATTTAATTTAATTTATTTTGCCTATAAAAAATATGTTCAATAAAATTAGGTAAAAATATTTTCTTTTATGTTTTTTCTTTCTGATGGCTATATAGTAACTGCAAATGAGAGGGGAAAAAAGTAAAAGAAGGAAAGAAAGAAAAGAAAAGAAAAAGAGAGAGAAGGAAACGTTATTTTTAGTATTTACACACAAAAAAATTAAACACATACTATTGTTCATTCGCAGTTCGTTTTCTTTAATTTAGCAAAGAATCGTCATCAAAAGAAACAATTAAGAAAAATAATATTTATAAATAGCATTTGTGGTACTTTTAAATTACTATTTATTGCTTCATAAACATTATTTGCAATATTAATTTAGGCATATTTTATTTTTTATACTTTATATTTCATTTATTTATTTATTTAATTTCACAATTGATTTTTCTATCGCACTCCGTATTTTTCAGTTAATAAAAATGCTATATAAAGAAAATACATTAAAAATTAGGTAACGAAAACTAATAATTTTAGAAATTTTTACGATTTTATTTAAGAAAAAAATCTAATAAAATATATATGTATATTTCAAATAAAAATTGATGGAAATTTTAAGCATTTAAACTTTTTTGCAAGAAATTAGTAAAATAATTTAAAGCATTAAGATATGGTCATCATTTTTTATCAGTACATATATATATATATATATATATACTGTGTTTTTTCTTCTTAAAATCTGTAGCGTAACTACGAAGGAGAAAAAGTAATAAAGAGAAACATAGACGGCGAAAAAAAATATATATTATTGTTTATTTTATTGCAAATGAAAATTAAACTTGTCTTATCTTTACAAAACAGCCGTGATTGCCTCTTTTACATACGACTGCTTATTTTTTATTCACAGTTTATTTTCTTTGCTTTAGTAAAGAACCGCGATTAATAGAAAAAACTATGTATATATATTCAGAAAACAGCACTTGTGCTACGTTTAAACGACTGTTTTATTGTTCATAAAGCACCATTTTCATGCTCATGTAAGCATTATACCTGCTTAGGAAGAATATTTTACAGTTTTTATAAATTTTTTGCCTTTTTTGTTTAGGTAAAATTTCATTTTTACATTTTTTAAAATTTTTTTTAACATTTGGGAAACGCAAATTAGCTTAATGTTTAAAATCAATGACAAATGTAAGAGTCGCACACTCGTTTATTTAAACACGTGGTGTTGATTTTTGCACAATTTTACTTTGGTCGTGTACAAATGAATCATTCGCATCTGCCCATCTCCATTTTTACAATTTTTTTTTTTACTATTGTTGGCATGGAAATCTCATTACAATCAATTTCGTCAATTTTCTCCGGGGATAGTTACAGGATTGGTATTTGAGCGAAACAAAGTCATTTATTTTGTCTCCAGGAGGCCTTCGATTTTATGGAGGATTTGTTGTTGGTCTTTTTTGTATGTGACCTTAGCTTTTAGTTTCATTTTGAGGCTCTCTGGGGTTTATGGGAACTGCTGAATAAAAATCCCCACCATCGTCTTGGCAGGAGATTGAGGATGATAATTCTTCATCTTTGAAAGATTCTTCAGCTCTTGCGCTATTACTAAGGTAAGTGATGTTGTGCCATAGCTATGTTTTGTTATGCCAACTAACCTAACTATGCCTATTAGCACCAGAAGGATATCTAACATAAGATGGATAACACGGAATCCCAAACATTAAATACAAAAGGCTATGATGCATACACGAACCCCAGTTAACCACTCTTTCAAAAACTGCCATTAGTAGCGTCTCGATTTGATCTACAGATTCACCAGACCAGAAAAAAAATTACGGAGAAACAAATTGCTCATAAGTGAGAAAAAAATATTTTTTTCTTTCTCGTTTCCAAGCACACTGAAATTACGCTGAATGGTGGACACATACATACTCCCACCACTAGTAAAACAGCAGTGCTCTACCTCCACTGTAACAGGATAAAGATATTACTTTCTCCCTCAGGATATCCTATAGATATTCCTTTCATCCTCATGATATCCTATAGATGTCCTGGAAAGAAGAAGTGTTGTTATTGTTAATGTTCGGAAAACCGAGTGGATTCACTACAATTTTTTTTTTACTTTCTCTTAGGAAGTGGTAAAGAATGTATGGCCAAATTTTCGAAATCGTGATTTTGTTATATTTATACATTTTGAGGTCCTCTGAATCCGAAAATTAGCGGTTGAAAATAACCGAATTTTTACTGGTTGCTCTGTGTGTGTGTGTCTGTCTGTGCAACTTTTATCTCCATATCTCATGAGGGCCGCGATAGCTCAGTCGGTAGAGCGCCTCGTAATTGGAAGATTGCGGGTTCGGTACTCGAGCCGGTCAAAGACCGTCGTGTACACTAATGGGGGCTGGTGCACGTAAAATCTGTCCTGTCCACAATGTCCTCCATGTTCCCATAAAAAATTATACCTCTGGGGGTCACCGAAGCGGGAGAGAGCCATCCCTTCCGTGGAGGATCAAATTTGTGATGGCATGTCTCCCGGCCACTTCTAGGGGTGTGTCTCAGACAGTCGACAACTGCCCATCTGCGCAGCACTAGTGCGACGTAAAACCCAACCATCCATCCATATCTCATAAATAAATAATAGCAGGAAAACAAAACTTGGTATTCTAAATGTGTATGACATAGGAATGCTACACTGCACTTTTCGTTGAGATCAAGCAAATGGTTCGAGTACAGGGACATCCCAGAGAATTCAAATATATTACGTCTATGGAAGAAGTTTCAGGTATTTACAGTTTAACATCTATAGGCTTTACTAAACCAAATGAAATATATATATATATATATATATATTATATGCGTAAAAGCACGTATTGCACATATTGTGGTATAGAAATCATTCATCAATCGTTTACAAGTCTACCCGAAGTATTTGGATATATTCGGTCTATACTTGGAAACTGTTAAAATTGTAATTCATTTTGTGTTAGATGTTTTTCATGTAAGACAAAATTAAAATATGCAATACTGTTTATAGAGCATATTGTTTGTAGACAATATGCAGGACTCCTAAAAATTGAGCAAAACGTTCTTTTCTATTGAATGTAATTGAAAGAAGTGCTTTGATGCATTTTACTATGTCGAGGAACACTGCTCACAAAGGAAAATCAGTTTTTCATACACATGCAGTATACAAAATATTTTTTGAAGTTCTCTTTCCTTTTCTAGCTTTTTGTAGAGGGTCACGTTTTGAGGTGTCCTGAATAGGAAAGTTCAATATTTACCAGTTGGTTTGTATGTATCATTAACATAACTTAAAAACAAATAATTGTGGAAAATTCAAATTCGGTATTTTGAAAGTTGCCACTTAAAAATTCGATCAGGATTGTCAAGTTTGAAGGCAGATTAATAACAGCATTGACTTTTCTTTTTAAATAAACATAGGCATTATAATTGGATGTGTGTGGGGGGGGGGGATGGTGTGGTAGACCTCCTCACACAGATTTTGGTGTGAAAAGAGTTCCTAAACCTATTTCAGATTTAATTAAAAGTACATTGAACTTTAATATCTTATATCTTATTAATCTTAAGAATTAATATGCAATCGGTCTTTATAGTATTAAAATACAGGGTTAGAAAAAGTTGTGTGAGTGACACACCAGATTATTTTTTATTTTTTATTCTATTTTTATATGTTATTTATATTGCACTGTAACTAATGTAGATAACACTTCTAAGATAGTCATAAAGATTTTTATAAAGGTTTTTTTTTTTTTTTTTTTTTTAATATTTAAAATTGATTTTTGCTATGAAAAATTCGTTTTCGTTATTTAAAAAACTATATCAACATCATTTTTCTTCTAATAATTTACAAATCTATATCAAAGATATTAAATTTAGAAACATCTACAAAATCCTAAGATTTCAAGTAGCATTGAACTAATAACGATTTCATACTTTTACACTGTTAAAGTTTATATTACTGTGTGCTTAATTTATTATTATTTTTTAAATATCTTGTAAATTGTGACTTTCAAAACCTAATTTTTTCTATGATTAAAACTATAATTTCCTAAAGTTCATAAAATTATAACCCTCATTAACTTTTTAATTAGTTTCCTATCTCTCTCAGATATATTAAATCCCTTAACATCTCTACTGTATTGTAATACGAAGCACTATTTCATAATGATGATTCTTTTAATATTTTAAATTAGATTAAACTTTAAGTAATAATAAGTTTAAGATAATGATAATTTTTAAAAGTTGTGTTTAATTAAAGAATGAAATCTGCATTGTTTTAACTAATCCTGGATATCACTGCTGTTTTTAAAAATTATCCATCTCATTAATTATGTAATTAATCCCTCGTCACTAAAAGTGATTAAGTCTCTCAAACGTCTATGGAGTGTTTCATATAACAGGCATTCCTAATTCTCTTATACTATGAATAAGGAGTATTCGAACTATTAAACGTAAATCCAAGATCTGAAGCTTCATTGTCGTCACCATTGTTGTCGAGGGCTTTCAATACATTCAGAGACACAAGAGATACATGAAATATAAATGTCTAAATGGTTAAGGTGTTAGGCATGATTAACAGTATCAAGCATAAGATTCAAAGAGAAAATAATTAGTCGTCTTTAAATTAATTAAAAAAATAATTAAGAAAGTATCTGTATGTATATACTTAGAAAGTTAATAAATTTCCTATATTCTACACATTTATGCACAAAATGAATCTAAACTTTGGAATATGTTATTCTAAACAGAGAATTAAAAGAATCTAATACGTTATTGGAGTAATTTTTCTTATACAAACAATTATTATTATTATTTATTTATTTTTATTTTATTTTATTTATTTATTTATTTATTTATTTATTTTATTTTTTATTTTTTGAAAACGGAGTTGTTTTATTTTGCATTTTAAAGTGTTAAACACTCTAATGTTCTAGCATAATGGTACGTATTTCTAATATTACAAATCTGAATACATAAATAATGTATAATAAAAAATATTTTTAAGTACACGTAATCTGCAAAGGATTTTCATTTCCTTTATTGTTGAATTTTCTGTTAAATTTTCTTTACTTTTTGAAATATCCGAAATGCAATAATTAGGCCCACCAGCGTCCGAGCGGTTCTGCGCTCAAAGCTGGTAGATGAGAAGTGTCGGGTTCGATCCCAGTTCACACTCATCGACCGCGCCGTTCGGAGTTTTTCGTAGTTTTCCTCAAAACTCGCAAAAATACGGACTAGGACCCTTTAGAAAGACTCCCGGAGGGCACTCCTCATGTAGGACCCTTAAGTAACCAATCGGCCTTATATACCCTAAAACCTACCAACCAATAATTTAAAACATGCTACTAAAACACTTCATACATCTTATTAGTACGACAGGGCATATGCTACCTCTTTCAGACAGTGATTTTCCGTTTTGTGTTTTCGGAGAATATCGATTTCTCAACCAGTAGTTTAGATCAAAATTTAAATTGATAAAAATCATTTCAAACTTAAATTTAGGTTTCAAATCTCAGTATATATTACACATTAATGTAGAAAATTCACACCTATTTTATTATAATTTACTTTTTATCACACTGGATAGAAAAAATTTACCAAATAACTTTTGAAACTCTATATACAAAATTAATTTAAATAAGTTTATATTTATTGAATTTTTTTTATCCACAGGCAGTGTTTAGGCAGAGATGTTTCTGTCTAAAGGTTGTCTGAGTGAGTAATGCTGACCGGTTGTCGGCCTGGATAGCTCAATTGGTAGAGCCTTGACCTTGTAAGTCAAAGATCCGGGGTTCGAATCCCGGTCCAGGCTTTATTTTCACTCAGTCGGAAAAAAATTCAATAAATATGATTTTTTTCCACAGTTGATTGTGTGATTTTAATTTTTTTAAAAATTGTACTTCTTTCTCACATTGTTTAATGGTGTTTTCCATTTCCTGCGGCTTATTTCTGTTGAGCTATCTGCATGATAGACCAGAGATGTTTCTGCCTAAAGGTTGTCTGAATGAGTAATGCTGACCGGTTGTCGGCCTGGATAGCTCAATTGGTAGAGCCATGACCTTGTAAGTCAAAGATCCGGGGTTCCACTCCCGGTCCAGGCATTATTTTCACGCAGTCGGAAAAAAAATAATAAATTCAATAAATATGATTTTCTTCCACAGTTGATTGTGGGATTTTAATAATAATAAAATATAATAATAAGTTTAACTTAAAAAAAAAATACATTTGTATAAAGGCAATTTATGAACCATGTATCTTTTTATTTTATTCAAACTTTAAACCAAATTTTAATGGAAAATTATAAAGAATTAAACTTGGTCAAGCTCTTAATGGGTTTAAATAATAGTCATAGATTAAGGGGGAGCAAAACAGGTCTATGAATTACAAAAATGTTCAAAAACATATTTATTTATATGATGATAAACTTTGATATTGAAAAATTCTTCGTTAGAACATCTAATTATGTACCACCCCCCCCCCCCCCCCATTCCAAAGAAAAATCTTTTTTATTTATTATTTATTTATTTATTTATTTATTTTCCTAAGATTAGTTATATTTTCTATTTTTTTCTCCCAATGATATAGTTAACATAATGTTTAAACATATTTTAAACTTCGTTTGGACACTTTTATAATTGCGATATGCATCTCCAGAATCCACATTATACCACTAATTTACAGCCTTCATATATTCCATGATATATATTTTTTATTTTGGTGTTTCACATCTTTAAGAGGCAACTCAGTCGTATACTCAATTTTATCGTCATTATATTTCGTCAGACGAAGGTTATGCATCACACGAAGGATACCTTCAAATTTTTCATAACTTACACACTCTTTTTTACTTTCCGAACACTATAGTGAGGAAAGTATTGTAATCATGTCAAAAATCCGAATTCGAGATTTTGATGTTTCTATACGTTTTGAGGTCCCCTGAGTCCGTTTTCACTATTTTTACGATGATGTATGTATGTGTGTGTGTATGTGTGTATGTGTGTATGTGTGTATGTCTGTGAACACGCTAGCGTCTAAAGGCTTTGTTCGATTAACCTGAAAGTTGGTACGTATATTGTAAGTCACCATAGTACGAACCCTATAGATTTTGGTGAATCTAGCACTTATAGTTTTTTTACAGGGACACAAAGAAAAATTCTTTATCATTATGGCCTATGGGACCAAAATCTTAAAAGTGCGATAGCATCTAAACGCCTTATTCAATTGAGCAAAAATTTTATACCCATATTATAGGTCACAGATACGCAATCTGTATAGATTTTGGAGAATCTAGCACTTATAGTTTTTTTACAGGGACACAAAGAAAAATTCTTTATCATTAAGGCCAATAGGGCCAAATTTTTAAAAGTGTGATAGCGTCTAAACGCCTTATTAATCTGAGCAAAAAAATTGTACACATGTTATAGGTCGCATTTGCACCAACTGTATAGATTTTGGTGAATCTAGCACTACAGTTTTTTTACAGGGACACAAAGAAAAATTCTTTATCATTACGGCCTATGAGACCAAATTTTTAAAAGTGCGATAGCATCTAAACGCCTTATTCAATTGAGCTGAAAATTTGTATGAATATTATAAATCACTGTTGCACTAACTATAAGCATTTTGGTGAATCTAGCATCTATAGATTTTTACAGGGACAAAACGAAATATTCTTTATCATTATGATCTAAGGGCTCAAAGTTCATTAGCGTTAAATAAATCCTCGTGTGATATATGGAGAAAAAAACACTCTATTATGGTTTTCTCTCTTTTGTTTGTTTAGCAATTCCTCTTTCTTTATTTTATCTACAAAACTGTTAGTTACTCAATGTTCGGAAAGTCGAGTGGAGTCACTCCAGATTTTTTTTTTTTTTTTTAATGCTTCAACAATGTGGTTTTTCAAATTAACTTCACATTCTGTAACATTTGTGACTGCCATATTTTTTTCCATATATTGTTTATGCAGCATCCAAACAATCCTATACGTGTTAATTTAAAAAAAATTGTCTTTAAAAAAATTAAACACAATTTGTTTTTTAAACTGTAAAGTTCGTTTTAAACATTAACTAAAAGTAAAAATAAATATTTGCAGCTTGCAAAATACAGAATATTTTTCAATTGCCGATTATAAAACCGAAGATATGTATAACTTAAAAGTCTATTTGACTGCTATTTAAATATCTGCAGCTCGCAAGGCTTAAAGAAAAAAAAAAAAAAAAAAAAAAAAACAGAAAGAAAGAAAGGAAAGCTAAAATGAAATACTTTTAATAAAAGGCCAAGTGCATATACTAAACAAGCTTGCATAAGAAACAAACAACCCATCATATATTAATTTCAAACTATATTTTCTATAACGCTAATCAGAAAGTTTTGTTTTGAAGGGAATTCTCATACGCATTAAAATTATTTGCATTTGACGGGAAAAGATGTTGCTCGCCAAATCGCGTGCGCTTTTTGTCTTTTTACGCCAAATATTGGAAAGTATTTTAATTTTTTACAGAATTTTTAACGGGATTCAGCCGATAAATTCGACTGATCTTATATTACTTATGTAAGTAGTATCTCTGTAATTTTTTCACAATATTCTGTGTATGCGCTTTAAGGAGACCTTCCTTGTGAAAGCCCTTTTACAATATTATAAGCCTTGCCTTGACTGTGCTTGTAAAATAAACTCCACAATTTTTGATAATGTATCCAAGTTTTGTATTCATATCTTCTACATAACTTCAGATTTGTTGTTTGTTTTAAACTTTTCGTTGTAACATGCGTGCCTACATTGATCCTAAAAATTTTGTATGTTGGACAAGTGTTATCAGGGTAATTTCACTTGTCAAAGTACCTTAACTACATTGCTTATATATATATATATATATACATATATATATTTCATTATTTATTCATTCATTCATTTAGTTCGTTAGTTATATGTATATATACCAGGTGATCCAAAAGTCAGGACAAAATTTAAAAATGAATAATTCGAAAACGAATCAAGATACAAAGATACGGTTTGCACCAAACGGATGAAAAAGAAACCGGGTTTTGTGTGGCAATGAAAAAAAAAATTAGTTCTGTTGGCGACCAACAGATGGTGCTATAGTGTTTTATTTCACCAAAAGATGATTTACAAATGAAAAAAGTGTTGATAACTTACAAGTCAGCTTAATTACAGTTAATTAGTACTACTACAATAACTGCTCAATGTGCTGTCCATCATTCAGAAGTACAGCTGTGAGACGATTCACCACACCGTTCACAGGATTTAGTAGCATTTCTTGCGTTATGGCAGACACATTTTGGCGGATATCACCTTTCAGTGCTGCTAGTGATCCCGGTTGGTCGCGGTACACTTTCGACTTCAAGAATCCCCACAGCCAAAAGTCACAGGGTGTTAGATCGGGAGATCTTGGAGGAAATGCGTGATTAAAGTAGCGACTGAGAATGCGATATTTCGATGCATGTAAGCTTCGACAACCATTACCTGCCGCAGTTGCTCCTTTTTATATCGTTTGTTGCTTTGCATAATCCTACATCAGAAATCCGACAGCGACATCTGTTGGTCGCCAACAGAACTATTTTTTTTTTTTTTCATTGCCACAAAACCCGGCTTCTTTTCCATCCGTTTAGTGCAAACCGTATCTTTCTATCTTGATTCTTTTTCGAATTATTCATTTTTAAAGTTTGTCCTGACTTTTGGATCAACCGGTATATATATATATATATATATATATATACTTTTTCAATCGTTTTTTAATTTCCAGTAAAACTTAATATACTAATATTTTTTTTAAGTTTTGCTGCTATGTTAAAAGTTTAAGATCTGAATTTCTAATTGAAGTCTTACGAAAATGTTCACAGTTGTGTAACGAAATAAGATATTTCGAAAAAATAAAAAAATCCTAAATTCATGAAAGTTTTCACTATCTGGAAACTTGACTTACAAATCGCTTAAAGTGCAATGTTTTAGTATAGTAAGCCGAAGTTACACTTGTCCAGAACCATGGAGCATGTGAAACGACAAAACACTAAATTTGTATCTTTTTTTTATGTACAAAACTGTTAAATTGTAAAAACTGCATATTTTAAAAAGCTAGTCAGTTGTAGTTTACTTCTAAAAATTTTTAGAAATGTGAGTATAAAAGCAACTAAACAAAATGGGGTCAATTCAAACTGTAATACAACGTTATTACATGTTTATTTAGAACATAAGAAGACATGCATTTAGAATATTTAGAACGTAAAAAGCATTAATTACATTTACTTATATCTTGATTCATCCGGAAGAGATTTTATTGTTTGAACTACATAAATTACATTTAATTTTATAATATCCAGCCTTAGTGAAAGAAACTTTCTTTGTTATAAAACCATTGATGCTCCCATATGACAAACTATCATTCATTATAATATGCAGTTATTAGTAAGAAAATGTTATTTTTTCTTCCATATAGTGTTCAAGTAATTTTTGTATATATATATATATATATATATATATATATATATATATATATTGCATTAGCCTTTTTTTTTTTTTTTTTTTTTTTTTTTTTGTAAGTCGTCTGTATTATATATGTCTTATAAGTTATAAATATTTTGCAAATAAAAGCCTACTGTGAAAAAATTATTCTTTTTTTAAATAATGATATATTCGTTTTGCTATTGTTAGATTAGTTTGTTTAATATATATATTTTTTTTTAATTATTAGTAGCATTATATTTTGCATTCTAATTACAGTCTTTATTTAAACTAAATAAAGTTCATCATTTTCTGAAAAATCATAGCAAAATTTGATTTCTTTATTTCACTTACACATTTTTTTTTTTTTTTTCAAATTTTTATTAGAATTATATTTAACATTCTAAGTACAGACTTTCTTTAAACTATATTGATGTTCATCCTTTTCTGAAAACTCATAGTAAAAGCAAAATTTTCTGATTTAAAAATATATTGTTGAGAAGCAAAAACAAATGTTTGATGTTTAGGATATAAAAGCAGTTAATTAAAACATTTATTTGCTTTGCTGTGTAGTTTTTCTATTGCTTCAACAGCTGAAAAAAAATTCCTTTTCATTTATTAAAATCCTGCCTTCATGTAGGAAACATTGTTTGTTTTAGAGCCTTTATTTATCTACGATTACAAAATACATTTAATTAGAATATAAAGTTATTAACTAGAAAGTACACCGTTAAACACAATGATTCAACGTTTCATAAAAACAAATGGTGCCAATTAGATTAATTTTCATGTAACCAATATTTTGGAGACAAATAGCGTTTAACTTTTTTTACAAATAAAATTGCAATACTAAATTAGTGAAACATAGCGCGCCAAATTTCTAAAAAAAAAAAAAAAAAAAAAAAAAGGAAGAAGCTTGAAGCAAAATTGGCCGATTGTCGAACAATTTTTCTGATGAAACATTGGATTTTATTTTTAACAGTGTATTTTGTTCTAAATTAGTGAAACATACCGCGCCAAATTTCTAAAAATATTTTTTTAAGCGAAACTGGTGGTGGTGTTCTGGTTAAGACCAATTGTTCACACTATGTACTTCGGTCTAAGGATGGGGGTACACTCCGCGGGGAGGGCTTGCTTTCTATTAAACCGAAATTAGAGCCATTTTCCTATTGAACATTCGATTTTATTTTTAGCAGTGTATTTTGTTCTACCGAATACTGTTAAAATATTTGTTTTATGTATTTTTGTTTATATCATAACATTGTGTTACATGTTGTACGTATTCTATGTGTATTGTACATTACGTGCTTTATATTTTTATGTGTGAATAGGTAAAATAAATAGTAAAGTGTCCCACAAACATGTAAATAATAATACATATATGATGTTTAATAGTAAAAGAATATCAAATATATTAAATGCAATGTAATATAAAAATTAAAATTTATTTATTTCTAAAAATACAGTATATATATATATATTTGTGATTATGACATTTTTCTCTTTTTGTTAATACCATTCTATTGCACTTATTTATTTTTATTGCATGGACCTAGTTTAAAAAGTTTATGAGAGATATTGCTTTTTTTTTTTTTTTTTAATATATAATTCTAATAAAAATAATCCTCTTTGTCGAAACTACCGTACCTCTGATTATAAGGTTCACATATATTTCGATGCAAAATCATTTCAATGTTTACACATTATAAATATAGAAAACACATATTGTTTCAAATATTCAAAAAGTAAAATAGCATAAATATTTGTTAAGCATTTTGTAGACAAAATTTTTATTTTTTATCATGGCCAAACAAGAAAAAAAAAAAAAAAAAAAAAAGAAGGTCAGAATATATAAAAGAAAATTTGCAAACTTAAAAAAAAAAAAAAAAAAAAAAAAAAAAAAATCTAATTAGAAGGTGTTTAATTTCCCAGAAATTCTATAATATTATGGCTATTCAAAAGCAAGTCATTATTTAAATTTTCTGTAAAAAGCTTACTTTTACTTTAATCATTAATTCTGGAGTTTGGTTCAGAAAAAATCAAAATATTCATTAAAAGAACTTATCTTTTCAGAACAACATTGATTTTTTTTTTCTTTTAACTTTTTTCTTATTCATTTTCTTTACAGAATCAGGATTTAAAAAAAAAAAAAAAAACCTCAATCACGAAAGTGTTTTTTTTTTTTTTTTTTTTTCTGTTGCAGTATTTGTATAATCTTTTAAAAATGATATATTTTTCGCTATTTCCTTTACTGGAATTTTTCATATAATTAAACAGGAGTCATTAGTTATTTTGTAGGAAGTTTTTTTTCGGAAAACTAAATATATTTTAATTACGATTACTATGTTGAAATAAAGAATAAATTATTAATGTTATATAATATGTAGAAAAATTCCTTTTTTTACTTGAAATAACTTTCATAAGAAAAAAAAAAATCCTACACGCAAGTGAAACATCAAATATGTGCATGCAAAAATTTTTATTTCTAATATCAAATACTGTACCTCCAAAACAGACAGTAAGTAATGTTAAAAATTATGTATTTAATAAAACGAAAATCACTATCACTTCATCATATAATATTATAGCTCATTGAACACAGGGTAACAGACAATAGAATTATTGGCCAATATTTCATATCAAAATATTTCATGTTGGTCAAACAAACACAAAAACAAATTGAAATATTTTATATTGGTCTAGCAGAATTAATCCTAGAATCGAACTTATAAAGAGACTTCCATTATGCTACTTATTAAAAGAAAATTTATTTTCTATAATCAAGCATTTTTTAATTTTGGTCGTGAATTTAATTTATAAATACAGTTTCCGCCGCTTATTAAAATCACATTCATCCTGAGCCAAAGTGATTTTATTAAGAGGCTAATTTTTATATCCGGCGAATGTTCCTGCATTCAAGGAAAAGGTATTACTTCCCTGAATTTGGAAAGGAATTTTAAAAGGTAACGAATAATCGAATAAGTGAACAATGTTAATTAATTTTTGATAAATAATTAATTGTTCCTTCGATATAAATAAATTCATTCCAAGTTCCTATGCCTTTTCCTTTGAGAAAAATCATCATTACTTTACCAAAAGTTCACGCTTTTCTTATAAACTTAAAATATTTCTGCTTAAACCTCTTGATTTATATTTATTCCAAAATGAGAACTAGAAATTGTCTTTTAATCATTAAAATTAATAAAAAAAATCATTTACAAATCAAATCAAATTTCTAACTTATTACTGCGCTTTGAAGAATTCATTCCTTGAAATTGTTAAGGAGATAATTTATGGGCGTGTTTAATTTGTAACTATGCTGCAAGTGTAACATTTTCAACAATGAGCTATAATGAGGGATGTTATACTTTATTTATCTATTTATCTATTTAATTATTTATTAAATAAATAAATAAATATATATATATACATATATATATATATATCACAATATAAATTAAAGAAACTTTTAGTGTGCATAAATGATACTTTTGGCTGCTGAGGAGATATTTTTAAGTTTATTAACCGGCGATGCTGATTTTATTAAGCGGCAGCTTTAAAAGTAGTTTTTATTGATTTGATTCCGATCCTGGCAATTCGATCAGATTAAGCGGCTGATTTTATTAACCAGTGAATTTATTAAGCGGCGGTTATTGTATATATATATATATATTATCCCAGATAAAATAAATCTACAGAAATGCTGTAGAAAAATACAGCTAATTTGAAGGTATTTGAAACATAGAATCTTAAGAAAAAAATGAAGTTTTTAATAATAATCGGCAAACAAACTGCAAATAAAAAGATATTAATACCTCCATGTATTTATTTATTCGAGGTACTTAAAAAAAGTAAAAATAAAAATAAAAATAAAAACACTAGATACTCTGAAGGTTTTCGGAAGAAAAAATTACAGGTAATAACACCTCTTTATCAGCAGTTTTTTTTTTTTTTTTTTTTTTTTTTTTTTTTTTTCAGATTAGTATTTCAAACTTCTGTTTGTCTGTAGGTTTAAGTTCAAAGTATTTTCAGATTATTTGCATTTTTCTATAGTTTCTCTGTAGGTTTTTTTTTAGCTGAGTATAATTATCATTGATATCAGTTTTACTTCCGATCTAAATTTTCTTCAAAATTATCTTTTTTATCAACCAGGATAAAAATGTTAATGAAAAGTTTGATTCTGCTTTTGTTTAAAAATATTCGTTTTGTAGTATTTTCCCCCAGTTTATTTATCTATTTTTTTTTCCGTTATTAATATTTCTCTCATTATCTTTTCCCCAATTTAAGTTTTTTTAATCCTTTTTTTTTTTTTTCCTCTGCCATTTAAAGTTTTTTTTTTTTTTCCTATTGATTGCCTATTTTTCTTCCCATTAATTTCCACTCATTTCCTCTTATTGTCAACGTTCATTCGTTCTCTTTTACTCTGCCTTTTACTTTTTCAACGGCTGGACATGCTTTTTTTTTTCACCTGATGAAGAAAGGTAGAAAATTTTGAAACGCGTAGTAGCAGAAATTTTTTAGAAGTTTTGTCAAGAGGAGCTTATTCTTTTTGTCCTATAAGAAAATATCCCAAAATTGAGAAAAAGATTATATGAAGATAATGTAATTTCCTTGCCGTATATATATATACATATATATATATATATATATATATATATATATATATATATATAAAAGAAAGTGATTCTGTGATAATTGTAGAAAAATGACACCAATAATGTAAAACTTTTATTTTTCTAATACCAGCAATTTAAATCCAAGAAAATATTCCCCATAATTTTTTTTTCAGTCACTAGTTACGGAAAAATTCTTTTCCTTATTGAATATCAGTGATTGAAAGAAATAAACTCAAATTTCTTTAAAAAAAAAAAAAAAAAATGTATTTTTTTGCTTTTTGAAAAGATATTTTTAAAAAGAAATATTAGGAAGATCGATCTTACAATGCGAATAATAATAATATTCTTCAAAAATATTAACCTCAAAGTTATTAACCAAAAGTTATTAACCTCAATACAATATAAATGTTTAGTGGCAAAACAGCGTTGATTGTGCAAACAATTTTCTAAAAACTATACATAATAAATTAGTGTATATTACACTACTAAGTATGAGAATTAAATAAAAATCTAGCTTTTACTATCAGAAAACATTGTTATTTATAGAATTTAAAAAATATTTAGCAATAGGCTGAAGTTATATATATATAATACCATATTTCTAATATTTTCTCCTCGTTCGATATTTAGTTAATCAAAACTCGATAATCATTCATACTCCTTTAAGCTAAAATGTTATTCAAATGTTTAAATACTTGCTTATCGTAACCATAAATATTTTCTTAAGACATTTAGAATTTATAATAACATGCGATAAGTTCAATTGATTAAAGCTTAAGAATAAGTTTACTAATTTTGTTATTTTTAAATTTAATCTGATAACGATTTCTCAGTAACTTAATTTATAGATAATCAAGAATTGATTTTGACCATATGCGCAACTTATCATTTAAATAAAAATAATATGCCTGGTCTTCACAATATAAATTTGTTAAAATAATTCCTTCTGTGTTTGTTTTAACCCTTTAACGTTCATTATATATTATATTTTAATTCAAAAACGACTATTAGACACACAGCTTAAATAATAATAATAATAATAAAACATTCCTAATTCTTCGTTCAAGAGCGAAACACATGAATTGTAACGACCTTATTATTATTATTTAGCAAACCAATACAAAATATTTAAAAAAAAAATATTTTTATATAAAACTGAGTGCATTTTAGCAAACGAAAGCATAGATTTTAATTGATAAAAAATAATACTAATCAAATTATATACTCAAATGAAGTAAACGTAAATATAAATAATTTATCGATATTTACAAGATATTTACATATATACACATGTGCCCCCAAACGCTTTTTAATGATATACATAGATGTACGTTTATGTTACATAAATCAAGAAATATGCAGTATATACCAATAAGTAACTGGGCACTTTCGAATTCAGACGTTTTGTTAAATATCTAGGAAAGTTTTTTAGGAATCATCTTGAATATTTGGTTGGGTAAAGAACATGTTTAACCTCATATATTTCAGCAAAAGTTTTGTGTTCAAGAAGAAAAGGATACCAGTAAAAGATTAATCAATAAACAAAATGTTTCAATCAACCTGTAAAAAGTTATGCATTAAATCCGATTTTGCTTTAGCATGTGATTATAAAGATTTTTCTCGTGATGTGTATAAATTTTTACGAAGCAGTCGATTATATTCATAGAGATATAGCGATTTCTTTTTTTAATTGCACAATAATAATAATAATAAATAATAATACACTTTTTTAATTATAACACGTAGGGTATTTAAAGATATATTTTAGAAAAAATGGCATACTGCATTAGACATAGCATACTGCAACCAGAATGCAAAAAATGTTCAATAACTTGCGAAATATGAGCGTTTTTACCAAATAATTTTTAACAACGCATGCGCTAGCTTTTTTTAAAATAATAATAATAATAATAATAATAATAATAATAATAATTTGGATAATTTTATCGTCAAAAGTATTAAGCAACTTTTATGAAAACCTCAAACAAATATCAGGTAAATTCAAAATGTTAGGAGAGACAGTATGGTCAAATTTTCAGTTCTATCGAAATAACTGCTAGACTGTAAAGGGTTTTACTCACATTTTTGTTTTGATTCAATCAATGCCCGTAGGTAATAGAGTGTATATTGTTTGCAAATAAATATTGATAAAAACCCTTATCATCACCTTTTTTTTTTACTTTCTTCTATATGTAATATAGAGAAAGTATTGGATTCGCGAAAATTTTCAAAGTCCACTTTTTGATGGATTTACATGTTTTGGGATATGGAGAACACGAATTAATAGTTTTTAGAAAATGTCTGTCTGTCTGTCTGTCTGTCTGTCTGTCTGTCTGTATCATTTTTTTGTGGACGCTGTATCTCACGAACCAATGAATGAAATTTAACCAAACTTGGTATTTAGTTGCACCCTGACATAAACTGGTGCTGATTAGATTTTGGGATCAATCGCTCAATAGGTGGCGTTGTGATCGCATTTTATGCAAATTTTTAACATGGCAGCATAGGACAAAATTCCGTATAAATGGGCATAAAGAGAGTTATTTTACACTTGTGATTGTAAAATTAATATGAATTATTGGTAATAGTAGTAGTTAGCTAGGAGAAAAATTTTGTGCATGGGGGGGCATCGGTTCCCCCCCCGGGGAAGTAAATTTTCAAGATGGGTATCTTTCGAAAGGTCTCGTTGATAATAGTAATAGTTAACTTGGAAAAAATTTTTGTGCATGTGGGGGCATCGGTTGCCCCCCCCCCACCGGGGGGGGGAGTTCCCACCCGGGGGGGCAAAGTTTCAAGATGGGTATCTTTCGAAAGATCTCGTCAATACCTTTAAAACGAATGGTTGAACGATAAATCTGTAATAATTTAAACCAAAGTTATCGATTTTTTTTACTTTTAACAAAAAAAAACTTAGAAAAATATCGCAAATTTTTTTTTTTTTTTTTTTAACGAAATTTAACCAAACTTGGTATTTAGTTGGTCCCCGACATAAACTGGTGCTGATTATGTTTGCGGATCAATAGCTCAACAGGTGGCGCTGTGGTAGCATTTTATCTAAATTTTTAACATGGCAGCATAGGACAAAAATTCGTATAAATGTGCATAATTAGAGTTGTTTTAAACTTGTGATTGTAAAATTAATATGAATTATTGATAATAGTAGTATGTAACTAGGAAAAAAATTTTCTGCATGGGGGGGCATCGCTTCCCCCCCTGGGGGGGAAGTACCCCCCCGGGGGGGATAAATTTTCAAGATGGGTATCTTTCGAAAGGTCTCGTCAATACCTTTAAAACGAATGGTTGAACTATAAATCTGTGATAATTTAAAACAAAGTTATCGATTTTTTTCACTTTTAACAAAAAAAAAAAAAAACTTAGAAAAAAAAAACTTAGAAAAAAAAAAAATCGTACTTTTTTTTTTTTTCTTTTTAATATTGTTACTGATTGAATATGTATAGGTAAATATAGAAGAAAGTCTTGTGGTGGCCACAACATACTAGTTTTTTTTTTTGTTTTAGAAGAACTGAAATTCTGTTTATTCTATCTGAAATTTTTGAATTTTCACGATATTTGTTTGGGGCTTTTATGTAAAATGCTCAATACTTTTGGCTACTAAACAACGGAAATGAAATTTTTTAAAAGCGCATTAAAAATTATTTAGTAAAAATGCTCATATTTATAAGATATTTAACATTTTTATTCTTATTGCAGTGTGTTGCGTTTAATGTATTATATGCCAAACTTCCTAAATACGGATTTGCACTGACAAGGGATGTATGAATCAGTAAAATTGCTATTAAAACCAAACCAATCTTAAATTAAAGAGCATGGTCGAAAACATAGGGTACAGTACAAATTTGTTGCAACAACCCCCATAGGGGCAAGATATGACCCCCCCCCCCTAATAATTTTAGTTATTTCTATAAGAAGCAACAAAACACGCATCGTAGTAAGAACGAATGATGCAGTGGTAGCATGCTTGACATCTGATACGGTGGTCCTGAGACTGAGTCCTCGCAATGGCGTTTTGTAATTTATTTATTTTTTCTATTTTTTTTTCCCCTTTACGTTTTTAATTCCATTAAATTATTAATTTTTAATTTAATAAATATTTATTACATTAAGAAGATATATATATATATATATATATATATATATATTAGTATTCCAATTAATGAAGTATTGACCATGAATTTAAGAAATATATAATTTTATTTTTTATTTATAAAAAAGAAAACCATGTTTAAAGGTAAGAATATGGTTTCTAATTTATTACAATTATGATTAAAAGTAACCCCCTAAAACCCCCTAATAATTTTAGTTATTTCTATAAGAAGTAACAAAACACGCATCGTATAGTAAGAACGGATGATGCAGTGGTAGCATGCTTGACATCTGATACGGTGGTCCTGAGACTGAGTCCTCGCAATGGCGTTTTGTAATTTGTTTATTTTTTCTATTTTTTTTTTTTTTTTTTTTTTTTTTTTTTTTTCCTTTACGTTTTTAATTCCATTAAATTATTAATTTTTGACTTAATAAATATTTATTACATTAAGAAGATTTTTTTTTTTTTTTTTTAGTATTCCAATTAGTATTTCGGTCAATTTTAGTATTGACCATGAATTGAAGAAATATATATTTTTATTTTTTATTTATAAAAAAGAAAACCATGTTTAAAGATAAGACTATGGATTCTAATTTATTACAATTATGATTAAAAGTAGAAAAATCATGAAACCATGAGTATTTTTTTACAATTAGAACAAGAAATATAAAAAGACTGATCACAATTATTTGAATTGCAATTTTGTTCACCGTCAATTATTGTTCACTACTAATATTTTGTTAAATATTTGGCTTTTCGTCGAGATTACTAGATTTGTAAAATTTATATTTACCCAGATTTTGAATTTTTTGAGATGTAAATTAAATATAAATTAGTAAAATCATTTTGATAAAATTTGCCATTGTTTTCAATATTTTTATCAGTTCTTCCGACAGCAATAAATTTGACAGGTGTTTAATGAAATATTTGAAATAAAAGTTAAATGCGACGTCGAATAGTTAAGCAACAGTTGTTCATTCAGGATTTTTCATGTAAGAAATTGCATGAATAAATAATACAATTGAGAGCAGACGATTAACTCTTGCTATTAATGTTGTTGTTAAAAAATAGTAATTAAAAATTTACATAAAACATAATCATTAACAAAATTTCATCTGAATGTAATCTTTAACAAAATCTTATCTAAACGTAATATAAAAGTATTTCACGTTAAATTATTAAATTCTTTAAATAAAATAAATAAATAAATAAATTGGTTAAAAATTAAAAAAAATATTAAACTGTCCGGGCTGGAAATGAAAAAGAAACTTGTTTTAATATAATTAATACTTTTTTCTTAAAATAATGATTTAATTTAATTAAAAATGTAAAAATAAATATTTCAGTTGAAATAAAAAATCCCTTTTCGGCAAGCTTAAAGGCAAAGGTAGATTCCTTTACGTAACATATGCATTAATACATAGCCAATGGCTTTGTTCCCACACATTGCATTATTTACGTCGCTATTTTGTTTTCAAGAAATTTAATTTTCAACTACAAAAGGGTTTTATTCATTCTACTTAAAATTTTAGGCTAAATTTATTGGTTTGTAAATGTTTCCATTTTTTAAAATTCAAGCTCATAATCATTTAACAAATAAAAGCCCTAAAGATATACAATCCCAGCAATGGTGAATCCCGGGAGGGTCTATTTCGCTACACCTCCCTCCCCACCCAAGCTTAATCAAAATTTTATTTTTTATTTAAAATCCATATGTTGTTCAATATCTTTCTTTTAAAAGAAAAAGTAATAGAAACGTGAAAATGCACTTGTGATCTTACTAGTTCTGGTAAGCCTGGCGTTGCTATGGTCAAGTCAAATACAGATAAGTGGTAGCGGTTTTTGGATAGTTATTTCATTGTAATTTTTATTGAATTATTGAAAGTTTTGTATTGTGTTTTTGTGATTCTTATTGTCAGATGAGTAAAAATTGTAAAGTGAAACTGTTTTGGTTCACATAAGCTGGAACATTAACATTAGTTAACATTTAACCATTTGGCACCGCTAAATTTCAATGTTAATTGTTATGAATTTAGTAAATTGTATGATTTGGCGAGATTTTGGTCACAAAACTTGCGACTTAGCAATGTAATTTGTGATTTGGCGGCAAAAGTTGATAGTGGGCGACGAAATTTTTGACTTGGCGACAAAATTTGGCGAGCTTGGAGATGGAGAAAGGCAGCTTTGGCGTCATTATATTTTCTTTCCATGCGAAAACCTCATATCTCTTCACAGACCAATATCTTGTTTCGACAAGATAAAAAGCCAAAGGAAGCTGTAACGTATTACTGTCAATCGTAAATTTTAAATTCTTGCCTAAACTGAGATTCTAAACTATTCACCACAAACGATATTTGTATTAAGATTAACGTATTATTTTAATTTTATATTTTAAATGATTAATTAAAGCGTTTAACAAGGTTTTTACTTAACATACTTTTATTAACTTGATATGCTGCAACTATTAATGTATGTAACGGAATTTTAAAATTTAATTTTCGGCAACTTCTTGTCGTCTAAAGGACCTGAAATTTTGTACACGACTTCCTAATCAATGACAATACTAGATACAAGTGTTTCTAGGGACTTTTCACATCAGGGGCAGGTTCCAGGGGCAAACAAAAAATCTATACTTATACAAAACTATCGTATGTGACACAGGATTTGGATGTATTTGTATAATGTCGAGTGGCAACAAATAATATTTTTTTTTTTTTTTTTTAATAAAGATTTAAAAGTATGTAATAGTTTTCTAAAACCTTTATTAGTTCATTTTTCAATAAAAGAGTGTTTTTTATTTTTTTTTTTAATTGTATAATTTTATTTATCAAAATAGGGGAATTCGAGTAATAAAATACTTTAAATTTAAATTTTCATGAAAATAAACTTCAACGGAAAATTCATTAAAATCGTCCCTAGTTCATTTGTTAAAGGTATACCTAAATGTCTCCAAATTTATTACCTTTTCTACCATGCCAGTTTAATTCGTTTAGCATCGATTTATAAGATTTTTATTTCATTTTTCTCAGTACATTGTTGTAATTTTGACGTCATATTTTCTGTTAAATTATTATTATTATTTTTTTTTTAATCAGATTATTATATTGTTTAAAAACGTGATTAAAATTTTATTATATTTTCAGTGATCTTTTTTATTATCATTTGCACTTGACATAAGCAACAGATTATAAATTTTTACAATGAAAGCTATCCGCGTTTGTAATGATCGATAGATGGCGCTTCCTCAACTGCAGTTGTTAGTAAACATAACAGCCACGTGCATTTATTATTGTTCTTTCTTGTTGTTCTATCATTGTTTCAGCGTTAAAGCTACCAGTGGTATGATAATTTCACCTTAGCCCACCAGAGGGCGAGCATTTCATTACAATCGCGGATAGAAAATGTCGGCTTCATCACAAGAAAAATCACTTTTTAACTTGTAACTTTTAAGCAATTGAAGTTATCGAAAAAGTTTAAATACAAATGTTGTTCTTTAGGGTAAGGCGGTAATTCGCCTGATTTGAAGTATTTTCCTATTTTCAATATTAAAGAAATTATGGGCAAATGAAAATTTCCGCCCCCCACCATTTCCACCCCCTTTGAGCAGGATACCCCATCTACGAACTCGACCAAGATTTTTACTGTCCTGACAACATATCCCGAGCTGGTTAAATTTAAATAAAAATTACTCCAGTTATCGTGTTCACAACTTAACATGGGGAAAAGCGTTATACATATATATATATATATATATATATATATGTTACCGCTAAAGTGCAGAAATCAGTTAATCTGGAGATTAGCTAGGTAATCTACACATTAACTAGGGCGATCCGTTAAAGTGAGGAAAATTGTTTCATTTTTCAAATTACCTAGGTAATCTGCGAATTACCTTGATAATCTGCACATTACCTACTAGGCACTCGTTAAAGTGAAAATAAGATGTCTGGTGTTGTAATTTTACAGCACGCTGTGTGGCATTTCTTTTTTTCATTCGAGGAAAAAAAATAGTTTTCTTTCTTTACTTATTTTAATCTGTATGTGTTTTAATTTTTATGTCTTTTAAAGTTATATTTGTTTTAATTTTTTTACTTATTTCATCTTTTTTATTCTGTCAAAATAATTTTGAAGATGTTATGCATTTTTAATATGAAATATAATAACTTTAATAGCTTTCAATAAATTCTATTTTATAAATGAATGTTAGAATTGTAATACAGTAATGATTTCTTTTCAAAATAAAAATATTTATCCATTTAAATTAAAAAAAAAAAAAAAGTTTTATTAACAATTTACATTGCTATTACTATTTTTTTTTTTTTAAGTTATGCACCAATTTTTAATTCGATAAAGAAATATTAAATTAGACAATTCAGAAGCATTATTTAAGAAGTACTTCAAATAATTAAAACTGCTTTAATAATTTTTAGACCGCAGGAAAATTAAAATGACTGTTTTCCAAAGCTTTATTAACTATATTTTGCAGCATACATATTACAACAACAAGTACAAGTGTAGCAAATATATTAATTTTACAAGTAAAAAAAAAAAAAAAAACTTTATTAACACATTTTATGTGATAAACTACAACGAAATTATCTGAAAAAGCGAACAAAATAAAAATGAAAAAGTAATCATGATATATAAAATATAAAAGGAAACTTGAAATTGAAAGAAACAACAACAAAATCTAATGAAATGCGAAAAAATGCATAAAAATTTCATATTAAGTATTTATTAAAGAAAGCAATAATATTGAATGCCATATTTTTCAGAGTTAAAAATTAAAACTTTTTTTTTCAGTAAGTAATAGTAATTTAAATCAATTTTTAAATAAATTAGTTTTAAAAAGTTGTGTTTTAATAGTTTTATTTCGGGAGGAAATAATTACTGCGTTGTAAATTTTAATATTCATAATTCAAAATAAAGTTTCAGGAGATAGAGCGTTTAGAATAAGATTACATTTCAATAAAAAATGCAGTGCAGACCCTTATCAAACTTATATTGACAGAATTAAAAAAACAGAAGAAATAAAATCAAAATTAAAACAATTATAACTTACTTGTTACTTTAAGTTTTGTGTTGGTCATAATAAGAAACCTATAATAACCATGTCTCCGATGCTCCTAGTTTTGCGTTTACCAATTATCATAGCGGAAGCGGAGCGGAAAGGATGAAAGTTTTGGTTTGTGTTTGAAGGTCATTCGCGTATCTGTATCACATGACTGTTCGACGTCATAGTGAATGTAAAAAAAACTAAGGCTCGAAACAAACATTTGAACTTTAACGACACAGAAGCCGCTAATCTGCAGATTACCTAGTTAAAATGCGGAAAACTCTTGATTCCACACTTTAACGGGTCATTTTAGTTAATCTGCAGATTAGCTAGGTAATCTGCACATTAACGGATTTCGAGCTTTAACGGTAACATATATATGTAATATACCTATATATATATATATATATAAACTTTTGAACGGAGGGTGGTTTTGGGGTCTAGGGGTCATGATCGGTGAAGATATGAAGAAATTTTCCAGAAGTCGTGTCATGAGAACCATTGCAATAGGTAGATCTCCTATAAGGAATCTACCTAAAATTAAAACACAAAACGCCTTTCCAGGTACTCGATCCTAGGACCTCCGTATCAGAAGTCAAACACGCTGCTACTGCACCATCCGTTCTTACTAGAATGCATAATTTGTTGGCCTTTTTAGAAATAACTAAAACTATTAGGGGTCATATCTCGCACCTATGGGGCTTTTTGATGCAAATTTGTACTGTACCCAATGTTTTTGACCATGCACTTTAATTTAAGCTTGGTTTGGTTTCAATAGCAATTTTGCTGATTCATATTCCCCTTGTGAGTCTAATGCCCTACGTGTTATAATTTAAAAAGTGGCAAGAGTTTTTGCAATTTTTTAAAGAAACCATTATATCTCCATAAATATATGTGGTAGGCTCATAAGATTATATACAGATAATGAGAAAAATCCTCATAACCATATGCTGCAGCCAAACGCATTTAAAGCATTGCTTTTTACAGGGTCACCCAAAACATTTTGATTTATATTTAATGTTTTACTGGTCCCCTTTTCCTCTTCAAGACACAACTTTTGCTGAAATGTATGAGGTATAACATGATCTTTACACTAGGAAAATTTCAAGATGATTCCTAAAGAACGTTTCTAGATATTTGACAAAACGTCTATATTCGAAAGTGTTCAAGTACTTATTAGTGTATAATAAAGAAAAATATAAAATATGCATTTTTCGCAAAGGAAAATATAAATACTTAACTCCCTTATCATGAACTTAAGACTATAATTGGAAATTATAAGTGCTATAAAGGAAATTCTTTACAATCTTTATGGAACTTTCAAGTACTTCGTCTGACAGAACTACACCGTTACTTGTGTTCATGTTTCTCATGAAACCAGAGATTTTACTTAATTTTTCTAACCCTTCTGTTTATTTTTTATAAAAGACTGAAAGCCATAATTTGTAATTTATAAGGATTATAGTATGTCCATGTACAATTATTTAAAATGAATATATTTTTATATAAAAAAACAATGAAATTAAAAAAATATATTTTTTTAAATTTCTGCATAGCAATTTCTCTAAAACATTATTTTTTAAATGTTGGTATAGTGCTGCCATCTAACGAACATAAAAAAAACAAAAGATTAAAAATCATTTAAAACAAGGAAAAGAAAATTGAAAAAATGTTGCATAAATTTAATTAAATATTTGATTTCATTGCAAAAACTTTGAACGTTAATGGGTTAAATGTAGTTAAACTTCTCTGCCTAAATTCATATTTTACAGATATCTTTATTATCATCATATTATGATTTTCAGAAGATTTATTCTTAAGACACTAAAATTTGCTTTGAAAATATTTTTCTCTGTCCTGTATAGAAATTCGACATTTAATTTACTTTCAGGTGTGATTACAATTAGTAATAATTTCATTACTAAAATTAACATTCGCAACGAAATTCAAGAGAAAGAAATGCAAAAGCTGAAATTTAGAAAATAATTCCTCATAAATATTCATTATATTAGTTCTGAAAAGTTATTAGCATATATTGACAGCCGCTTAAATCCTTATCTTTTAGAATTTATTATTTTTCAATCACGCTCTTGACTTTCTCTTACATTAAGCCAGATGTTGTGTAAGAAGACTTTCCTGAAATATATGTTTCTCAAAGAAACAAGGAGTGAAATGTAATTTTTTTTATTTTCTAGTAAAATTTTTGAAAGGCAGTAAAATAGAATATAATAGAATTTCCGTCATTGCAAATAAGAAAAGGATATCATTTGCTTTTAAAGATTTGTATAATTACACGATGACATGTTTTAATTAAAATGTTATAAACCTTATATTATATGTGTTTAATAATATGAGAATTCAAGGTACACATTTCAAAAAAATATGTTTTTGTACAGTGCGCATAAAACATAGAATTGGCTACAAAAGCACTCAGTTATTAAATCAAACAATAGGGAATATCATAAAAACATATAATTAAATAAAAACATACCCCCCCCCCCTTTTTTTTTTTTTTAAATCATATACCTGAATTAAATATTCTACAATTTAGGGTCAAGTAGTCCAAAAGGATCCTAGCGGACTAAACGATCGACATATGTCTTTTTCGAAACAAGTAGCGCTATATACCGGGTAACATATAAACTAGTTGTACCAAGTCAAGAAGAAGTATCGGGGGTCTATTATAATATCTATTATTTTTTAATCATAATTTTCAACTATTTCATTTTCTTGTTTTCTTTCTTTCTTTTTTTTTTTTTTTTTTTTAAGTAATTTCATACTTTATTTTTTTTTTAATTTCATACAAAAGTTATGTATGCTATTTAATAAAACTTATTTTATTTCATTATGTACTGTTATAAACACTCTTATATCCTTTATTTTGTGGATACCTTACACGGTGGTCGTACTTTTCGCCCTTTTTTCAGGATAAGTTAAGAAATTTCTGCCTTTTTTACCACCAGAAATTTTATGCAGAAATACTTCTAGATATACTCATAGTAATGTGTCATGATTATACAGAATGAGATTATTTCATAAAAATAGTGGTATCAATAAATTAAAAATTTTACATTCCTGAGAGTGTCCTGAAAAAAGGGCGGAAAGTACGACCTCTGCTTAGAATATTCAAGTACAAAAAAAAAAAAAAAAAAAAAAAAAAAGAAAGAACAACAGGGTTAAAATAGATTTTTATCAGTGAGAAACTATGAAAAGTTATTTAATATTTAAGAAGAAAGACTTAACGTTTCACGATCGGGTATGTTCCCATCTTTCAACTTAACCACGCCTTTACACATTTTTCTAAAACTTTACATTATAAAACAAAATGATTTTAGATATTTGCAATTAAATCATTTACGTTTTGTCTTAAATGCCATTGAGATTTATGCATACAAGCGTCGCATATAGAACCAAATACAGATATGCAAACTAGTTTTTTTTTTTTTTTTTTTTTTTTTTTTTTTTCAATATTGTTTCAGTGATATGGAAGCGGGGCTTGTTATCCTTTGGAATGTTTTCACAATATCTCGCCTGCATTGCAATAATTTTACAAAAATAAGCCAATTTGTATAATAAACATCGAAATGTTGCTTAGAAAACAATAAGAATAGTATAAAGGTAAATAAAAATAGTTTTTCGTCAGACTATATATAGATATTTACTCACAGAAAATGGAGATTATAGCAAGTGACGGCCCCTAACAGCAATAAAAAATGAAACGTCACTGTAATTCCAAAAATAATGTTAAGAACTAGCAGTAAATTTGGAAATCCATGTTTTTGATGATGCCTGTTCCATTCGTGCAAAAATTTTAGGTCATAATTCATAATTTTTTCGAATATGAATTTATTAATAATTTTCATAATTCAAAAAATGTTTTTTTTTATTATTATTAAAAGTAAGCATGGAATATGTTTGAGTCACTTCATTCTAAAGCTTAAAAAAACAGAATTTAAATATAATAAATTTTGAGGAAGACGTGAATCAACGCTTGTCACATTCATTTAACATTAGCATCCCCATAATTTGACAGCTTATAACTCTATGAAAAATTGAGCAAAATATATAAACTATACCATTTTCCGCGATGATTTGATCTAACAGTTCAAAAAAATTATAAAAAATGGGGTTTACCAATGAAAAAAATGAAGTTGATACCAGTTTTAATTTGTAAACGACCCCATGAGCATCTAACTATACTATTATAAACTAGATATTATTACAAATCGATCGGTACCAGTCGCATGTTTCTACGACAATTTACAGCAAAATTAGGTTGGGGGGGGGGGATTTTTTATTTTTATTTTATTTTTTTTCTAATTGTACATTAAAAAACTGTGCAGTGAAAACAATATTACAATTTTGCCCTGTTCACTGTAAACAAAAAATCATATAAGATTACGGGGGAAGCCGCCGCAGCAGAGACTCCAAACAAAGCCCGTTAAAAAAAAAAAAAAAAAAAAAAAAAAAAGTTTAGACAATAAATTAAGTATATAATGACGTTACATTATGTTACTTTCCCGTGAAAAAGCGTTATGCCCGTAAAAAACTTTTTTTTTTTTTTTTAGGGGCTTTGTCTGGAATTTCTGGTGTCAAGCTTTTCCCGTAATCTTACGGGATATTTTTTTTTTTTTTTTTTTTTTTTTTTTTACAGTGTTCAAAGGCGGTCAGATGGTTAAGTTAGTTTTTATACTATTATATAATTTTTTTAGAATATGTGATAATTGACAACACACTTTTCATATATCGTCCTTCATATCATAAAGGTATTAGAAATGCAAATGGAATTTGAACAGATTAAAGAATGACAGAACAAAGAATGGAACTTTGACAGACTAAAAATATGCACTAGAAATGCTCAAAAATGTAGTTGGACCATGCAGTGTAGTGTAGGGAGACTAAAGCTGGTGTTGTCTATTTGGCGGAAACCCATGTTATTATACGGAAAAAAATTATTACACAATTACTCATCACATAACGTATATTTTTTTATTCCATTCTCGCATTTAGAAATTTCACAAACGTTAAATTTGTTCTCGTTTTCCATTTTATTTTATTTATTTTATTTTTAATGTTTTATTTTTTAGTTAAAAATAAAAAGCGCAAGTATAGCTAAAAGCATTTTCCTCATTTTTTTAACCAGAAACTAAAATATTTAAAACTAGCATGCTACGCCCGCTTCGCTGGTCACTATATTTAAATGAATTTTCAAAAGAATTGGATCAGTATTTATTTTTTACATCACATTACAAATAAAAACTTAAAATAAATAAATAAATAAAATAAACACTGAAATCGCTTTAGATCTCGCTTCTTCGGGTACCCGTTGCCTAAGGCAGCTCTTTTTTCTACCTGTACTGAATCGGGTACAGTTCTCCACTGTCTATAGAAAGGTCTTTCCCGGGCACTTCAATCTGGGTATTTATCGACGACTTGTGGATTTTCTGTTATTTAAGAACTACGATTTTAAAGATGACTGTATATCAGCATCTATTATATATTTTAGTTTTTGAACCATGTGTTTTATTGCCCCCGTTATTTACACTATATTACGATTTGATTCCAACCAGTGCAATAAAATAAAATAAAAAAAGTAGATTTTCTTTTAAAAGGAATTAAATACATAAAAAACGAATTTAAATAAGTTTATCCTTTCCACTATAAACTATCATTTTTTTTTCATCCAATAAATATTATAAATAAAAATAAAAATAAATAAAAATAAAAAAATTATACAGACTCGACATTATTTCATTATTTAAAACATGAAAATCTGACATTGACAGATTTTAATTTAGTGCCAGAGGCCTACTGCTAAACTTGTTGATATCGACAAATTCTTCTTTAGTTAATTCGTGACGATCTAAATTCCATGATAAAATTTTCATTAAATCAAACCAATGTGTTTCAGCTGCAGATACTGTAACAAATAACGTTGGAAGTCCAAACTGTCTTATGCCGCAAAACAACGTTTTTTCTCTTTTTCCCAATGAGGGGGAGGTGTGCCTTGGGGGGGACTCATGTCAAAGGTGTGCCTTGGAGGGGTCTCATGTCAAAGTTGGGCCTTGGGGGGACTCATGTCAAAGTTGGGCCTGGAGGGGGACTCATGTCAAAGTTGGGCCTTGGGGGGGACTCATGTCAAAGTTGGGCCTGGGGGGACTCATGTCAAAGTTGTACCTTGGGGGGGACTCATGTCAAAGTTGGGCCTGGGGGGGGGACTCATGTCAAAGTTGTGCCTTGGGGGGACTTCATTCAATAAATCCCCATTCAATAAACCGACTGAAATAGGCCCTTAGCACTATTAAGAGTGTATTATAAAAATTCGACAACGCTGTACCGACTGAAATAGGGGTCCCTTGGGGAGGACTCATGTCAAAGTTGGCCCTGGGGGGGGGGGACTCATGTCAAAGTTGTGCCTTGGGGGGACTCATGTCAAAGTTGGACCTGGGGGGGGGACTCATGTCAAAGTTGGGCCTTGGGGGGACTCATGTCAAAGTTGTACCTCGGGGGGGACTCATGTCAAAGTTGGGCCTGGGGGGGACTTCATTCAATAAATCCCCATTCAATAAACCGACTGAAATACGCCCTTAGCACTATTAAGAGTGTATTATAAAAATTCGACAACGCTGTACCGACTGAAATAGGGGTACCTTAGGGGGGACTCAAGTCAAAGTTGGGCCTGGGGGGGGACTCATGTCAAAGTTGTGCCTTGGGGGGACTTTATTCAATAAATCCCCATTCAATAAACCGACTGAAATAGGCCCTTAGCACTATTAAGAGTGACGTATAAAAATTCGACAACGCTGTACCGACTGAAATAGGGGTACCTTGGGGGGGACTCATGTCAAAGTTGGACCTGGGGGGGACTCATGTCAAAGTTGGGCCTTGGAGGGACTCATGTCAAAGTTGTACCTTGGGGGGGGACTCATGTCAAAGTTGGGCCTGGGGGGGGACTCATGTCAAAGTTGTACCTTGGGGGGGACTCATGTCAAAGTTGGGCCTGGGGGGGGACTCATGTCAAAGTTGTGCCTTGGGGGACTTCATTCAATAAATCCCCATTCAATAAACCGACTGAAATAGGCCCTTAGCACTATTAAGAGTGTATTATAAAAATTCGACAACGCTGTACCGACTGAAATAGGGTACCTTGGGGGGGGGGGACTCATGTCAAAGTTGGGCCTTGGGGGGACTTCATTCAATAAATCCCCATTCAATAAACCGACTGAAATATGCCCTTAGCACTATTAAGAGTGACGTATAAAAATTCGACAACGCTGTACCGACTGAAATAGGGGTGCCTTGGGGGGGGACTCATGTCAAAGTTGTGCCTTGGGGGGACTTCATTCAATAAATCCCTATTCAATAAACCGACTGAAATAGGCCTCTAGCACTAATTAAGAGTGTATTATAAAAATTCGACAACTGTATCGACTGAAATAGGCCTCTAGCACTAATAATAATTAAAAAAAAAAAAAAAAAAAAAAGATTTTTCTTTTAAAGGAATTAATTAGAAAAAAATGAAAAATAAAAAGTTGCTATGTTATGAAATTTATACATAAACGTAACAATTTATTTCTATCCGCGATTGTAATGAAATGCTCGCCCTCTGGTGGGCTAAGGTGAAATTATCACACCACTGCGTATCATCATATTATGCAATCGGTTTTCCATGATGTAATGGCGGAGAAAGAACAATTATTAATCCACGTGGCTATTATATTTACTAACAACTGCAGTTCAGAGAGCGCCATCTATCGATCATTACAAACGCGGATTGCATTACCATTTGATTTTCAATAAATATAATAATAATTAAAAGAAAAAAAAATTCCTTCAAATGAATGTATTAAATAAAAAATGAATTGCATAATAGCCGTTGCTAAGATACGCAGACGATAACAATCGAAGAATAAATTCATGAAAAATGAAACATTAAAGCCAATATTTAAAATCGAAAAAACATTAATTTAAAAAATTCAAATTCGAAATTCGAAAAAATCTCGATGAGGGGCACACCTGCAGGGCCCCAGGTATCTATATGCCAAATTTGGAAGCTCTGTGATCAGTAGTGTGAGCGCCAGAGCGCAGATACACACACAGACACACAGACACTTCTCTTTATTTATATAGATAAGAAACAATTCGAAAAAATAGATGTTCGAACACTAGAAAAAAATTTAAATGGCTACAAATATTCTGAATGTGAAAACGAAACTTTAAAAATGCATTAGGCGAGGAATATTTTTTTTATATAAATTTAATCATAGAATGGTTCTTCAGAACACATCTAGAACACATCATAGATCACATCATAGAACACACATCATGGAACACATTTAGAACACATCATAGAACACATCTTTGGTTGTCGAAGATGTCAGGTATTTTACGCTTTTAAAGATTAAAACAGAATTTTCCCAAATTCTGTGAGTAGTCGTATAGTATACATAAATGGTATGTAATTAAAACATCTTAGCTGTCAAGACACCACTAAGCTAATTAAAATCCTTTGCCATTTTGCAATATTTTTTTCACTCACAGCTATAAAAATTAGTGCTATTGGTTCAAGTTCTTGACACAATTTTAAAGATTTTTTTTTTTCGTAAAAAAAGTTTTTGAATATATATATATATATTAGTTTCACCCGTGAAATATACATGTGTTCCCAATTTTATGTCCATGCATGGGTGTCAGATTTTTTATGTCATTTTATTTCTTACAGACTCATCTAATACCTTAAAGCAGTTTAATAAGATATTTTGTCCAAAAATACAATTTTTTTATTTATTTATTTTACAAATTTTTGAGTTTAATTACAAAAAATATACTTTTCATAGATTTGAGTATATATGATAATAATTAAACTTAAATATTTCTTTTTCTTTTTTGATCATTCAGTAAAGGTTTTTAACCCTTTCCGATTCACTGAACCCCATCTGAGATCACATAAACATTTAAATTTTAACTACTAAAAATATGTGTAAAACGAAATGAAAATTACTTCAGAAATTACATTTAACCTTCTTTGTCAATAATGTGCAAGAACACTACAAAATTCGATCTACAATTTTTAGCTACAGTTATTCTATAAAAACCATTATTATGCACTTTAGAAGCCATTGTTATGAAATATTCAAATCCGAAATTTTTCAAAAATCATCTGACACTGTGGGCGCACCCAAAAATATATGAACGCCAACTGTAAGTGATACATGAGAACTGTTCAAGACCTTATTATCCTGCTTACAATTACATTTGCTTAATTTCCATTAAATTCCGTCCTTTCCGTAGAAGACCAAAATTGTGATGGCATGTCTCCGGAGCACCTATATGGGTGAGTCCGAAACTGTCGCCAATTGCCCATTGCGCAATTCTAGTACGACGTAAAACACAACCAACCATTAAATTCTGAAATTAAGTGTCCGGTTTCCGAAATCCATCTGAGCAGTGGGCTCTCTTTGGGTACACCCACAGAAGTTAAATGGCCACTGTAATCTTTACAAACTCATACATCTAAACTATTATATACCTGATTAGACTACTTAAAACTTTTTTTCCCCTGAAATTTCAACTTTAAAAGGTAGTATGTCGGAAAAGGTTAAGGTATAAAAAAATGAATGCTTTTATTTCTGGATACAATATGTTTTAAAAATCCCAGAACATTTTTTATGGGCTATTAAGAAATTCATATCTAAGTACCTGATACGGTTTATCGAAAATTATTCAATAGAATCTCTTCTTCTATATGGATATTTCTATATAGATAAATATAATTTTTTATACGAAATTATCAAAACATATATTTACTCGCCTAATTCTTATATTTATTATAATAATATTTATACCAAACAATACATTTACTTTAGCAAATACAGCGACAAAGAAAAATTAAACTTTAAACTAGCATATTGTAACCACCAGAAGAATTTTGTTCTATATTTACCTATACAAATTCACTCAGTAACAGTATTAAATATATATACATATATATATACGATTTTTTTTTTTTTTTCGGTAAAAGTAAAAAAAATGGATGACTTTGTTTTAAATTATCACATATTTATAGTTCGACCATTCGTTTTAAAGGTACGAATTTAAATTCGTTTTAAAGGTTTTTACGATACCTTTCGAAAGATACCCATCTTGAAAATTTACTCCCCTCGAGAGGAGACTTCCCCCCAGGGGGGCTGGCGAGGCTCCTACACATACAAAAAAAAAATTTCCAGTTGACTATGTCTATTATAAATAATTCTTGTAATTTTCATAATGATTACTAAAAAATAATTCTCTTTATGCCCATTTATACAAAATTTTGTCCTATATCACCATGTTAAAAATTTAGAAAAAGCGGGATGGCAACGCAATCTGTAAGACAATTTTTACCAAAAGTTAATAGGCACTAATTTATGTCAAGGTGTAACTACATACCAATTTGTATGAAATCCTGTGCAGTAGTTCCTGATATACAGTTGCCACAAAATTTTGTCACACACACACACACAGAGAAAGACAGACAGACATTTTCTAAAAACGGTCAAGTCGTGTTCTACAGCTCTCAAAACGTATAAATCCATCAAAAACCCGCGGTCGAAAATTTTTATGAATCCAATACTTTCTTCTATTGAATGTAGAAGAAAGTAAAAATTACATTAACAAACGTTTTTCTTTGTATTTTTTCGTCATATTTATAAAATTCTGGTATTTAATTATACATTATAAATAATAATAATAATAAAACATATGAGTTCCATTCATAATTTAACATTTAATTTTATTTAATTTATGTTAAAAAAATTCGAGTCAAATTTACATCTTTTTAATTCAAGATGCATGCTTAATTAATTTTATTATGTTTACTTCTTCAAAAATGTTAGAAAAGCACTTAAGGCTTCTGCACTTCCAAGAAAATATTTGTCATAAATACAAGTAGTTCCTTTCCAAATGATCAATAACGCTTGTTAACCTATGCATAATTCATGTAAATGTAACTGCAAACACTTCTTTTAAATTTCTTTTTCTTTTCTTCCCTCCTTTTTTTTTCTAACAGTCACTTAATATTTACTTTCCACTTTAATTATAAATTACTATTGCAGCGTAGTTAATTGTTTTCTAAAAGAGATTTAAATTGGATTTTTTTAATGAACTTTTCCATCTCGTTATATGTTATTAGTGGCATAATTAATAAGCTATTACACAAAGATTCAATGAAGTTTTTCAATGAATTTTAAGCAGATGACTATATTGATTCAGAATAAAAACTAAAATAAGAATAGCATTGGAATAGCATTATATACAATTTTAGAGTTTGTGCTCTGTAAAAAGAAGAAAGAAATGTTATGTATTTCGAATATAATCAATAATTTACCACTCAAATTTTAATCATCCATTATTTTAGTATTTTTATTTGGTGCAAAAAGTACATTTTTAATATGTATTTACTTTTCCGTATTTTAGAGAAGTATTTTTTAAAGTTCGCCTTATTTATTCTCGAATTTACAGATTTTAAAAATAATTCACGTTTTTGAAGAAGCTTTTAAGAAAACATGTTACCATATATAGTACTAGGTTAAATCATCTTTTTTTTTTCCCTGAACAACAAAAAAAAATTGCTTGATTCACTATTTTTTATAGAAATATTTTGTAGAAATAACTTATATTATATATTTATATTTTATAGAAATAACTTTGTATTAGTTATTTACATGGTATGGTACGCATGAACTTTTGTATTTACGTACCTTTAAAGTACATTTTTAAAGGAGTTTTTATGAAAACATATTACTATATTACTTTTCTAAATCTTTTTTTTAACTGAATGTCAAGTTTGAATGAGTTACTTTAATTTTTATAGAAATATTTCAAAAGGAATTGGTAAATAATATTGTGTTCTATGTATGGAGTTTTAAAGAAACTCAATACATTTACTTGTAGCATAAAAATAATAATTATTGAACTAGCAAGAAGATATCACGACATGGAAAATTCAGATCGGGACGAAATTGCACATAATTGTAGTATACTTTAGAGGTAACAAAATATTAAAGCAGTAGCATGCACTACGCACACAATTTTTAGAGGAAAGCCATTTAAGTTTCAGTAATTGTTAAGCACAAGATTTTCGAGACCGAGTCAACGCTCCAGTGGCGCAGCTGGTAAGATGAGTGACTGAAAATCCTAACGTCACGGATTCGATGCTACCTAAGAGAAAAAAAATTTCCTTAATATATATTTATCTAAACATTTTATTTCATTTTAATTTTACTTTATTTTATAATTAAATTCAAAAATAATTATTTATTTATTTATTTATTTTTTAATTTAAAAAAAGAAATGTGTAGGATTTATATTTTTCTATTTGTAACTAATTTTCTATGTTTAATAAAGAAGCATCACAAAACTGGCGTTGTAAAAATTATTACTTACAAACTTTGAATAAACACCATAAAATGCAAAAAACTCGCAACAATTGTTTCGGGTCGAAAAAACACACGACCCTTCATCAGGCGAACAAAGTAAGCACGAGTGCTGCAGTCAAAGCGGCAATGCACCGGTGCGTTGCCGCTTTGACTGCAGCACTCGTGCTTACTTTGTTCGCCTGATGAAGGGTCGTGTGTTTTTTCGACCCGAAACAATTGTTGCGAGTTTTTTGCATTTTATGGTGTTTATTCAAAGTTTGTAAGTAATAATTTTCTATGACTTAAAAAAATCATTTTAGCTTTGTTTTAACCATAAAATAAAGTAAAAATAAAGAAACTTTAAATACATATATATTTATTTATCTAAACATTTTACTTTGTTTTAGGTATTTTTAAAACAATTCCAAACTTTCTTTTTAAAATTATAGAAATTTTAAAATATTACAGAAAAATACCGATTTTAATTGTAGAGATAATTACTATTCAAACAAATTAAATAATTATATCTGCAATCAATACAGCTTCTTGAAGAATTATAGTATAGGATTACGATGCTATTAAATTATTATAGGCAAACAAATGTTTAATATCAACAATGACAACATCAACGTTTAATGACAACATCTTTAAACCTAGATTTTAAACATTAATCAACAAACATTTTTCTTCAACAATTACATGGTTTTTTTTTTTATCTTTTTGTGCACGAAATAAAATTTTAGCTGCTCTCTAATACTAACAGGCTAAAAGCGGTTGCGTAAAATATACATAGTAAACTGTACAGGTGGCTTATATCAAGATCTAAGTTCACATGCTAACTATTTTACACATCGCCCACCCCCCACCCCCTTTTTTTTTTTCTTTTTTTCTTTTTTTCTGTATTTATTATTCAGGGTTTATTTATTTTTTATTATTTTATTATTTTATTTCTTCACTTATTTTGCTATTAAAGCTGCGGTTGAACGATTGTAGAATAGATGATTGTAACATGCAATCTTTTAAATAATTTAACTCAAATTTTGAAAATTTAATAAACAATAATTATTGAATCCTTGTGAATTTAAAAATATAAGTTAAAATAGTAGTTAATATAGTTATATTTTTCTATTTTTAATATTTATAATTTTGTATGACTTAAAAAATTTTTAGCTTTGTTTTAATTATAAAATATAGTAAAAATAAAATTAAATGTTTAGATAAATAAATAATAATAATAAAAAAAAGTTCCCTTTATATACTTTATTTTATAATTAAAATTTATTTTTCAAGTTATAGAAAAATATAAATATTACAAATAAAAAAATATGAAATGTACATATTTTTATTATTATTATTATTATTATTATTATTACTGAAAGAAATAAGTAAATAAATAATTATAATTTATTGAAATTTAATTAAAAAAATTGGAATTTAATTATTAAATAAGGTAAAAATAAAAGGAAATAAAATGTTTAGATAAATATATATATTAATGAAAAAAAAAAAAAAAATCCGTAGATAGGAGCGAACCCGTGATATGCAGATTTGTAGTTTATCCTACCACTGGGGCGTTGATTCGTTTTTGAAATAACTTGTACATAGGAATTACTGAAACTTTAAAGACTTTTTCTTTTCTTTTTCTCAAAATTGTGTGGATAGTGCGCGCTACTGCTTTAATATTTTGTTACCTTCACAGTATACTACAATTCTGCGCAGTTTCGTCCGGATCTAAATTTTCCATGTCGTAACCTCTTCTTGTAAGGTTTTTTTTTTTTTTTTTTTTTTTTTTTCTCCTATTACATTTCTGACTGCGTTAGAATTACCTATAATAAATCATTATAACTACTTTTGAGCAGTATATATATATATATTAAAAAAAAAAACTGAAACAATGAAATTTTTTGAAAATAACGTATAAAATTACAGCTAACCATAAAATTTACAATTAATGCTTGTCGGAGATTTTTCAGTTTTTAACATTTAGGCTTTCGATTCACATTTAAGCTTTACGGCAAGCACATATTGTATAGCTTCCGACTGTCCTTATTTTTACGAGAGACTTGACATCATCATTTTATATCTTGCACATATTATAGTGTAACCACATTTCCTAAAACTCACAAAAAGAAACAGTCCAAAAGCTTGGAGGGGTGCCAAATTGACCGATATCTTGAAATTTGGAAAACATCCAGTAATTCAGCGCTCTCTCTTATCGCTTATTTTCCTTGAATCATATGACTATCTCCCCTATTTCGACACTGGACTCGCCGAGTCAGCACTTGTGTAGAGGCTTCCTTGTTCTCAAGAAAGTTGTAGAAGAATAAATTGTTTAAACTTGACTAAACAGATTCTGCGGTTATAAACCATATTGATAAAATGCTAAGTTTCAGTAGCTGTGATATCTAAATTATATTTTCATAAAACCTATTTAAAAAAAACTGCTCGAAAACTTTCCATAAAAATTGTGATTTTTCAAAGAAAATCTTAATTTTTTGTATTGATGTTTAACATGTTTAACCAATTAAACATAGCTATATGAATCCCACTGAAAATTAATGAATTTTCACATATTTTAGGTTTTAATGTGCATTTCTAATCATAAGTAGTTTAAATTATTAACAAAAATATATTTTGTTAGAAAGTATGATATGTTTTCAAAATGGAAGATTGGACACCTAATTGGTGTAAAACACATGTTAAAAAACTGCAAAATCCTTTTAAAATAGTTTTTTTGATCCCTGTTTGTTATCATTTAAGAAAAGAATTGTTTTATTTGATATCCATTGTTTTAAACCCCTATACTCGAATGACTTACTTTTGCTGATTTTGTTTCTTTGCTGATGTTTTGCAGAAAAACAAACATATTTGTTTGAATAATTGAAATATATATATAGAGAGAGATAGAAGTTACATTACAAACTTTTTGAAAAAAAATTACCAACGAAACAAGAAGTTTCGATATTTAATGTGAAAAAGAAAAATTATATTCATCTTAATTACTTGCAGAGAAAAAAATTCTTAAAAAATTGTTCCCTCACCGGGAGCTATGACACTTGATGGATTAATTTATGCCTGCTTGTACTTCTTGAATTAATTAATCATGTGCACTGGAAATTTTATAATGTAGTGTTTAATAAATAATTTATCAAATCATTTTTGATTCGAGTATTATGATAATTCAACCGATTTTCTGCATTAAATTACTGAAAATAAATCTATATAAGGCAGTATCGATCCTTTCCCTGGATTGTTAAATGAAACGGAATGTCATATTTTCTGCGATACTTCCGACGATATCAGAATTTTCCTATAATTAATTACGCATAACTATTTTTAAGCCTTCCGGCTCTTACGCTATTGATAAAAATTATAAATCCACTAATTAAATTCTGGCGCGATTAAATGTATTTCTTAAAAATGCTTTTTTTTTTTTTTTTCAACATGCCCACAAAGTAATAAGCATCATTAGACGAGGTTTATTATAACGTGCATTGATTTTTTTTCGGTTTTCAGCAACCTGATTTCAAACGGCACTTTTGATTTTTACGTTACTTTGATATAAAAGCGCCAGTATATATTTGTGAGTATTTTATTAATTTTAAATAGAATGTAATTTAAATTCCCTTATGTAAATTGGCTTTATGACTGAATTATTTTTTAAATAATTTAACAGAAAAATAATGTTTAGAAAAATTGCAACGCCTTCTAAAATGCTATTAGTGATACCAGCTATATTTGTGATGTTTTTAAAGTTTAATATATATATATAAAAGGTCACCCGAGGTTTGATATCTGAAATTAGCTTTTGGAACATCAAAAATGTATTCCCGTTTTTTCTAATTGACAATGAATTCATTTTTGTTTAAAAAACTGTTTATGCGTAAAATAATTCTCTTTCAGAAACCGTTTCATTAATTTGAAACGTTTTGTGGAAAGGTTTGCTTTTTACTAAAAAAGAAAAATCTTCATTTAAAACGCGCAATACGATATTTTAAAACAAATAAAGTTAACAATAAAAATGAAGTACAATTTTTTTTTTTTTTTTTTTTTTTTTTTTTTTGTCTTTTCCAAGAATTAGAACCATAAAAATACTGAAACATATTTAGAAAATGCTTTCAGCGTGTTCAACATAATTTTAACTTTTATTTCAAACACTTTTAAAATTTGTCGCGGATTTTTTCAGAATAGGCCTTTTCTTTTCTTTTCTTTTCTTTTATATATATATATATATATATATATTTCTTCCTCTCGAATGTAATTCAAGAGTTTTTTTTTTTTTTTTTTTTTTTTTTTCGGCTAAATTTCTTTATAATTATTCAAATGTTTTTAACCCTAACTTCAAGTAGTATTCCTTTTAAACATATTAATTAAACATTTTAAAACCTTTGAACCGAAGATTAATGAAATAAAAAAATGGTAATTCAGTTTGTGATATTGCGCTTGAAATTTATTACTTTAAAATAAAGTATGAAAATAGTTCATGCTTGATAATTTATTAATACATTGAAAGAAAAATTGAAGTTTCTTTTAAATTTATTCATCTATTCAACCTTATTCTCGAAAAAAAAAAGAAAGTTTAATAAGATTAAAAGAAAACTGAATCTTAAATTGATTTAGAATATTATAAACAAGGAAAATATCATGGATTGCTAAACTAGGATCTTTTTTGATAAAACAGTATAAATGAAATTCACATTCTTTTTCGTTTCATAGGTGTAATACATTATAATTTGACTCATATTTATAACATAACATATCTTATGAAAAATATCTAGTTTTATTTTCACTTAACGTTAACAAACCATATTCTGCAAAATAAAACATATATGAAACATTTAAAAAAAATCTACAAAACCGTATAAATGAAAATCATATTACATTTCGTTGCATCAGCATAATATGTTATAAATTGACACATTTTTATTATATAATATCTATATTCAAAGTAACACACAATGGGCCTTGTTAAAGTCAATACGATAGTAAACTCTGCGGACTGAAAATATAAACAATGTTTGACCAGACCAGCATAATAGCCGATCTTGAGGCTGCAACAGCTGTAAAATATTCTCCTTTTCCTAGTAATAGTAGTAAAAGTTGATGAATTTAAATTTTATCATAGAAACAAAGATTAAATTAAACAATAAATTAAAAATATTATTCCTTTATACTTCCATTATACGACTACCGTAGGTAATGGAAGTATTGTAGTCGGCTCAAAAACCTGATATCGAGTCTTCACCTGATTTACAGGTTTTAAGGTCTACTGAGTCCAAAAAAGTGGTTTTTGGCAATTGGTCTGTGCGTGTTTATATGTACGTATGTGGGGAATCTTCTGACTATCATATCTCCGAATCTAATAAAGACAGAAATAGGAAAGTTCAGTATTGAGACAGGTCTGGTGTACAGATGAACTTTCGAACTTTTGGTTAAAACTTGAAAACCGGACATTAGAAACCGGAAGAAGAATCGTAAGTCCGTATCTCAAAAATTGCGATAAAGATTTTCTTCCAAATTGCAATATAAATACTCTATTAGATGTCCTTTCGAATGATATAGTTGGTTTGTTCAGAAAAATTGATAGGCGTCCTGTATAAATAGCTTAATTTCAGGTCTCGCAAGTGCGTTCCTTTTAAAACGGCTGTATGATTTTTTTTTTTAAACTCGCCATATTAACCCTCTTTTAAATATCCTTTTGTAAATAATTGTTGTTTTGCGGTCAACAATTAATTATGCCAATTTTTGGTGAAAGTCGGTATCTCAAAAACGGTTCCAAAGATTTTCTTGAAAATTGTTTCATAAATCCATTTTATGTATAATTTCTCATGAACTACGTAGTTATTACAGGGAAATTAATAATTATCCTGATCAGTTAAGTCAGAATTAGATCTTGGAAATAGGTGTTTTAAAAAAAAGCTCTAGCAATTTTTTTTTTCTGATTTTTTAACTCGCTATGTTAACCCTGTTTTATATGTCTTTACGCGTGTATCAACTTTCTCTTACCGGAATATGTTTAGATTTCTACTTTATTAGGTCAATTCTATGTCAATTCTATGCACATTACTCCAAAAAGTGCATACGATACGTGTAATATTTGGTAATGGAAGTCGTGTGGTTGTTTCACACCAGATTTCTGTTTGAGTGTTCCATTATTTTCTGTATTTTTCAATGATTTTCTTACTTCTTTTTTAACTTGTTAAGTAGAACCAACTGACTGCAAAGTTTTGATTTCCTTATATGGTCTTAAGATTGTAGGAGAAATTGTTATTCATTGGTTCATCATTACTTGTTGAAGTGGCGGAAACATGTTGAGCAATGTTTCAGAAAAAAATCTGATGTGGGCACCACATGACTTCCTTATACACTTTTAGAAATATACATAATGTTAAAAAACATTGTCACTGGACCCGAAACAGTTGGCTAAAAGTATTTTAAAAAAATGCATGCATACGTAAAAAAAAAATAAAAAATAAAAATAAAATTGTGCCTTGAGGGGACTCATGTCAAAGTTGTGCCTTGGGGGGACTTATGTCAAAGTTGCGCCTTGGGGGGACTCATGTCAAAGTTGTGCCTTGGGGGAACTCATGTCAAAGTTGTACCTTGGGGGGACATGTCGAACTTGGGCCTTGGGGGGACTCATGTCAAAGTTGGGCCTGTGGGGACTCATGTCAAAGTTGAACCTTGGGGGGGGGACATGTCAAAGTTGTGCCTTGGGGGGGACTCATGTCAAAGTTGGGCCTTGGGGGGACTCATGTCAAAGTTGTGCCTTGGGGGGACTCATGTCAAAGTTGGACCTGGGGGGGGACTCATGTCAAAGTTGGGCCTTGGGGGGGGGGACTCATGTCATAGTTGTGCCTTGGGGGGACTCATGTCAGCGTCATTTTGAAAAGATTTTGTGTAAATTCTGGCAAAAGCAGAATTTAGTTTAGGACGGAGGACTATTAGTTTTTTTTTTCTTCCCAATTATAACATCGCTTTCAAATCATTCAATTATATTTTCGATAAATTTTAGATTTCGATAAATTGCAAGATTTGTCCAAACCGTTTTTGAGTTATTACCGTTTTTTGATGCATTCTGGCCATAATGAAACTAATTTTCCTAAATATCTCCAAAACGGAAAATCATACAAAGTCCAAAAAGGGAGGTGCACAACTAGATGTTATAACAAACCTATGTACCAATTCGCAACTTTCTACGTCCAACCGTTTTTGAGTTATGCGACATACGGACACACACACAGACACACATACATACATACAGACGTCACGAAAAATCGTGTAAATTCCCTTATATCTCTAAAACGAGAGCTCGTGTTAAGACGACACTTGCAGGTGTATAACTAGACATCATGACAGTCACACGTATAAATTGGCAACATTCAGCGATCATTCGTTTTCGAGCAATGTGAAATGCAAAATCCATTTCGCAAATCGGGATTACTATACTTCCTTATACTTTGTATAAGGAAGTAAAAGGTTATAAAGGGCTTCTACCTGTTCATCAGTATTACTGGGCGACGCTTAAAATTGCAACAACTGCGTTCAGTTAAAAAAAAAATAAATAAATAAAAAATGTCTTACACGCTGACGTTTGAATTATTTTCTATCTGTGATTTCTTTGGAATTTCTATCCATCATTTCATCCATTTTTCATCTTATTTGACAATAATTTATTACCAAAAAATTAGTACAATTTGTAGAAGAAAAAGTAAAAATAATCTCAAATTATTTAAAGATGCATTTAAATTTTAATTCTGACAATGTAAACAATTGGATCTAACAATACTACAATAGAGCAAGTTATTAGATCTGAATTAGTATTTAATATTCAATAGTCTATATGAATTGGTGTAAATATCTTTAGAATATTTTTAAAGTTATACAGTCGGTAACAAAAGTGTCCGAACACTAGCAAAAATTCCTATGTAAAAAAAGTACACTTCATACAGTTCTGTTATATAAATCCTTATCGAATCATGTTCTTAGACTGACTAAGAAGAGGATTCAACAAGGATTTATTTAACAAAACCGTATGAAGTGCACATTTTTTACATAGGAATTTTTGCTAGTGTTCGGACACTTTTGTTACCGACTGTACATGCTATTCAGGTTCACTAGGAAACCTGTGCTTTAATACAAAAATAAATAAATAAATAAAATAAAAGTACTTGTACAGATACTAACAAAGGAACATTACGTTTGTCTAATGCATTACTAACCTATTCTAATAAATTTAAAAGGTGCTTACGACTTCGCCATGTGTAGTTTTCTACAGTGTTGCCAGATCTGGCGGATTTTGTATTCAATAATCACCAATAATTTTGGGATGTGATATTTGATATACATAAAGGACTTGCACTCTTCGAAGTAATTAGGCAACCGTTACAATTAAACATTATTAGTTATTTTTAAATGAAAAATCCGCAAGATCTGTCAACACTGGCTGCCTGTCTTTTGATTGGTCTGTGTATCCACATTTTCACTTCCGTAAATATTTTTGAATTCTTTGAAACACATATATATTATGTATTTTTTATGCTTTTTTAGTTTTATTGTTAGAATGTTTTCCATTGAAAACTGTAAATCTAGTACAGCTGGTTTCAGTACAGCTACTCACAA